>JARHVA010002175.1:2365000-2757137 GCA_037957365.1 Torreya grandis | reverse complement strand
ACTACTGGGAAACCAATATTTGATGTTGAGGAATTAGGTGGAATCAAGTAAGTCATCAAGCAAATAAGACATCATAAAGAATTAATTTCTAGTCTTTCTCTTAATAGTATAAAATTTATGACCTAAATGAATACTTATCATGTCTCCAATAGGAGGGGTGAGTTGTTGATCTATCAAGAAATGCACCTAGGAAACCTAGGTGGGGTTGACATAGGTGGTTGTGTCAACCCTAAAAACCCTATTTAGTAAGATCATGAAAAACCTAATTCCTTCCCTAAATTGGGAAATTGGAATAATTCCTTGGAAATATTTGAATACATGATTTCCATGGTTGAGCCATGGTCTAAGAATAGTGTCAAAGTCATTCTAGGTGGTCCAATTCTTGATTGAGGGCAAATCAACATGGGACCATGGAGTTTTTAGTAACCCTTAAAGGATAAAGGGGTAACATAATAAATCCTTCTAGATGTTCCATTCACACACAATCTAGTCATCATCTATTATATAATCAATAAAAAGTAGAACAAATACATCAATACAATGAAGTACCTCAAGTTTAGCAACTATGCATTGAAGGCCAATTAACTACATAATGACTAGGTCCTAGTATTTGGTGTTGATTGCCTCCTTTTATTTTGAGTGAGTAGTTACATCTCTTCTATGACAAAGAAGAGCTTAGACCAATTCTTACACCCATTATTCAATTCTATGGTGTCCAATTTTGTGTCCTTGAAAATATGATCCAGATGGTCTATAAATAGGTAAAACTCTATTTCTTCCCTCCATTATTTCCTTCTTGTTACCATTGCTTCCTAAAATTTTAGATTATTTAGCACCAATTTCATATATAAGTCTCTAGATCATTTTTATTCACACTTGGGATTACTTTGGCTAAATTGAGGTCTAACTGATCACAGTTTTAATACTTTGTGTTAAATTTGAATTTTCTTAGAGCTTTAATGGTAGAGGTGATTTTGGCATGGGTTCATTTGTGCCTTTGATCTAATTAAGACTTGTGGTTTTATACCTTTTCATTCTAAGATGGATGCAATCTAAGTTTTGTCATCTTTTGCTTATGTGAATCCTATGTGGCATCTCTTTGGCATCCTTTCATGACATTTGCATAATTACTTTAAGGACAACTAACTATTGGATTTTAAATTATGCCTTTGGGTTTCACTTTTTTGGATTAGATCCAAGGATTTAGTGTGAATAATTGATCATAATCTTAGGTATTTCACCTCATTGGTCACTACAAACACCAATTTCCATGGTTATTCCACTTATCATATTCTCACACCCATCGAGTTCTAATGCTCAAGCTTGTCCTATGTGTTGAGCCCTAGGGTCTCTTGGGTTCTAATAAAAGATCTCCCACCATTGGATCATGCTTGTATGATTAGTTGAGAGATGTAGGATCCTAAAAAATGCATAGAGTTTAAGTTAATTGTGTGGATCATGTAAATTTAAGACTTAGGCTCAATGTTTAATCCTAAGTTCATTTTATATTAATAAACACATATAAACTTTGACTAGGTAAATTTTACTATCTTGATTGAAAAATTAAAGTAAAACCCTTAAAAAACAATTAAAACATGCCCCCTTTATCTAGTAAAAACATTATACTATGTTTAAATTCATGGTCTCACTAATGTCATAAACATCCTCATGGTCATCAAATGACGTGAGTGAGAGTGAGTCAATTGTAAACCCATGAGATTATTATGGTTGAATGTGAGGGTGCCATGTGGCATCCTCATGGAGCTTCCTGGGATCTTGCATTCATCCTACTCCATTGGATTAGGCATGTATGATGAAGTGAGGGCCTTCATATGGTGATTTGAGTAGTCATATGTCATTGACCCTTTTAAACAAGTGGGACCCTCTACCAATGAAGTTTGGCATAAGTTATTTCCATGTGGTGCTCTATCAAAGCTTTGACTTTTTATCCTTCACCTAATCTTGTTAGGTTGGATCCTATGATAAAATGAGGATCATATATCTTTTTAAGGTTCCTTCATTTTAAATCAATGTTGGGACCTTCCTCACTCTGTTGGATTAGAACCCACAATGAAGTGAGGATTGTCATATCTATAATCAAGAATGAAGGTTAAGTTAGGACTCAATATTTATAAGTATTTAGACCAAATTTTTAACTATAGGGTCTATTTGTGTTAATAAGCACAAAGGGGCCTTTAGAATTAAAACATAGGATAAACATTAATAAAAGGGGCTCATTTAAGAAATAAAAATGGACCTTGCAAAATCATTTCAAGAGGTGGTTAAAATTAGCTAGGGTTCTAAAGGGGAAATATGTAATGACATAGGTATACTTTTGTATTAAGGTTGGTCATGTTAATAAACATTATCAAACCTTAATATAAAATTATACTTAGGTCTAACATAGGATGAAGTGTTCCCTCTAAATTTGTCTCACCAAATTTTAAATTCAAACCAAAGGGTTTTAGACATGGGTTTTTTTGAGGAGGGTCTAAGATTTAAACTATGTAAATTAAAGGTTAGTGAAATCTAACCTAAAATCAAGTGGTAAACTATTGGTTGGTACATGCCAAAGCCTTCTCCATGGAACCTGCATTTATCACAAATAGGGTAAACCATTAGTAAAATTATGCATACTAAAACTTAATTGTAATAAAATATGCTACCCTATTAGAATGGATGACCTTCAAATTCCATAGAAATTTAGGAACACAACAATGCTTTCAATATAAAGGTTACAAAACATCTTAAGGGTCCCAATTTTCAAAATTAGGGGGGATGTCAGCCATAGTAGTTTTATTGTTTAATCTCATCATGAAAGAGAATGCTTCTCTCCAATTCATGATAGAACTAGCATGAGCCATTTTTGGAATATCAAGGGAGTTAATAAGTTCATGTTAAGTTTTTGTTTTTTAGATTTCTCACTTCCTTTTTTATATATATGATGATTCAAGAGAAGAAATTGGAATGATAATAGTTTAGAAGAGGGATCCCATAAATTTTTAAACTTGGAAGTTCAAATAATTAGACAAATAATTCCATGCGTGCTTTTTATAGAGTTTCCCATCTTAGTTCAAAGAGGTAGCCATCATGCATGCTTTATCCATGTTCTGATAATTCTTAGTTTATGGAAGTGTTGACACTTGTATTTTCACCCTTGAGGAGATTCCTAATTCTCATCATCTAAGTGGTACCATGGAGACATTTATCTTTCTATGGGTGACAATATTGAGAAATGAATCTTTAGATGAGGGGCTATCTCCCATTGATGCACTCTTTAAAGCTCTTCTATACCCATCAAATTGTAGATGAAAAGGGATTAGGAAAATAACTAAGAAAATAAAATATGGTGATACACCAGTATGTATTATCTTCCTACTTGACTTAAAATCCACTACTTAAAGGCAAACAAGACTATCTCTTCAAAAACTCACAGCATATAATGTATTGTCACATCATTATTTCATAAGTTATATCCAAGAAGGTACTTGACACTTAGGAGGGTGATGGATGATTCCAAGAAGGGAATAAAAACATAAAACACTTCTAAGACACCTATACACTTAGGAAAGAATAATAACAAAGACTTTTAGTAACATCCCTTTTTTCACATTGTTAGATGACCAAGATTGACATGCTAGAAAAGTAACTCTTTCACTAGAAAATATCAAAAAGATTCAAATCTATACTTAATAACACAATATGTGAGTGGAAAAATCACTTGTATATTTATTCAATATTCTTTATAATACAATTTTTTCTATAGTTTCCCCATTAACCAATGGAGGCTACTCAAAAGAGCCAAGAGATTGCATATTTATAGCCTTGAGAGGATAATCAAGTAAGGAAAGTCCAAATGTCACTTGGACATGTGTAAAATTTATTAAATCAGTTATAATTACATGTGGAATATAGTTGGGGTCATCCATGCCATGTTGGAGGTCTACTTATCCAAAATAAGTCATAAGAATTGTGAAAAGTGGCACAAAATCTTCAGACTTGGCAAAGAAAATTGCCTTCATGATTTTTTTTTCCCAAAATACCTTATCAATGTATATGGTTAGGTACTATGATGTTATTTAGGAGGGGTTACAAAAAATCCCTCACATGCATTATATTATCCTCTGACCATTTTTATCCCTTTAGCCATGCACAATCATTCTCGGTAGTCTCAAAATGGCTCTTTTCCATGAATTTCCCACACTTGGCACCAAAAACTTCAAATGTTTCAAATTTATCCATGCACAAGGAGGGATGACACCTAAGAATCTTTAATAGGCCTCCCTAGTTGATTTTCACCACTTTCCCTAAGTGTTCACTAGCTGCTTCATTGGACTGGCTAAAATGGGAGAACTAGTAGGCACAATTAGGAGTTGATATACCTGATCTAATTACCATTAATACATATAAAAATACCTAATATTCCCTCCAAAATTTATTTGGTCTCTTTAAACCTTCCCAAGCCTGTAAAACACATAAAAATAATCCTTATTTTTCCCTATTTTATTTATATTAGTACACCTAAGTTACCTTTGAATAATATAAAAATATTAATCTACATCATCCAAGTGGTTTCATGTCCTTTCCCTTTCATCTTAATTCCTTATTTTCCTCATCTTCTCAATCAGGTCCTTATATAGGGTTTGCAAGGGTTTTGAGTGGTTTTCACTCTTAACCTTTGTTCATAAAGGTTTTACATTGATATTTTGATAAAATTACACTTATGGATTCTTAAGGACCCCATTCAACTTTTTTTTAATAGCTCAACCTTCCATGCAAAGGGTTATGAGAGAGATGAGTGACTAAAGTTGACCTTCAAGTTGTCTTCATGCTTCCTATGAGGGTTTGAGCATATCTAATGATATAAATGATGTATTATGGAGTTTCCATACCAAAAAAAATTTGTATCACCTCTGTATTTAACCTATAAACATTATACAATCCATTGGATATCTCACCAAGAGCTAAAAATATAAATGACCCCTATTTTGGGACAAGGTTTGTACCCTACCAATGAGCATACTTGTATCTTTTAAACCAAAAGGATATTTTTTTCACTTAATAGGAACTATAATATATTTAACACATCTTTTTCACTCCCAAATTCATTATCCAAAACCCTATAATGTTTGGCAATTGTTAGAATCTAGAATGACCTTCCCTTTGGGGCCACATTTGCATGTTTCCTTACTAGGTCTGCCTACAGACCTTCTTATCCAGACCACCTTGTTTACATAACAAATTTATAGGATGTTTTTTATTTTCCTCCATGTTTTACCTATATTTTCAAACCTTATTTAATGATCTAATTTATCTTTGGTTCACCATTCCTCACTTTTCCCCCAAAACTACCATTCTTGTGCATGCAAGGAGTACCTTACCATTGAGAATAAATAGAGAGAATTATCCCTATATTTTTATGAAAAATCAATATTGTTTAGTATTAAAAATGTCATAATGACAAATTTTACCAAATTATTTTGTCAAATTTTATGGCTATGGGGTCTAACCATCTCAATCTCCTCAAAAAAGGGGGCAAAAACCCTATTTTTTGCATACTTTTGACTAAACCTCATTATAGATGCTTCTCCCAAATCTAATTAAAGATTATAAGCTATTTATACATGTTAATCATTATAATTTAATTATTATTTAACCCTTTAAATTAAATAAAACCTTTCTTTTTAGTGAAATCCTATGTCTACCCCTTGAGCCAAGGGTTCTCTTAACTTTCGTATACATACTGAGTCCATTTTGTCAAGATAGAAAGATCTTTGGGTATATTTGGATTGTCTTGGGAATATAATTACATTTATTTTATTATATGGAGTCATGTTACAATGTTTTTAATCTTCCTTTCCTTCTTATGAATATAAACTTATACCTTGCCCTCACAAACTAAGACCATGTCTAACTGTCGCAGTGAACAGGGGTGCCTTCCTGTAGATATTTTACTTTATGCCTCTTATCAAGATGTCAAGGAATTTAAATATATATTTTAAACTCTATTTCATTGTAAATTTTAAGCCATTCCCTTTGGCTCTTAGAATCTACTATCACTTCCAAGGCTTATTACTACCCACTGCCTTCCACAGTCTCCTTTACTTGGCTATAGATGCAACTTTATAGGTTCGATTAGGGCCATAGGGTAGATGTAACTTTCATAAGATTATTATTTAATCTCTCAACATTATTATCTTCTTTAATCCAACCTATATGGTTAAAATAACCATAGTCCTATCTCAGTCCTTGATTTTCCTATGACCTCTGTCTCAGTCTGTATAGGGGTTGTACGTCTCTATGGGATTCTTAACACTCCCTTGAGGATTGAAAATCTTGTCCAAATTAAAAAAATTGTTAACCATTCCATTTAATTCATATTAAAGTCTCAAAAATATTTTCAAAACTTGAAAAGAGTACCACTATTTAATAACCCTACTGTAGGTGCAAATTTACCCTATTATACAGATAAAGTACAAACCTAGTGAGTCATTACACCTAAATATATCTTTCCTCATGACCAATTTGCTCAGGGGTAAATTTTAGACCATTTTTAAATGTTTACCCTCCCTTTTAATATATTATTACTCTCTATAGGTTTTTAAAGGTGAAACCTCCTTTAAAATCTTGTAGACTTCATTAACTGGTTTCAGTGTGTTTTTAGATGATTTTGATCTTCTTAAACCTAGGTCTCCATTCCCTCTTTCTCCTCCAAACTTGGTAGACCATTTTCTTGATATATGATCCACATGATAATTTAATTTTAGGTTTCAAAACCTTTTGTAAATTCAATCTAAGAGGGATGTCAAAACCCTTAAGGCCTCTGTTTTGGTCATTTTAGAGCAAAAGGGCTTGAATATAGTCTAACTCTCCATTCATTGATTTGACATTTTATTATCAAGATAACACCATTAAGGGGTCTATTTAGACCTATAAAATAACAATGAAACTCAAAAATGATATGATCAATTTTTAAAACACCTCTTCAAGGTACATTTGCATCCTATAACACTAATTATATATGATTGCTCTTTAAACACAGGCAAGACTGAGACCACATTCCAAGTATGATAATTTGGAACACATATATGCCTTATCCAAACACTAAAATGAATTTAATAAGTACAAAAATATTTAAATAAAATATCAAAACCTCCACATTTCATTGGTTATGTTAGCATGCTCCTATAGGTGAAGTTTTGTGACTGTGTTATACAGGGATAACATGAGGAAGAAAGAAAAGGCAAGGAAAGGCCTTCCAAGCACCACAAGACAAATTTAAATTCTTACATACATAAAATAAAATTAGGATCATCCCCAAAACAACATCAAAACTCTTTTTCCAACATGGAGAAATAATTTTCAAGGTAACTGAGATGACTGTTAATGTAAACTAGGCATTTTGCAAGCATGTACAAGCCTAGAAGGGATCTCCCAAGTTCTTGAACTTTCCAAAAAAATAAATAGCATGAGTATGTCTTGAAAAACATGTCAAAACACTTGAAACACATAAACCTATCAATCCATAACAAGAAAACCTTTAACAAGCTCAAAAGGAGACCCCCTCATGGTTGTAAGTCCATAAAAAGCTGCCTATAGTGTTAACCATTGTTCATAAATGAGGCACTAAATTTCAATTTATTGTTATGAAAATGAAGTTAAATCAGAGTACCATCCACCTGTAGAATCACTCCTCCCAATTCCACCTATATGATCCATACCAAGTGCTTAAAGCTGCCCTTTATTTGCTTACCAAGACAAGAAGGAAGAAAAAGGAGCAAGAAATGAGCTTTTCTATGCATTCTCTACAACAAAAGTGTGGAGCTGATTTTTAGGAGGTGAAAGGGCACACAATTGATGTTTCCACTTGAAAGTGAGATGATCCATTCTGTAAAAGTTCCCAAAAGGGCTGAATAATAAAGGGAAACTACCTTCTTTTAAGCATAACTAATTCTTGAACTATCAGATGACTGATTTTGATCTTCTCTAACCTCCCCCATGTTAACCATAGCATGATGACAAGTTGGTCTCTTTATCCCATCGTATAAGTCCTCTTTTTTAGCTAAAATTTGGCCCCATAAGGCATTTTTGATATATTGAACATGGTAAGAATAATTAAATGACCTAGAGAGATATTAAATCATATTAAAAACCACATTAGGACCAATCCAACATAATTTATGCCTTTGACCAAGTTTGACCCTATTTGACTAGGGTTGAATTTCATTGAATTAATTAGTATAAAGGGCTAGACTTGAACCAAGGCTAGACTAGGGATAAGTAAACATCTAGAACAATATGAATAAACTTTTAAAAAGTTTAGAAATGTAGGGATTGACTCAAATTTGACCAAAGGTCAAATTTAGTCAACACTTTTGACAACTCTTAGGGGTAACATGCTTGCCTATGTTAGAGACCAGTAGCCTTATCCAACCAAGGGCCAATGGCGTCAATGGATTCTTGAATATGACCACCAAGGACATGCCAAAACAAAAGACTAGCAAACACACCACATCAATCACAACAAGACCAAGAAAAGACAACACAAAACAAGATAAGAAACAACTCACACTTATGCATAAGCACTTAGGGAACACAAGGAAATACAAAAAACTATGTACAAGGGAAGAGGAGAACCTTATTACCAATGTTTGATGTGTATCCCATTGACTAGAATATGAAGCTCCTCTCCATCCAACTTTGAGAGTTGGAAAGCATTCTGTGACTTGAATTGAGTGATCACATATGGGTCACTCAAAAAAGCATCAAACTTTATTTGTTTTCTAGGTTTGTCCCTATCTTCATACCATTTTAGGAAAATTTATCCTTCCTTGAAACTCTTTGGCATGGATTTCTTGTCAAAATACTTCTTTGTTTGATCTTGGTGAGTGGTCATAGTTTACATAGCTTGATCTCTTATCTCCCTAAGCTCCATTAACTCACATAACCTGACCTCCATGCTCTCATTATCCATCAATTATAGCTAATAGGTATGTATAAACCTATTAACTCAAGTGAAACAGGTAACCTAGCCTCCCTTCTATAGACAAGTATGTATGGTGAGTTTCTAATTTCTCTCTTTAGGGTGATCTTATCAGCTCAAAGGCCTGTCTTCAACTTGGAATGCCAAGTCCATTGATTCTCCTCCATTTTCCACTTTATGATCCTAATTAGATTATTTTTTGTGGACTCAGATAGTCCATTCCCTTGGTGATAATAGTTGGAGGAGGTGATAAGATAGATCCCATGTTTCAAAGCACATTCACTTTTCCTTGCTCCTAGAAAAGCTAATGCATTATCTAAGATGATTATTGAAGGAGATCCAAACCTAGTTACTATACTTTCACATAAGTCTAGGACTATTTTTTCATTTTCCACCTTAAGGGCTAAAACCTCCATACATTTTGTAAAGTAATCAGTGGAACTCAACACCCACTTGTGACTAGCAGTAGAAGGTGGATTGATTAAGCCTATAAAATCCAAACCCCATTACATGAAGGGTTGCTCAACTTGGATTGGATGAAGAGGCAAGCTAGATATTTTTTTTCCATAAAAAGATCACACTTTTTGCATTTTTTTACCAAATAATGGGTGTCTATAAACAAGCTAGGCCAAAAGTATCTAGCCCTCATAATCCTAGTAGTTGTAGTTCTTAGAGAAAAATGACCACCAATTGGTCCATCATGGAACTCAAATATTAATTTATCAATCTAATACAAATAAATAAACCTCAATATCACACCTAAAAATTCATTCCTAAATATCACTCCATCAACAAGTACATAGGGAATAGATTGAAACCTAAAGTACCTTCTTCTAGCTCTATCAAGACCTTATGGACACTCACCAATTTGAAGGAAATGAATCATGTCTTGTGTCCAAATCCCCATGGATGAAGGTATAAATTATATAAGGTCAACATGGAGTACCAAAAAAACCTCTCTTTGGTCTTTCAAATCTAAATCAAGGTGTTCACATAACCCTTTTCCTTTCACTAGATTGGTTGTCTTGATTTCTACATCATATTCCAAGACTTTGGTAATCCAACCTACCCTTTTCTCATTCAAATATCTACTCAATATAAAGTCTTTTACACTAGGATGAGGCAAAAGTATATGAATCTTGTTATTTGATAGCATGTGTCTAAACTTCTTTAGGCTCCTAATGTTGGAATAATGAATATTTAAGCTTACCTAGGAATAATAGGGTAAGTTATTTATTACCTAGGGTTAATTTTATTTACCTAGGATAATTTGTTTTATTGTTGAGAGTCTCTCAACAATATTTTTGTTCTTAGTATTTGAAAACAAATAGTTTGTTTTCTCTATTTTGTAATCACAACAAATAGTTTGTTGTCGTAAAACAAACTATTTGTATTATATATACTTTACAATCTACGAGAGAATAATGAGAGAATACAGAGAATTTTTAGGATTATCACCTATTTTTTAGGTGTGTGAGAAAAACATATTTTATTCTCTAGTATTATTTTTTCAAGTTACTTGTTGTGGGTTCTTTCTCCTGGATTGATCCTGTGGATCCTATGTATCTCCTACTCATTCTTTCATGGTATCAGAGCTTGGAGTTCTAGTTGAAGATCCTCTTCCCTAAAAAATTTTCATCATTTTCATCTATTAACATAGTCAAAAACATTATTTTATTGATATGTTACAAATATTTGTTATTCTCTCACATTTTGGTTCTTGTTTACAAGTTTTTTTTAGAAATTTCTATACTTTATGATCATTTATGACTGTATAGATTTCCAAAACTAGAATTTTTTGGTATAAGGACATAGCAAATTCAGTTAGGAATCCATTTTAACTTTATTTTCTTCATTCCTTGTTGGCTGTACAACTCTTTTAGACAAAAACTGACTGACTAGTTTTTCTGGTAAATTGTAGTACCTATACTGTTTTCTGATGTGGCAGATTGTACATATGTCATTTCAAAAATCTGACACCTGTTCATGAAAGCTAACTGTGATAGATTTCATTCCATATCAATTAGTATGGATTTGGATCAGGCCGTGAAGTGTTTTGGGGGATTACAACAGGGATTTCAAAATCTATTTTGTTCTGCAGCATAACTATATGGTTTTCTTTAGTTTAAATGCCTTATACTACATAAAATCAAAATCTAAAAGTTGTATGTGTTAGCAGACTTTTTAGGCTTTCATTTCCAGCTGAGAAGTAGGGATTTGGATTAGGCTATATAGTCCTTTGATCAGATCCTGTGGATCTAATTCTGAAATTGCTTGGAGTTTTTTCCTTGGCAAATATTTACAAAATTCTCATCAGAATTTTTCCTGATCACCATGCCTCGCTGGAACAAGAAATTATTTCTGATAAAGCCAAAAATTATTCAGCATTCATCTCACACGTGTGAGTTATTTTGGATTTTTTTAATTAATTTCTTAATTTTTAGTTGTTTAAAATCAAGTCTCTAGCTTTAAATGAACAAAGTTGACTTTGCTAAAGTGGCTAGAGGTATTTTGTTAAAGCATTGGTAGGGAGGAAGTCTTGGGGTCAAATCCCCCTACATATTTTTTTGCATAAATCCATTTTTTTGTACCTTTTGTATAAGCTAAGGCTAAAAAATTTTCATCAGGAGATGTTAAATTGTAAAGAGAAGGGTGTTTTGAGGAAAAATGAATGTCTAGGTTGTTCTTGTCAACATCATCGTCTTCTTCGAGAATGGAATCCTGATTGTTTGAACCCCTAAACTCCAAAAATTACCATGTTTGGAAGCCAAAAATGCAACAACTCCTTCAATCAAAGGGCTTATGGAGAATTTTTTTTTGAAACAACACTTGCGGCATTCACCACTGAAAAAGACAAATATGCATATGGTTGTAAGTAAGATGAGGCCCTTGGATTGATTTTCCTCAACGTCTTAGATAATCTTCAATTTCACAGTGCAGATGATACAACACCAAAAGAGTTATGGGAGAAATTTAAAAACCTATTTGGCAAAGTTAATGAGTTTAAAATTTTGCAATTAGATGCAGAATTGAGTACTCTCTCTCTCCATCATATTTTCCTTCAATAGATGAATTCTTGGCAAAATTCAAATTTATTAGGTCATAGTTGAAAGCTGGTGACAAAAATAAAAGTGATAAGGAGTGCATTTTCATGATTTTTTCAAAGTTGAAAGGACCATATAGTGTTTTTTCCTCTACTTTTTATACCATGATAGATACATTAGGTGATGAATTCAAATGGCCTTCCTTTGAAGTTTTTTGTGAAAGATTGACTAGGGAATAAACAAAATTAATATCCCTAGATGCTCTACCTAGTCCTAGTCATGCTCTAGTTGTTAATTATTCTAAAGGAAAACCTTCACCTAAGTCTAAACAAAAGCAAGCACATTCAAATAACTCTCCAGAGTCCACCACCCAAACACCTCATCATTTTAAATCTATTAAGACCAAAAAGTCCTATAAGCAAAAGAAGAAATGGTCCATGTAATTTTTGTGGTGGTCCTAATCATGATGAAATTATATGTTTTAAGAAGATGGAAGCATTAGAGGTAGTGGTCAGACAACACAAAATTTCCATTCCGTCTCCATCTCCTTCTACTTCTCCTGCAGGAAAAGGGAAAACACTTTCAGCCAGGGCTACATCTTCATGTCATGATCAGTAGATTTTTGACTCAGGTGCTTCTCACCATCTCACACATTCTAAGGATCTATTATCTTCTCTTACAAATTGTAATACATCACATACTATTATGGGTAACTCCTCACAGATTGAATTTTTGGGATCAGGTACTGTTGACAAATAGGATGGATGTTTTAACAATGTATTGCTTATACCCCATATCTCTTCTAATCTTCTCTCTGTATATCAAATATGTAATTTTGGTACTATTAAAACTATGGAGTTTACTTCACATAATGTTGTAATAAGATAATGTAATGATCCTAGTGAGATAGTTGCTATAGGTACAATAGACCATACTACAAGACTCTATACTTTTGATAAGTTTGAGTCTTTTATGTCTTTTGGTTCTTCACTTATAGCACATGGTAATAGTCTCATAAAATTATGGCATGAGAGATTAGGGCATTTGAGTTATGGATATATGTAACAAATGAGTACAAAACATCTTGTAAAAGGCCTTCCTAAGGTCTTATGTATTGATGGGGTGTGTCCTGGTTGTCTAGTTGGTAAATAGCACCAGGATCCATTTCTAGTTGGTAAGGCCACACGTGCAAATGCACCCTTAGGGTTGGTTCATAGTGATTTGATGACTTTTCCAACTCATTATTTTTTAGGGGCCAAATATGCACTCACATTCATTGATGATTTCACTCATAAAACTTGGGTATATTTTCTCAAGTTGAAAAGTGAAGTTTTTGAGACTTTTAAGGCTTTCAAAGCCTTTGTTGAAAGAAAATCATCTCTTCCTCTTAAAAACATATGCACTGACAATGGGGGGGGAATATGAAAGTAATGATTTCCATGATTTTTGTATTGAGCATGGGATACAACACCAATTCACTATACCACACACTCCTCAACAAAATGGTGTAGCATAGAGGAAAAATTGAACATTGAAAGAGATGGCTAATTGTATGATTCACTCTAAAAAAAAATTTCCACAATATTGGGTTGAAGCTGTAAATTGTGCAAACTACATTCAAAACCGTATGCCTCAAAAAGCTGTGCAAAATATGACACCTGAAGAAGCTTGGTCTGGGATCAAGCCTGATATTTTAGATTTTTGCATCTTTGGGAGTTAAGCATGGGTGTTTGTTCTTAATGACAAACACAAATAATTGGAGAATAAAATCCAACCACTCATTTTTGTTGGCTATTATGAAGATGTAAAAACCTACCACCTTTTTGATCCTATCACACATGATGTGTTATTTCAACGGGATGTTCAAGTTGATGAGCTACCCACTCCATAGGAGTGTACATCTAGTTATTCTTCTCCCCCTCCTTATACCAAGGATAATGAGGATTTGCTTTCTATTGTTGATGATGATGATGTTGCACTTGTTCAACCACCACATCCATATTTTTCACCACCTTTGCCCAAGTGAGCAAAGATCACTCTACAGGCAGTTGGTTCTTTCATTGGTGATCCATCTGATTCTCATCTCACTCACTCACAAACATCTGGTGTTGCTCTTTTAAGACAAGCTTGTACAGATCATCCAGTGTTGTTTTTTGAGGCCATTGGTATACTCGAGTGGGATGTTGCAATGTATGATGAGTATTATTCATTGATGAAGAATGATACTTGGGATCTTGTCCCTCTTCCTAAGGAAAGAAAACTTGTAAAATGTAAATGGGTCTGTAGGACCAAATATGCTACAGATGGACCAGTGGATAACTACAAAGCTAAATTAGTAGCTAAAGGTTTTTCATAGGTTGAAGGGGTTGTTTACTCTGAGACCTTTGCCCCTGTAGCTAAGATGGATTCTATTCAGCTTGTACTCTCTCTTGCTGCTTCACATTCTTGGTCAATTTTTTAGATGGATGTGAAGAGTGCCTTCTTGCATGGTGATCTCCATGAGGATATCTATATGGATCAGCCTCCAAGATTTGTGCAAGACTCATCATTGGTTTATAGACTCTATCATTCTCTTTATGGCCTCAAACAAGCTCCTAGAGCTTGGTACGAGAAGATGGATAGTTTTCTTTTGAGTTCTAGTTTTATTCATTGTGATTCAGATCACAATATATACATCCTGAAGCAAGGTGAGGAAATTGTGATATTGGTTTTGTATGTTGATCTCATCCTCACTGGTAGTTTAGACTCGTTGATACATGATATCAAGGACAAGTTGGTAGATAGGTTTGATATGACAGATCTGGGACTTCTAGATTATTTTCTTGGTCTTCAAGTTTTTCAATCTTCTGAGGGCATCTCTATTGGACAGCAAAAGTATGTGATATATCTTCTTCATCGATTTGGCATGGCTGATTGTAAGCTTGCCCCCACTCTATATTAGTCAAGTGTTGTGTTTTCTACCACTTGTATGACTCCTATTGTTGATCCAACTTTGTATAGGCAACTTGTAGGTAGTATTTTATACCTGACTCATACCTGTCCCAACATCACATTTTTTGTGAACCTTATCTCTCAGTTCTCACATGAGCCTCATGAGAGTCATTGGCAAGCATCCAAGTGTATTTTGTGCTACATTCGGGGAACCACTCACTTTGGTATACATTACACACCACAGAGTTCTACACATCTTGTTAGATACACTGACTCTGATTGGGATGGTGATGTTGACACTCGCAAGTCCACTTGCAGATTTTATTTCACACCTGGTTCAAGTCCAATTGCTTGGGCATGTATAAAATAGACTGCTATTGCATTTTCCTCTATTGAGGCTAAGTATTGAGGTGCTGTCAAACCTAGTCAGGAGACACTTTGGCTTTGACAGTTTCTTGGAGAGTTTGGCTTCACACAACAGGGTCCTACTACTCTTTAGTGTGACAACCAAAGTGCGATTGCTATTTCACACAATATTGTTGAGCATTACTGGACCAAACACATTGAGATTCAGATGCACTTCATTCAACATCTTATTCAAGATGGAGTTCTTTCTTTAGAGTTTATGCCTACAGTTGAGCAAATTGCATACATCTTCACTAAACCTTTGGCTTCTCCTTGTTATCTTCAGTTGTGAGTGATGCTTGGGGTGAAGTAAGTTGTCCTTGGGGGGATTTCCCATGAATTCCTTCCTTCCTTTATTTTTCATATATTTTATTGGTTTTTAAATGGGTACCTTATCAGGCCTAGTAGTTGGGACCCATATTTGTTTGTCATTCTCCCTATGTTTCACTTAAGGGAGGGTGTTGGAATAATGAATATTTAAGCTTACCTAGGGATAATAGGGTAAGTTATTTATTACCTAGGGTTAATTTTGTTTACCTAAGATAATTTGTTTTATTGTTGAGAGTCTCTCAACAATATTTTTGTTTGTAGTATTTGAAAACAAATAGTTTGTTTTCTCTATTTTTTAATCACAACAAATAGTTTTTTGTCATAAAACAAACTATTTTTATTATATATACTTTACAATCTACGAGAGAATACAGAGAATTTTTAGGATTATCACCTATTTTTTAGGTGTGTGAGAAAAACATATTTTATTATCTGGTATTATTTTGTTAGGTTACTTGTTGTGGGTTCTTTCTCCTGGATTGATCCTGTGGATCCTACGTATCTCCTAGTCATTCTTTCACCTAATAACTAAAAGCACTTGTTTTTCAACATAAGTATATCTTATCTCTTAACCATATAAACCTTGGATAAAAAAGGAAATAGGATATTCCAAATTCTCATAATTTTATTGAGTGAGCATGTTAGAGATTACCTCTTCATTCCCAAAATTATACAAATTTAAATCCTTGGAAAAATTTAGTCATACAAGAGTAGGATCTTGGGCAATGGCTTGTTTGATTTCTTCAAAACATTCCTTTCTTCTTCTTCTCCAAGTGAAAAATTCATCCTCCCTTAACATGGAGGTTAGAGGCTTGTCCAAGTTAGAAATTTTAGAAATGAATATCCTTAATAAATTTATCTTACCAAAGAAACTTTTCAAACCTTTCTTATGTTTATGCAAAGACAATGCCAAGATAACATTCACTCTTTTGGGATCAATGGATAAACCCTTCTTGGAGAAAATATGTCTTAGGAGTTTGCCTTCATGGATAGAAAACACACACTTATTTGGTAGAGAGATCCCAAACTCTCTAAACCTATCAAAAATTTTCCTTAGGTGCTTCAAGTGAGAATTTTCATCCTTGGAGGAAACTGTCACATCATTAAGATATACCAAAAAAATGTCATTGATTAGTCCTTAAAAAACCATATCCATTGCACATTGAAAAGTATCCCTAGAATTTGAAAATCCAAATGTAATTTTCTTGTAGGCATATGTAATCCATTTATTAGTGAAATTTGTCTTATATTTGTCACTTTCTTTCACCAAAATCTGATTATACCTGGAATACCCATCTAGGAGAGAAAACCTCTCATTACCTGCCACAACATGTAGAATTTGATCTATAGAAGGGAGGGGATAATGATCTTATAAAAAGACTCTATTAAATTACAAAAATTCCACACACAACCTGAGCTCCCCATTATTCTTTCTAACAGGGACTAAGCTGTCCAACCAAGAAGAATGCTTGATAAGAAAGATGATTCTAGACTCAATCAACTCGATGAGTTCTTTCTTCATGAGGGGTTCAACCTTAGGATTGATTGGTATTTGTATTTTCTTTATATTATTGGAATTTTCATCTATCTCTATGGTGTGTTTATCTAGTCTTGTATCAAAACCCTTTAGTTCACTATATTCCTATGCAAAAACATCACTAAATTCCTTGCATAGCTCAATGAAAACATGCTTCTCTTGACTAGTGCATACCTTTCCAAGTGCAAGTATCTTGTCTTTGAAGATTTATTCCTTTTAATAGTTATATTACATGGTATAAATGTTTACATTCCTCTTATTTATCTATTCATCCTCATTTCTTATGCTTTCAAGATTTAGTAGGCCTTTGAGAAGCTTGTTAGAATTGAATTGGACAATCTGCCCTCCATATTGTTGTTGAAGCTTGGACTAATTTTTTGTATAAAACTTAGCTTCCTCTTATATAAAAAGGGATATTTGTTGTCAAACTCAAATACCTTAAAATTGGTGACATTATCTAATATGGAGGGCCTAACAATCACCTTTATATGAGGTTGGTTTTTGTCTTCCTTTATACCTCTTAGAATATCAAACTAAGCTCCAATAGATGCCAAACTATCAGGATAATTGTTATCCTCTCTTGGGATATATGTGGTTTTGAAGGCTTGGAAATACTCCACAAGATCCTAAAATATATGCTTTTAGGACTTAAACAAAGAGTTCTTGGTCAAATTTTGCCCTCTAACTTAATTCACAACAAGCTCACTATCTCCATATACTTGAAGTTCCCTAACTCCTATTTTTCTAGCCCATTAAGGCCATGAATAAGGGCCTCATATTATACCACATTTCAATTTTATGAGAATTGGAATCTAAAGGTTTAATAGTACCTTATTTTATAGGTTGAAACCAACATTTCTCCACCACCTACTCCAATCTTGCTTCTAGACCCATCAAAGAAGAGCTGTCATAAACCATTCACATCCTCACTTTGCTTCACTAGATTGGGTATGAAAGAGTCCTTATCATACATATAGTATACCCCATGAACATATTATTAAATAAATTTTTAAGGTTTATGCTCATAATGTTCATTTGCCCATTCATCTAGGAACACATTAAAAACTCCCTTAAAGAAAGATGATGGAGATTGGTCAATGTGAAGTTCCTCTTCATCAATGATGGCATATTTATCATTTTCCACCTTAGGTGAGTATGTATCCAAGTGATTATGAATAGGTTATAATTAAATATTAACCTTAGTGCCATAATTTTTCCTAAACACTATGTAGGACCAATTAGCTACCAAATACCCACCTATCTTAGCTATAAAATCTCTTGACAAGCAAAGGGATAAGTATCGAGGTAAATCTGCCACCACCACATCATGAGGAATAGAAAAAGTGGGAAAAGAATGAAGGATTAAATTCAATTATTTCACTATCCCCAAATTCTTGTCTAGTGATCCATCCAATTGCAAGACTCCCTTAGTCATTAGCTCATATTTGAGGCCTAGTTTATCTGCTATACATTTGGGCATGACTAAAGTACTAGTCCTATTATCTATGATACAATTACGAACCAATAAATCACCAATGATTAGAGATAGATAGAAAGGAGGATATTTCTCATTTCTATTACTTGACCATCAATAGGTTGAGCTCCATTAACTAGAACCACATTATCACTTCTAGGTGGGCTAGCTTGCTTACCCAATCCATGTAATTTATTTTGGAGTATATCTTTCTACCTTGATATTGTAAAAGAGTCCCATAATGATATTTTAATGTGAATATTCTTCATCTAGTCCACACATTTATGGAAGGATTACTTACCTTAGGAATCTCTTTAGGAGCATTAGCATTTTGTGATGTAGCTTGTGGAGGTGGAGGTGTAGGAGTTGACTTCATGTTTATAAATCTCTAATTTTATTATAGTTTAGGAGTCTTATTAGACCCAATCTCAACTAGAGATGCAGGGATCAAAATAGGTCCTTGATTATCCCCTTGAGTTTCTTCAACAACCCTCCTTTTGGATCTAGTGTTGAAAGATACACTAGAAATTATATTGCTTGGATTTGTCAAATGATTTATGGCAAAAAACTCTCCCTCTAAGTGATTGATGAGAGTAGAATCATATTGAACTTGGCCACTTTCCATCCCATTTTACATTGACATCTCAATATTTTGAACTTGTGGTACTTGGTTTCCTTGCATTACCATGGTTTAGTTTTGTATCTCATTTGCATAAGCAACTTGCTCTTGGTTTTGCTTGAAAGATGGATAGCATGGTTGTTCTTGGAAAAGGTTATTTTGAGTGGGAACAAAGGCTTTAGAATATGATGTAAAATTAGTATTATAGATTTTATAAGGCCTATCTTGGGTGATTTGACCTTGTCCTTCATCATTACCTTGGAAAAGAGGTTTATTGGTTTGACCAAATTGATTGTAGGATTGGTATGGTCTATAACCTTAGGATTGTTGTCTCTTGAGGGCCACCAAATCATTAGTAACAATTTTTAACAATATTTTGACTTCATGAATCTCATTTGAAGTAATAATATCATGTTTCTCATTATTAGGCAAATGAGCCAAGGTAGGTGATGCAAATTGACTAAGGGGCTAAAAATTAGGGAATAATGGCATTAGAGGCCTAGGAGAAATATTTCCTACTTGAGAAAGACAATTCTCAGCACTTATGGCTATCTCATATGTATTAGGAAATGTATTTCCACCCATATATTGATCATCATGGAAATGTCACTACTCAATGCCTTTAAGTAATACAAGAAGACATAGTTTGGAAGTGGGCCTCAATAGAGCTAGGATTCTATCACATGTATTTTGAAATCTAGTATTTAAATCCTATAGGAATTCATGAGGTTCCCTCTTAATAGTTTTCAATTTCTCAACTAAGGATAAATAGTCACTTTTCTCCCCAAACCTCTTAGTCAATAAATCTCCTAATTCATCCCATGAACCAATGGAATTTTGAGGTAGGGTCCCATACCAATCCAAAACTCTTCCATTGAAATACAAATACAACAACACAATAGACACATTTTCTTAGGTGATATTATGAATGTTGCAAGCATTTTCTATGTTTCTAATATACTCAATGGTAGTAATTAGGCCATCCCCACTAAAATATGGAACACATTTAAGGGTTGCTTCTAGAATTTTTTCATATTGAGAAAGATTCAAAGGGGCTGATTTGGTGAAAGCTATCAAATGCTGATTCTTATGCATCTTGGAATGAGATTTATAGATGTTATGAGTTATAGGAAACTAACACTTATACTTCTTAAACACCAAATCTCTAGAATATGGATGGGTATTCACAAACCTAAACCTTTTGGTAGAATATGGACGTAGTTGCACAAACTCAAAATGTATACCTTTAGCAGTAGACCTAATGATTACCTTTGGAATGGAAATTAGGAACTGGTCATCAACCAAATACTTGAAATCATCAATGGAGTTTCCAAGTACTAAATTTAGATGCTCTTGTAGTTATAACTATGCTAAGACCAACACTAATCTTGGACAATCTTCTAGGACATAGAAGTCCCACTGAGTGTGCCAAAAAATGTTGACACTTGGATTTTCACTCCTAAGAATATGCCTAATTCTTCTCATCTAATTAGCACCATGGATACATTTCTCTTGATATGGGTGACAATATTGAGAAATGAATCTTTAGATGAGGGGCTATCTCCCCTTAATGCACTCTTTGAAGCTCTTCTATACATATCAACTTGTAGATGAAAGGAGATTAGGAAAATAAAAAATAAAACCAAATATGGTGATGCACCAGTATGTATTATCCTCCTACTTGATTGAAAATCCACTACTTAAAGGCAAACAAGACTATCTCACAAAAACTCACAACATAGAATGTATTGTCACATTAGTATTTCATAAGTTAGATCCAAGAAGGTACTTGACACTTAATAATGTGATGGATGATTCCAAAAAGGTAATAAAAACATAAACCACTTATAAGACACATATAAACTTATGAAATAATACTAATAAAGATGTGTAATAACATCCCTTTTTGCACATTGGTAGATGACCAAGATTAACATGCTAGAAAAGCAACTCTTTCACTAGATAATATTAACAAGATTCAAATATATACTTAATAGCACAATATGTGAGTGTAAAAATCACTTTTATATTTATTAAAGAGTCTCTAAAATACAAATTTGTCTAGAGTTTCCCCATTAACCAATAGAGGCTGCTCAAAAGAGCTAAGAGAATGCATATTTATAGCCTTGAGAGGAAAATCAAGAAATGGAAGTCCAAAGTTCACTTGGAAATGTGTGAACTTGAGAAAATTAGTTAAAATTTCATGTGGAAGAGGGTTTGGGTGATCCATGCCATGTCAAGAGGTCTACTTGTCCAAACAAGTCATAAGAATTATGAAAATTGGCATAAAACCTTCAGACTTGGTATAGAAAACTACCTTCATGATTTGTTTTCCAAAAATACCTTATCACTAAATATGGTCAAGTTTGATGATTTTATTGAGTATTATGGGTTAAAAACAAGCCCTCACATGCATTGGATTAACCCTTAACCATTCCTATTCCTTTGGCCATGCAAAATCATTCTTGGTAGTCTCAAAATGGCTCCTTTCCATGCATTTCCCACACTTGGCACTACAAATTTCCAATTTTTAAAAATAATAAATGAAAAATGAGGGATTAAACTTTTAAAAAGTTTACATATCATTAGTTTTAATAAAAAAAAGCTTTAAAAGGCCTCCGTAGTTGATTTTCACCAATTTCCCTAAGTGTTCACTAGTTGGCTCACTTGACTGGTTAAAATGGGAGAGCTAGTAGGCACATGTAGGATTTGATATACATTATTTAATGATAATTAATACTTATAAAAATTACAAATATTCCCTCCAAAAGTGATTTGGTCTATTGAAACCTTCTCAAGCCTACAAAATACATAAAAAGGTCAAAAAATACCTATTTTGCCTTATTTCATACATCTCCATACACCTAAGTTACATGTGAAGAATATAAAGAGAGTCATATAGATCATCCAAGTGGTTTAATGGCCTTTTAATTTCATTTGGATACCTTATTTTCATCCTCTTCTCAATTGGGTCCTTATATAGGGTTTGCAAGGGTTTTGAGTGGTTTGTACTCTTAACCTTTGTTAATAAATTTTTGACATTGATATTAAGATAAAATTAAACTTATAGATTGTTAATAACCCCCTTAAAATTCCTTTAATAATTCAGCCTTCCATGCAAAGGGTTATGAGAGATATGAGTGACTAAAGTTGACCTTCGAGTTGTCTTCATGCTTCTTGTGAGGGTCTGAGTATATATGAGGCTAGAAATGATTTCTTGTGGAGTTTCCCTACCAAAAAAATGTTTTATAACATCTTTATTTAACCTATAACCATGATACAATCCCTTTTATATCTCACCAAGAGCTAAAAATGGAAATGACCCATGTTTTGGGACAAGGCTTGTACCTTGCCAATGAGCCTGCTTGCATCTTTTGAACTAAAAGGATATTGTTTGAAATTACCAAGAACTCTCATCAATTTAAAAAATAATTTTAACTCCCATATTCATTATAAAAAACCTTATAATTTTTGGCAAGTGTTATAATCTATAATGACCTTGCCTTAGGGGCTACATTTGCATGTTTCCTTACTAGGTCTACCTGCAGACCTTCTTGTCCAGAACACCTTATTTTCATCCCATATTTATAGTGTATTTTTTTATGTTCCTCCACATGTTACATATATATTCAAACCTTCTTTAATTATCCAATTGATCTCTGGTTCATCATTCCTCACTTTTCCCCAAAACTACCATTTTTGTGCATGTAGGGAGTACCTTACCTCTAGGACAAAACAAAGAGAATTATCCATATTTTTTCATTCCAAATGAATATGTTTTAGGCTTAAAATTTTCCTAATTACCAATTTTACCAAATTATTTTTTCAAATTCTATGGTTAGGGGGTCTAACCATCTCAATCTCCTTCAAAAAGGGGTCAAAAACCCTATTTTTGCATACTTTTGACCAAACCTCCTTCAAGATTATAAGATGTTTATACATGTTATCCATGATAATTTAATTATCATGGAACCATTAGAATCAAATAAAACCTTTATTTTTAGTGAAATCTTATGTTTACCCCTTGAGCCAAGGGTTCTCTTAACCTACCTGTACGGACTTAGTCCATTTTGTCAAGAGAGAAAGGTCTTTGGGTAGCTTGTGACTATTTTGGGCATATAATTAAATTTATTTGATGCTATGGAGTCATGTTACAATGTTTTTAATCTTCCTTTCCTTCTTAAGAAGTCAAACTTATACCTTTCCCTCAAAAACTAGGACCCTGCCTAACTATCACAGTGAACAGGGGTGCCTTCCTGTAGATATTTTCCTTTATGCCTATTATCAATATGTCAAGGAATATATATATCTTATAGAATTTATATCATTGTATATTTTAATCCATTAAATTTTTATCTTAGAATCTACTAGCACTTCCAATGCTTATTACTACTCACTGCCTTCCATAGTCTCCTTTACTTGGTTGTAGGTGCAAATTTATAGGTTTGATTAGGGATATAGGGTAGATGTAAATTTCATAACATTATCCATTAATATATCAACATTATGATCATATTTAATCCACCCTCTATGGTTAAAATCATCATAGTTCTAGCTCAGTCTTTGATTTTCCTATGACTTCTATCTCAGTTTGTACAGGGGCTGTAGGTCTCCATAGGATTCTTGACACTACCTTGAGGATTTAAACTCTTGCCAAAATCAAAAATTTATCCAACCATTCCATTTAATTCATATTTAAGGCTTAAAAATAGTGTCAAAGATTGAAAAGATGACTATTGTCTAATAACCTAGCTGTAGGTGCAACTTTACCCTATTGTACAGATAAGGTACAAACCTAGTGAGTCAATACACCTGAATATATCTTTCCTCATGACCAATTTGTTTAGGGTTACCTTTTGTACCATTTGGAAAATTTTCCCCTCCATTGGCATAGTTTATGACTCTCTATATGTGTCTCAAGGTAAAAACTCCTTCAAAATCTTATAAACTTCACTAACTAGTTTCAATGTGCTTTTAGATGATTTTGATCTTCTTGAACCTAGGTCTCCCTTCACTCTTTATCCTCCAAACTATTGGAAATACTGTCATTGATGTCAAAGGTCTAGTATTATTGGTGATAAAGGCCCCATTGCATTTAATGTTATTTGTAATTGTTATATCTTGGCTAATGTGAGTTAATATTTATTTAATAATAATGAATATGTTTTTGGTTGCATATGAGACAAACGAAGGGCCCATGGAGAAGTCAAAGAGCCCTAGGGTAAAGACAAAAGAAGGATGGGATGCATTTTCCCATGAAGAGTCATCTTGGGGGATTCCAAGAGTCACCAAGTGAAGAAAAAAGAGGAAGGGCACAATTTCTCATGAGGGGACACTTTGAGGAATACAAAAAGTCACCAAGATAAAGACAAAAGTGGGAAGGATGTTTTTGGTCATGAAGGGTCACCACATGAATTTTCAAAGGCAAGAATATGAAGGGTCATACAAGTTTGGCACCATTTTCCATGAGGATTGAAGGGTTAGAAAGGGGGAAGGCCAAAGGTCATTTGGAAAGCTATAAATAAAGGCTTGATAAGCCATTTGTAATAAGAGAGATAAAGGTTGATTTGATATTGTAATATCTAGCTTAGAAAAGCAATTGTGAGAGATGAATATGATTTGTATTTGTTATATCTAGCTTAGAAGAGAAAAGGTGAGAGAGAGGAAAGAGATGTTGTATTGAACTATCATTTGTTTAGATAACAACATTGAGAGATAGGTGTGTGGTATACACAAAGGGGTTGGTGCTCATGAATTGTTGTTGGGTTGGTGCTCGACAAAGGGGTTAGTGATCCTATGGGTTGGTGCTCCTGTGGGTTGGTGCTCGGAAAAGGGGTTGGTGCTCTTGTGGGTTGGTGCTCATGAATTGTTGTTGGCTTGGTGCTCGGTAAAGGGGTTGGTACTCATAAATAGTTATTGGGTTGGTGCTGAGCAAAGGGGTTGATGCTCCTTCAAGTAGGTGCTTGTGAATATTTTTTGGTTTGGTGCTCATTCATATACTTGAGATTATTCTCTATGGTTTTTCCCACATTGGGTTTCCATGTTATATCTGATGTCTCTCTCTATCTTGTGTGGTGTTTATTGTTTGAGTTTTATTTCATATCTTGAATGTTTGATTAAGTGGAATTTTATTAAAGGAAAGTTTTATAAGATATATGATATACTGATTCACCCCCCATATTATTATATTCTATGCTTAACAATTGGTATCAGAGCAGGTTTCTTTTTGAAAATTTTTACAGCTTGAAGGTAGATCGGGAAAGCACAATGGCTGGGTCATAGGAAGGATTTTCTAAAAATAAGGCACCTTTGTTTAATGGGATGAATTATGATTTTTGGAGCATGATAATGAAGGTTTATTTGATGACCCTTGGATTTGACATATGGAAAGCAGTGGTGGAGGAATATGAAGAGCCACAGACATCTGCAATTACTCCAGTAGAAAAGAAGGCAAGTGAATGTAATGCTAAAGCTTTAAATGCTATTTTATGTGGTTTATGTGAATCTAAATTTATTAAAGTTATGCAATGTAAATGTGTTCATGAAACTTGGGTAAAACTTGAGAATATTTACAAAGGTGATGGAAAGGTTCAGCAAGCTAAGCTTTAGACTTTTAGAAGGTAGCTTGAAAGTTTTAACATGGAAGAAGAAGAAGAAGATATAGGAAGTTATCTTTTACAAGTTGATCAAATCATAAATCAGATTCAAGGTCTTGGAGAAACATTGGATGAGTCCACGATAGTGCAAAAGGTTTTGAGATCTCTACCAATGAGATATGATGTAAAGGTTTCAACAATCAAGGAGATGAAGAATTTAGCCAAGCTAAAGATGGATGAGCTTCATGGTATACTCACGGCATATGAGATGCGGACAGAACAAGATAAACCCTCAAAGAGAGACGTGGCTTTCAAGACATCAAAGAAAGAGAAAGCTAAGATTCAAGAATCAAGTGATAGTTCCAGTGATGATAAAGATGACAATGGAGCACTTTTCATTCGCAAACCAAAAAGAGGAACAGGTAAATATCAAGGAAAATTACCTTTTAAATGTTTTAATTATGGAAAGATTGGACATTTTTTAGCTAGATGCCCAAATAAGGGTAATGATGATGAAGAAGAAAGGACTACATAAAAAAAGAATTTCAAAGGCAAATACAAGAAGGGATTCGAGAAGAAGATCCTGTATTCTAAGGATCCTATCTCAGTCAAAGATAGTGGAGTCAGTGATTCAGAAGAAGAAGAGATTCTATTCATGGCCATACATGAAGATGATCAAGAATAAGAAGAGGAGGAAGCTAAAGTAAATATGGAAGGAGAGCTCATTTTTGCCTTTGAAGAGTTAGAATCTGTTTAGAAGAAGAATCAATGATTAAAGTGCCAGATCGAGAAAAATGAAAAGGAGTCAAAGGAAATTATTGATGATCTAACAACACACTTGGAAGAAGCCAAGAAAAATGAAGATCTCACAGCACAGTTGGAAATAGCAAGAAAATAATGTCAAAGGTATGTTATTGAAATTTCCTCTTTAAAAGAAGATATTGAGAAAGTAGTCGATGATAAAGTAGTTAGTGATTAAAAATTTGAGGATAGCACTAACATGTTGAATAAGATATTGGAAAGTCAAAAAGCAAATTCAGACAAGACAGGGATTGGATTTGAAAAGACAAATAGCTATGCTGAAGCTCTTACAAAAGAGGAAACAAAAAGGGGAGAAATGAAGAATACAGAGGACATTTCAAACAGAGAAGGCTGGAAGGAACAAAGCTACAAAAGGCAATCAAGTTAGAGATATACATACAGGTCTTATTTTTATGGCTATTTTTTTATTGTAATGGATATGGTCACAAGAAATTAGAATGTAGAAAAAGAGATAACAATTTCAAAAATAAGGAGAAGGAAACTCAAGTAGAGTCAAGCGAAAGCCACAACTCTTTTTCTCCTCTATCAAGCTTTGATGAAGAGACCATAGTATGCTACAATTGCAACAACTTTGGACACATAGCTCGGTATTGTAGAAGCGCGTTTGATTTAGTCAAGAAGGATCAGAGTTTCAAAGCTCCATTCATCAAGAAGGTTTAGACATGTTCATGGCAGAAGAAACAACCTGAATATTCTATGATGGTTCAGACATCCCTGCATGTAAGAGGTAAAGATCAGCCATGGTTAATTGATAGTGGATGTTTGAGGCATATGACAGGAGATAAAAGTAAGTTCATTACTCTAAAGAAGATCAATGGTGGCACAGTGAGATTTAGAGATAAAACCACTGCCAGGATAGCTAGAAAATATATCTTCTCAAAGGCACGATCAAAGGACACATTTAAATATTTTTGAGAGGAGTTGGGAGTAATTTATATTACTTCTTGCCATTGATGTTTAGCATCAGTTGAGGGGGAGCTAAGTGTTAGCTCCAAGTAGGCCCTTTATCATTGATGTCAAAGGAGAAGAATAAAAAGTATAGGTACAGGTGTAGAAAATAGGTACAGGGAACATATATAGGTTATTACAATAAGGGGGAGTTACTGTATGTTTTTAGATGATAGGATGTGCAGGTGACAGGATATGCAAGTTTCAGGATTGAGGTTGCCATCAATGACAAAGGGGTAGATTGTTTAAAATATTGTCATTGATGTCAAAGGTCTAGACTTATTGGTGATAAATGCCCCGTTACATTTAATGTTGTTTGTAATTGTTACATCTTGGCTAATGTGAGTTAATATTTATTTAATATTAATGAATATATTTTTAGTTGCATATGAGACAAAATAAGGGCCCATGGAGAACTCAAAGAGCCATGGGGTAAAGACAAAATAAGGATGGGATGCATTTTCCCATGAAGAGTCATCTTGGGGAATTCCAAGAGTCACCAAGTGAAGATAAAAGAGGAAGGGCACAATTTATCATGAAGGGACACTTTGAGGAATACAAAAAGTCACCAAGATAAGGACAAAAGTGGGAAGGACGTTTTTGGTCATGAAGAGTCACCACATGACTTTTCAAAGGCAAGAATATGAAGGGTCATACAAGTTTGGTTCCATTTTCCATGAAGATTGAAGGGTCACAAAGGGGGAAGGCCAAAGGTCATTTGGAAAGCTATAAATAAAGGCTTGAGAAGCCATTTGTAATAAGAGAGATAGAGGTTGATTTGATTTATAATATCTAGCTTAGAAGAGAAATTGTGAGAGATGAATATGATTTGTATTAGTTATATCTATCTTAGAAGAGAAAAGGTGAGAGAGAGGAAAGAGATGTTGTATTGAACTATCATTTGTTGAGATAACAACATTGAGAGACAGGTGTGTGGTATACACAAAAGGGTTAGTGCTCATGAATTGTTGTTGGTTTGGTGCTCAGAAAAGGGGTTGGTGATCCTATGGGTTGGTGCTCATGAATTGTTGTTGGGTTGGTGCTCGAAAAAAGGGGTTGGTGCTCCTGTGGGTTGGTGCTCAGCAAAGGGGTTGGTGCTCCTATGGGTTGGTGCTCGGAAAAGGGGTTGGTGCTCCTGTGGGTTGGTACTCATGAATAGTTGTTGGGTTGGTTCTCAACAAAGGGGTTGGTGCTCCTGTAAGTTGGTGCTTATGAATATTATTTGGGTTGGTGCTCATTCATATACTTGAGATTGTTCTCTGTGGTTTTTCCCACATTAGGTTTCCATGTTATATCTGGTGTCTCTCTCTATCTTGTGTGGTGTTTATTGTTTGAGTTTTATTTCATATCTTGAATGTTTTATTAAGTGGAATTCGATTAAATAAAAGTTTTATAAGATATATGATATACTGATTCACCCCCCCTCTCAGTATATCCCATGCTTAACACACACTTGGTAGATCCTTTACTTGATATAGGGGTCACATGATAATTAAATTTTAGGGTTCAAAAATTTTTTTAAATGCAATCTAAAAGGGATTTAAAAACCCTTAAGGCCTCTATTTTGGTCATTTTGTAGCAAAAGGGCCTCAATATAGTCTAACTCTTCATTCATTGATTTAGCACTTTATTGTCAATATATCACCATTAAGTGGTATATTTAGACCTATAAAATAACAAGGAAACTCAAAAAGAGATGATTAATTTCTAAAACACCTCTTCAAGGTATATTTTCATCCTATAACACTAAATATAGATGATTGCTCTCTAAACACAGGCAAGACTAAGACCACATTTCAAGTATGCTAATTTGGAACAAATATATGTATTCCAAACAAACTTAAATGAATTTAATAAGTCCCAAAATATATAATTACCATATCAAAACCTCCACATTTCATTAGTGACATCAACATGCTCTTATAGGCGAAGTTTTGTGACTGTGTTATGCAAGGAGAACATGACGAAGTAAGAAAATGCAAGGAAAGGCCTTCCAATCACCACAAGATAAATGTAAATTCTTCCATACACAAAAAAAATCATAATAATCCCCAAAAAAACATCAAAACACTTTTTTCAATGTGGAGAAATTATTTTCAAGGCAATTGAGATGACTATTGATGCAAATTAGGCATTTTGCAAGCATGTACAAGCCTAAAAGGGCTCTCCCAAGTACTTGAGATTAATAAAATAATAATAATCATGGGTATGTCTCTAAAAACATGTATAAACACTTGAAAAACATAAACCCATCAATCCAAAATAAGAAAATTTAAAACAAGCTAAAAAAGAGACCCCCTCATGGTTGTAAGTCCATAAAAAGTTGCATAGAGTGTTAACCATTGTTATTAAAGGAAGAGGTGAAAAATTTAAAGTTATTATTATTAAAATTAGTTGAACTTATATTACCATACACTTATAGAATCACTCCTCCCAATTCCACTTGTACGGTCTGTATCAAGTGCTTGAAGTTGCCCTTTATTTACTTGCCAAGACAAGAAGGAAGAAAAGGGAGAAATAAATGAAATTTTATATGAATTATCTATAAAAAAAAGTGTGTAACTGACTATTATGAGGTCAAAGGGCACATAATTTATGTTTCCACTTGAAAGTGAGATGATCCATTCTGTACAAGTGCCCAAAAAGGCCTAAAAACAAGGGGAAACTACCTTCCTCTGAGCATAACTGATTATTGAACTATCGAGAGATTGATTATAAAATTCTATAACCTTCCCCATGTTAACCATATCCTGATGACAAGTTTTATCTTTATCCCATCTGTATACATCCTCTTTTTTAGATAAAAGGTGGCCCCACAAGGCATTTTTGATAAATTGAACATGGTAAGAATAATTAAATGACCTAGAGAGATATTAAATAATATTCAAACCCACATTAGGACCAATCCAACATAATTTATGCCTTTTAACAAGTTTTACCATATTTGACTAGGGTTGAATTACATTGACTTGACTAGTACAAAGGGCTAGACTTGAACCAAGGCTAGGCTAGGGATAAGTAAACATCTAGAACAATATGAATAAACTTATACAAAGCTTATAAATGTATGGGTTGATTGAAATTTGACCAAAGGTAAAAAAATTTCAACAAGTAGAATTGGGTTGAAGTCATCTCATAATAGTTTTAAGTTATTTGTGAGTAATCTCTAAGATCATGAGGTATGTGATGATTCATTTGTTGTGAGATTAGGAGAAACTAACATAGTTTTTGGTATACAATGGTTGCACTTCAATGGTTATTTATCAGATAATTCCATGGAGATCAAGTTTAAATTTGAAGGAAAAGATGTGATGTTTATAAAGGTTTATCATGGATCACCACAAATGGTTAAAATAATGGAGAGGTCTTCTCTTAATGGACAAGTTGTTTGGGAAACAATTGGTTTGTTGATGTTTTTTAAGGAATGTACTTATCACATTGGTAAATTTATTAATAAGCATAATGTGGTGTTTAATGACTTACCTCTAGGGTTACCACTAGCTATTATAATCATAATTATAATGGGATTAGGTTCTACATCTATCATGATCACTCCATACCTCCATCCCAATAGGTACATAAAGGAGTTTATTAGCAAGATACATAGTGATGTGTAATGTTCAAGGAAAGAATTGAAATTTGGGTATCATCAGGCATAGATGAGAACAAAATATATTTATGAGACTATTTTTGGAGGTCAATTGAGATACTTTGAGTATTTGGTTACACTATTGAGACATATCAATACACATGGCATCATCCAATCCAGTATGTATAAGGTATTTGGTAAGCACTATCATAGTTCATATCAAGATATTGGAATGATAGAACCAATATATTTTAGTTTTTTCATCATTTTAAGGATGGTAAAAGAGTGCATTTAGATCCTTTGGCTTAAGCTTGTCCATGCTTAATAATGTGGTTTCTACATGGTATGTTGAAATATTTGTAATATAGAATTATTGATTTCAAAATTTTTGCTTTTCATGATTTCATTATGCCATACAAAGGAATAAGAAAAGATTCCAAATTGACCTTAGTTGAGCTTAAAGGAAATATGGTGAATGATAATAAGATTTTAAGGTTAGAGCTCATAGATTTTTTTATTCAAAGCATCCCACATATCATAATATGGGAACCAATATATATCTTTAGAGAGGAGCAAAGTAAATATTTTGATAAATTCACAATCATTGTTGTTAAATATGTTATGAATTATAACTTGGTTATGGAATTTTAGATGTATATCAGAGTGGTGCAACAAACACATGGTGGGAAGATCTTGAGATTTTTTTGGGATCCTAATAACATTTAGAGTTAACAGGATGGTATAATTAGATTTATATTACTTAACTCGAGTCAAAGGTTTACATTCATGCCTCACATCAAGGAGCCTATAGATTTTTACATTCATTTTTTTATGAGTCATGCACATTTACTTGACATTTTTGCTCATGGGGTTAAGATTATTTTCAAAAGGATGATGAAATTACATGAGTTGCACAAGGATGTTTTGGAGGTCATGGAGAGTTTTTCTTGTAGTGATCCTTGGAAAAGGTTGGATCACTTGATAGGCATGGTTTATAGATTATATTGGCCTTACAGTTGGATGTAACACCTTGGCATGATAATTTTTTAGCATATTGGTTTGCAATTACTTGAGGATAAGCAATTTTGTGAAGGGAAGATTTGTCATGTCTTATTTGTAACAAATTTGATATTGTGGTAAAACTATCCATTCCAATATTCCTCTAACACTATTCATAGGGACATTATTCACCAAGTCACTATTCATGTTGACACTATTCATAGATTTACTAGTCACTATCACTAATCACTAGTGATGCAAGTGATGATTCTGTAGATGAGGTGGACTATGGATGAGGTGGCATGGCCCACAAAGGTCCTCACATAAGTTTAAGCGTATTTTATTGAAGTGAAATGTACCTTTCCACTAAGGAGATAAATCAAAGTTGTTTTATTTGTTCACATGGGTTTTTCTTGATGTAAAAGGAAAGGTTGGTGCAATTTTCATGTGGTTTCATGTTGTAGGCATGTGTAAGGGTCAAAATAGATAATTTGACACATTTTTCATGAGGGCACTTATTGGAGGATTGTGGATAAGTCAAAAGTGGGTTGTTGAGAGAATTTTCAGCACATGTGTGCACATGGTGAATAGTAATTGATTCCCAATCATTTGATTATCTCACATGTGTGAGGAGGAGGACACTTTGGAGGTAGATGGGAAAGTGGGAGACAAAAATACAAGTCAAAGGATCAACATGTGATCTACCTTTTGACTAAGTTGAAGCCCAAGATAATGCTTCACATGGGTTACTATCATATGGTTCCATATTCTCTCTCTCCTCTCTTATTCATGAAAATCTTATATATTATCATGATCTCCATTTTAAAAATCATCTTTTGTCACTTTATAACTTAATTTCATGTCTTTATGACATTGTATGAACTTATGTTCTTTCATACTCTTCCTTGGATGAAAAACCATTGAAGAGAGGATTTAAGGACAAAACACCATGTGTGCTTGTTGAATCAAAGGATGGAAATACTATGGTTCATGAGGGTGATTTCATTTAGAGATTGCAATAGATCTTTGATAAGATCTAGTTTGTGTGTGGAGATTTATGGTGTTATTATGTATGTAAGTGGTTGCTATGATATTATTAGTTTAATCTATTAATGTAAGAGTTATTGTCTATGTATAATGACTCCATCAATATCATATGCAATTCAACTATTTATAGTAGAAAATCAAATATTTTTAGTATCAGTAATTCTATCTTCAGTATTATTTATGTGTCGTGCATTGGTTCCTTAATTTTGGAATTATTTATATTTGGAATCATAAGAGTTTTTAGATTTTTCTAAATGATCCTAAAAGGGTTATTAAAAAGGGTCACCCATATCCTAGAGGGTGTTTCCATGATATCACCTAAGTGAGGAGGATTGAACAACCTTATCAAGGGTGCAATTTAGTGTGATAACACAAAAATTTTGCAAATCTATGTAAATATGTTAGTGAAACTTTTTTAGTTTCTATGAAAACTTCATCAATAATCAAAACATGATTTATTAATAGTCCCTACAATGACCATACCACCACCAATCATTTCATCAACACCACCAGTCCTTCCTCTCATATTTCAAGTAAATCTTCCACACCTATCTATTGGGACCAACAATCTTACCTATTATCAGCCTCCTTCCATGATAATCAAATAATCATAGAACTCCTGACTAAAATTCATCTAGAAGAGGATAGAGAAACATAAAATCCACAAGTATTCCTCAATCAAAATAAATAATAAAATCCAAATATTAAATTATTTTCGCATAGTTAAAACCTCTTTGAGGCACTATTGGATAATCAAAATCAAAATTTTATATCTAAAATCACATCAAAATATAGAAATCAAAAATATAAGTACCTTATTGAAAACCTCTTGGAGGTTCCATTAGACAATCCACATCCAAATAATAATAAAAAATATCAATAAGATTCCCTTGGTGAAAATATTTATAAGTCACCAATGTATAAATAACTCAATCTCTCTCTCTTGTATTAGCACAACCACGATACAACTCTCATTTATTTGTTGGACACACCATCAAAGCAAAAAATCTTCAAATCATCCAAATTGTAACTACTCTTAATCTCATGGAATTTTATTTTTTTAATCCCAAACCCCCTTCATGCACTTGATACACATCTTTCATCTAACACACCTTCTACTTCACCTTGTTTGGTATCACCCTCTATCGTAGAGGCTATGATGATATCCTTGTAAATTTAGAAGAAGCCAACCTAGAATTCAATGAAGATGTTGAAGACATCTCTAAATCACATACATGAAATATCAATAAAGGTCATCATCATGCATATCACATAATTCCATAATTGATATGCTAAAAATAGACTATATATCAAATAAAAATGAGAGAAAATAATCTATTCAAAATTGAAAACCATTTCTATGGCACTTTGGGACATACCATGATGAAAACTAGTTTTTTGGATCATGTATAAAATAATCACTACCTAAAAGTACCCTAAACTTGGGGGAAAACCCATTCCATTTTGATCCTACGTATTTATAACCATCCTTCCATACTTACCCATCCTTAACTATCCTTACCTATCCAACCCATTCTTATCCATCTAATCTCAAACCCATCAAACCCCATACTTATCAATCCACTCTTTTTAATTGTAACACCATATTTCTTCCCAATTTGGATTTGATAAGGAATTGGAAATGTCCATAGACATGTTCTTATAAATATCTTGGTGTATGTTATTTTGATGACTAGACACTTTGTTCTTAGGTAATGTGTTTCCTAAATAATGTCTTAATATCTATCCATTCCTATCAATCCCTACTCCATCCATAATATATTAATTCCATCCATTACCGATTCATTCCCCAATCTTACAACATGTTTTTCTTTTTCTAGTAACCTTTGTACATAAAATCTAAAAACACTAGATAATCCCCAAATATACAAAAATAATATAAAAATAAAATAAAAACCTTGTCCTTAATTATGTACCTTAGTAGGTTTACTCATTAGACAATTAACATTGTCAAATATCTCAAATGCCAACGGATTCTACTCTAACCAAGGAAATCCAAAAAATACATTTTTTTACTTGTTTGTATAGTTACTTTAGTTATGTTTAAATGTTGTGTGTATACTTGCTTGTACAATTGTTTGTTTACTTATTTTTTTCCTTAGTTTCAATGTTGTTCTTTGTTGAGTCTAGATCATTATGAGCATTATAAATTATGGTATTATGATCTTATATATCATGATACAATAATTATTTCACTTATGAATATATCAATCTTTATGCATATAACATAATAAACATCATGGTTTTTTTATACCACTAGTGAATATTGTCTTACACAACATAAAAATAAATGGTTCTCAATTCATGTCAACAATAATGTTTTAACTCTATGCAAAGATTATTGAAATTATTTATTCACCCAATCCACATAATTACTCCATATCCAAATATAAACCACATCGCAAACCTATGTCAACCCATTCAAATAATAAAAATATAACTTCACATTCATGAAAATCACCCCTAGCTCACTCCCTAAACAAATCAATGGGATTCATCAATAACCCATCAATGTCAAACCATACATCTCATAATCACCTCTATCTATAATAAATAAATCAAATACATGTTATCAAATCATGTAACTAATCATCTTTAATCCATGTAATCAATTAAGTTATTTATATATGTTTGTGCATCAATCAACTAAATCAATTATCCATAATCAGTCATTACTCTTTATGTTCAATATCTTGTACCTATCAATTAGGACTAAAAAAATCATAACATTCATCATTTCTCCCATCATTCAATAAATCAATCAAATCCAAGATCTCACCATTTTCAATTGGGATATAGCATTCCCACCATCCATCCTCTTGCATATATCATTGTTTGGGGCACATCAAAGCATGCAACTTATCTTGGGATATTTCATTCTAAATCTACTCCATGCATATATTGTTGCTTAGGAAAAAAAATCCATCATCAATTCCAATCAAAATGTGCAAGAATTAGCTCAAATGGGTTATTAACATACTTCAATTAACTTATTTCAACTATAGCATCAAAATCTCTCATCTTATTTTCCTACATTTCACACCATCAATTAATTGAAATCCTCTAAATATTTATTCAACTTATTAATCAATCTCATAAACTTATTTTTACCAATAATTATAAAATATATATTTATTATTATTGGCCTGATGTTTAACATTAGGACATATCATTCCTACATCTGCTACTCTGGACAGGGTTCATGGGGCAAAATCCAAGTGTGCAGCTTTAAAATGAGAAATATTATTTTTCTCCAATCTGCTCTCTAGCACTTTTTTGATCAATGAAAATCATTTTTTTTAAGGACTGGCCCTTCCATTTATTATGGTATCACCCCCATCATATCCCATCTTATATCTTTCTTCTTTCATTTTGAGTGTTCATCTACATCTATTTTTCTACACGAACACTCAAGGGTAAATCATTGGCTCATTTAAAGCTACTTGGGGCATCATTCTTATACACATTTTTTCACTCTAATTTGGCATTATTCTTTAAAACAATATTCTCCTAGTCAAAACACCATTTCAAAGAGGGGAAAAAGTAGACACCTAAATTCAATCAATTTAGTGTTGTAATTAACTTTGATTAAAATTGATAAACTAACTCAATCACCAAACCAAATTTGAATTTCATCCTAAGATCATTTCCATCCCTTTTTGAATAATTAATTTATTAAATTATTCACACAAAATTATTTAAAATTAATTAAAATCTAGACTTTCCACCTCATCTAGACATCTTCAACACTTCTCTCAACCAAATATTGAGTCACCCATTCAACTCCTTAACTTCCTCAACTAATTTTTGACTCACCATTGAATATTTCAACCAAATTGATGAGTCATCCAACTATGTTGACTAATTCTTACGAATTTTCCATTACTAACTAAGTATCCCCTTCCTCTCACACACATGAGAATTAGCCATCATCCATTGAGATGAGGACTCAAATTTGGCCATTGATTATTATTATAATTAAATAAACTTAGATTATTCTTAAACACTCATATCACCATCCAAAAGTCTAAAAATTGGCATGTTATCCATCATTTTAAGCATCCACATTCAAGTTATCAATTCTCTATCAAAAGTATCCTATTCATACACTGATAAACCAAGTTATTTTCATGCATATGATGCCCAATTTACCTTTGTTCAGAGTATAAATTGAGAACCCACATTTCAAGCATCAAGAGAAAGTCACATGCTTTCCCAATGGAGAAGATTATGTATTATATATGGGTTTCTGTACTTATTTTTTTAGCTTTTATTCATTTTTGTTTCTCTATCTAAAGTTTTAATTTAGATTTATAATATGATTTGTATATTTAATTTCTTAGTTTAGATTTATAAACTCTTTTATATCACACATAATTTAATAGCCATGAAAAATCCTCTAAATTTGAAATAACATAGCTTTTACATATGAATTTGAAATCACGTCATTTTTATTAAAAAATATGAGGTTTAAATAGGAACCTATATATGTACCCTAAAAGAAATTTAGATTACAACCATATATTGTCCTAGAATTTATTTTAAAAACTAGTTATTTTTATAGGACTTGGAGTGTTGTGGCTACTTCTTAACCCATGTTATTAGTCAACCAACTTGAGCAACTAAATTGGTTCATTTAATTGATACAAAATTAAAATCAACACCCATAAAATATCATTTAGATCAAACATTGTCTAACATAAATATAATTTTACCTCATGAAACCAAGTCAAATAATTTTGGCCACCACTAAAATCAATTTGTATAATCATGGACATTAGAAAAATCAATCCCTTTGATTTTGATGCTTTTTAAGAATTCTCTATTTTACATCAAATTTTCAAATCTATTTTTAAATTATTTTACAGTCACAATTAGCATTTGATAGTGCATAAGTAGCTTCAAATTTAGGTATTTATCTAATAACCTATGTACACATAATATTTTCAACCTCTTATCAATTACTGACATTTTACATGCTGTAGGAACTATCAAGACTCAATCTCTCTAGGTGTATGCCCTAAGGGTGCACCAAGCAAGGGGTGGGTAGACCTTTGGTGCTTCACAAGATTTTTGTTCCTTACTGCCACATTATTACAAATCTTTCTAAATCCCAAAACTATTCCCTAAGCTATTTCTCCTCCCTTGCATATTCTTCCAATATTTTTTGCTTTTCATTTCTCCTTTTCTTATCTTAAACCCCTTTTGGAAAATTGGTTGTACTGGGTCGATTAGGTTGACCCAGTATAGTTAAGGGATATTATTCACTTTCTTAGCTTGTTAGCCTTTCATCTGACCTAGCTTAGACCTAGTGAATTGTCCCTAAAAACACACTAGGTTGATTGGGTTGACCTTGTACAACTGACGTTCTTGAGAGAATTTGGCATAAAATCCACCTATATATAAAAGATCATTTTAGTCATTATTCATATGTGCAATCAAGAGTTATTATTCACTCATGCTTCTTGACAATATGCTCTTTCACCATTATAATCAAGGAGACTTAACTTAGGTTTCTTATTTGGAGAATCTAGTCTTATGGATAAGTCTTAGATTCTTTGGCTTTTTTTAGTGATCCTTAAAAACCACAAAAACCTTTTGCCAATCCCCTTTGGCTAAGAGAGAGAGATTGAGTCTTGACAGGTTCACATTTAAGTAATTACATTATTACTTTGTTTTCCTCTCTTTTAATAGATAGAAGTAACATAAGTGTTGGCTCGAATAGTACTATCTTTCATATTTTATGTATTAGGGTGTTTCTCTTACTTACTTTAATTAAAGTTCCCTATACATGTTTGTTTTATTGTTTCTAAACCCCACTTTTTGCCACAAGCTTTGGTGTGTACTATATTATACTTTGCTTTCTTTTTATTAAAATAGAGTGAATATTTTAAACCTTAGGACTCCATTAGGGTTTTTATGTGATTGTGTTATACTTTAGGATTTAGAACCCTTCCTAGAATAATATGTTGTGATAAGTGATTCCATAATAAAGTCTAGAAAATACCCATATTATTCATGCTCCCACTTAACAAATGTATCTTCAATCAAAAGTGTAGGTATGCTCTATCTTATTCGAGCCATGATTGGTTTATAGACATGATGCATTTCCAATTACATACATTCTAGTGAACCTGATGTGAAACTAACCCTTACAAGATTTATTTCACTTTATTTTTCATTTATTTCGATCATCATTTTGATCATATATTATGACATACTAAATCAATTATGTAGACCCAACTTTTTATCTCTATGCAAGATTTCCAAGAACAGGTAACAAGATCGACCTAGTTGACCTAGTATAGGTTTCTAAAATTTTAGACATATAGTCTATCCTACTAGATTGACCAAATTGACCCATTATAGTTTTAGCACTTTAAAGTAGGTTCCTACATAGTTTGATCGATCATATTGACCTAGTTTACATGTTTCTCAAGCATACTTCAAAGTTCTTCATCAACAATCTTCTTTTATTACATCTCTAATCCATCAAGACTCCCTTCTACTTCTCTATTTCTTTATTTTCTATCTTTATTTTCATAGTTTGTAGTATTTAAAACTACTTGTTGACCAAATTTCACCTTAGTATAATTTGTTCATCCATTTTCATGGAGAGCCAAACAACAATTGCAAAAATATGTCATTTCAGAGGTCTAAAATTGCAAGTCAAGGAGGCTAAAGTGTTTTCGATCCATTGAAGTGTATGTCAGGTTATTTATAGGTCAAGTCTTGGCCTCTCATAAACCTGAGTTACTCCTCAAGACCAAGTTAGGTTCTCTAAATGACTCAACTTATAAATGTTTCATGAGTATAAGTAATCTAGGTTTATGAATCTAAATTATTCCTTCCAATGCTTTACAAGTTTTCAATGATGCATGACTTCAAGTTTTCCAAGGAGAAAGTCTTAAATTGATTTATAAGAAAAAGTAATCAAAAAACTTGAAATGGTCTTGATAATGTTCCCCCCAAGTATCCCTTCAAACTTTTTTTAAGGGCACATTATTTTCCCAAGTGTCTCTTCAGACTTTTTTGAAGGGCACTTTTCTTCCAAATGACCCTTTAAACTTTTTTGAATGGCACTTTTATTCCAAGTGACCCTTTGAAAAAAAATTGAAGGGCACTTTTCTTCCCAAGTATCCCTTCAAAATTTCCAAGTGACCATTTGAAAAAAATTTGAAGGGCACTTTTCTTCCTAAGTATCCCTTCAAACTTTTTTGAAGGGCACTTTTCTTCCAAGTGACCCTTTGAAAAAGTTTTGAAGGACACTTTTCTGCCCAAGGGACCCTTCAAAAAAATTTGAAGGGCACTTTGTCTTTAGAAATTCCCTTCAAAAATTTTCTAAAGGGCCATTTCCTTTGGAAATGCCCTTCAAATTTTTTTCAAGGGACCCTGTGCCTTCCCCAAGTGTCCTTCGAGAAAAGATCCCAAAGGAACTAGCCATTGCCTTTTAGGAAAAATCCCTGAAAGAATTATTTTGAATAAATTGTTTGAAGGAATTACTTTGGGAAAATTACCTGAAACATAAACCTGACCTGATGGATCCTCATGACATGTCACAAGACGTCAAGTTTAATATAGCCAACTAGCCATTGGGATTCAAAAACATGATGTGCCATAAGATGTCAAATTTAAGGTGACCAACTAGTTATTAATATTCAAATATGGCATGCCATAGGACATCAAATTCATTCCTAAAGTATTCAAGCAAGTAGTAACGCCATTCAAAGAACTCAATAGGGTCTTAAGCAAAGATAGTGCAAATTGGGTTTCCTAAAGACCTTTACTTATGACTTTTACAAGTAAAATTAATCAAAAATCTTGAAAAAGAAGATACAAAGCTTTTTAAGTTTTTAAAATAGCTTTTCTTATGAATTTTACAAGTAAAATAAATCAAATAACCCAAAGAAGCAAGTATAAATACAGTCATTTGGAAAACTTGAATTGGTTTATAGTATAAAACACAGGAGCTCTCAAGAAGAATATAAGGTTCAAAATAGTGATCCAAGCCATTTATTATGGAGGGTCATCTCACCATTTATTTTACAATGATCTTAGTCATTTAAAGATAGCAAATAAAAAAGAAGGAGAAACTCTAACTGAATGAGAGAATAGCTAGAATCAGTTTCACTAGGATGGGGACTATAAACTATTTTGGAGGATTCTATTTTGGCACCCAAGAGCTCTCTTTTCTCCCTTTTGTGCTATAAATAGGACCCTTGGGATCTTTTTTTATCATCTATAGATAGTATGATGAAGCCTTGCTGGAATATTTTGCCATTTTCTTGCCTTTGAGAAAAGAAGCATAAGTATGTTTTCTAAGTTCTAGACATTTTCCTTGGCATGCAAGAGACATAGAGTGATATTAAGTGATGTGTTATCCTTTTTTTCTCTATCCTTCATGTTTTTGAGGAAAGAGTTGATCCAATAGGTCATGTAGAGTGCATTCTAGTTGTATGAGATTTTACACATGTGTAACCATTTTTATGGACTATACAGGTTATCTTTTCCAGTTATTTACCTTGTGTGATCTCATTCATTATGTCTCTACATTGAAATACTTATGTTGGAATCTTCTAGAGCTTGAGTTATAGACTTTATTATGTTGTATTATGCATAAGTATAGGGCATACATGTGGATACTAATTCTTAGTGAATCACCATCTTAGACTAAGCTTTTCATTTATGCAAACTTCTAACTCTTTTCACTCATACAAATTGGTTCAATAGTTTTATTGCATAAAAATATAATATGGGGAGCTATCCCTTTTGACCTAGAGGTTCATTTCCACTTATAGGCACATCTATAGGCCTGGAAATGTCCCAAAATTGCCCAAATATGGAGGAGGCTTGAACAACCCTCTTCTAAGGTACAAGATTTGGAGATAACAGTTCTAGCACGCTCGGTTGGACCTAAATTATTTCTAATTCAAGGTGAATGCTAGTCGTGATAGGCACAAGTATTAGAAATAACCCTAACCTAGCATTTGTTGAATCCAAAGGGGTGTGAATCCCTAGTTCTAGACCAAGTTTTATACATTGTCCTACATGGTCCTCACAAGGTCCTTAAGATTTTCTAACTAAGCCCCTTCAGATGAAGCTTTTCTTGAAGAATAATGCCCTGAACCACTCCTATCCCCATTAAATCCTTGGCAAGGAGGTTTCAAGGAAGAAGAAAAAGAGGTTGAAGAAGTTCAAGGAGAGGAGGAATTTGAAGAAGAAGAAGAAATAATGGATCATAGAGGAAGAAGAGAAATGGGGGAAAGGGGAGAGATAAATAAACGTCAACCCTTCCCTAATTTTAATACCCAAAACCCAATAGATCTTCCTAAATATGACCCCATACCTCCAAATACTACAAATAAACTTCTTAGTTTCAATGGAGAGGGTCCTATTACCCTATCTAAACATATTAGAGACATCTCTAATTTCTGCAATTTCCATAATGTTACTAGGGCCAACATAGCCATTAGGCTACTTGCCATGTCTTTAAAATCCAAATAACCATGACTAGCATAGAATGTTGGAGGGGGGATAAATTACAATTTGGGATGTTTCTGGAGACCTATTGGTGACAATATTTGAAAACAAGAGTGATCATGCTTCCCTAATACATTAGATTAATATAATAAGAAGAGGTCCAAATGAATCCATAGGAGATTTCAATGAGATATTTCAATGAACATGATATAGGTTTCCACCAATCATGAGACCTCCTCCTAGCTTTATGTTCCCAACATACTTAAAATGGATTGATACTGATGTTGATGTTATGTTGTAGTCAATGAGAGTATTCACTCTTTTAGGTACATATGAGCTAGCAATTGAGGCTAAGAAAATCTTGATTTAGGCTGGAAGACTCCCTCTAAGATTTTTTATGCCTTTTCTATCCCAAAATTTGGTTAAAGCTCCAAGCATGTCTTAGGTTCCTAATTCTAATGTGAATCCAAGAGCCTTTCCCAAGAAGGTGGATAACATTGTGTACAAGGATGAAGAAATCAAATCGTTGAGAGCTCAACTCAAGCAAGCTCAATATTAGACAAGTGCTCTTCTTAATGCATAATAATATCCTAAATAAGGATATAGATCTTCGTCCCAATATAATTATCAAGGGAGAGGAAAAAGTCAATAAGGTTATAGCAGGTATCCAAAGCATATAATCCAAATTCTACTCCGCTCGTAAATGTTGTTGTTCCAGTTCATGGAAACCTAGTGCAAGGAGAAGATCATGTGGACCAATGGGGGCAACCTCAAGGTCAGTTTGTGCATTTTGATGGAAGAACCAGCTATGCTTTAACTACATAAGAAGAAGATACTCCTTACATGATAATAGAATAAGCATGTCCCAGCCAAAGGGATAATGATGGAGAAGGCAATAGCCCAAGTGTGGGGATGATGAACTTTCAATAAAAGAATGATTTTGTGTTGACTTAAGGCATGTCAATTGTAGCTAATACAAGGTCCAAGAATAGAGCCTTGAGAGAAGGCCAAGATACATGAATAGTTCTAAGTGATGCCTCTCCAAGGCCATAAAACACCAATCAAAGTGTTGCACCTTCTACAAGCCATGTTCCTCAACAAAATTAGAATGTAAATGAAGCTACAAAGATTGAAACATATCAAGCTACAACTCCTTTATTACCATCAAAAATGTAAGATAAAGTGAATACTCCATCTCTAAATATTGTGGACTCATTAAAGAGCACTATGTAAATACCAAAATTATGTCACACACATGCTTAATTCCCTGTGTCGAAACCCCCCTTGAACCCCTTTTAATAATTAGCCTTCCTAACCCATGTTTTCACCTCTCACACATTTAATTAATTTAAAATATTTAATTAAGTTAATTAAAAACTACTTATGCCACCTTACTTGGCAACCTTGTCCTAAGACTAATTCTTACCCTCTAAGTCACCTCAAGACTTAGTCCCCTAATCCTAACTATCTATGACTTTTTCTCACCACAAACATAAATTATTAACTAACGACATCCTTCTTAGCCTCACATTTTTACTATTTCCTAATGGATACCACACTTGGTAGGAGAAGGATCATAAAATAGGCTAAATATAGCCCTTTTACCTATTCTCATGCCACTGATGTTGGTCAACCCATGGTTGACATCAATGGGATCACTAATGTCGATTACTTAAGCCAAATTCTAAGCTAATATTTAGGTCAACAAAAATTAGAAAAAATCAATCTTTTACATATAGGCTTTAGCATTCAACTTTCTATATCTAGGCTTACCATTACTCTACACAAATTAGTCTAGATTAGGAATTGATATACTACATAGATATTGTATTATTATGAATAGGTAGTACATACTTGTCTTTCTATTCAGGTATTGCTTCAATACGCCTCATTAGAGCCATCTATCTAGTACCCATGTTTCATCCATTTCATCAACTAGGTATATCTCTATGTTTTGTAATTCCTTTAAACAATCATTTTACAATTACTTTACACTATACTATTTATCATTTTATGAATGTTCTGACTCTCCCTATGGAGGAGTTATTAAATTCCTTCACCTATTTCCCTATGCTTCCAAAATACCAACCCTCTATCTATACCCACTTGAGTCTTACCCACTCCATTACAACTCTTCCCAACCTCATAAAACCTAACCAACATCCACCTCCCAGCTAAAAAAAGTCTCCTACAACCTCTTGACAACCTACTACCCCTACCAACATCAGTCACATAGCTAACATTAGTCATATAAATTACATTGGTCATATTTCCTTACTGACATTAGCAACCTAATTGATGTTGATGAGTATGTATTTCCACTAACCTCCCTAAGATTGCCCAAATAACCTCCAAAAACACTAATAACTCACATTACTTACACTGTGTCACTCTCTGCTACACTCAAACTGCAAGAAGGGTATGGACATCTCTTTCTTATACTCTCTTTCATTTTGTTACTCATTATGATTTTATTTCAAAAAGTGGGATGTCATCTCTAAGGAAGTTTGACACTTCTAGGAACAAGCGCATAGTTTGGTAGCCCACTCATATATCTACTAACAAATATTTTGATGGTAGTGCTTTATTATTCATAGGTAGTCCTCCCTAGCCAAAGAGGAGTGCTCAACATCATATAGATATGTCATTTAACCAATCCAATTTCTCTCTAATCTCTAATCCCTACCCTTCATCTCTATTTCTCCTTAAACATCAAAAAGATTCAAAATTTAGTAAAACATTTCTGGCATTCCTAATGGGACCTTAGAGTTTTCCTTGGGTTCATTTCTTATTTTAAGCATTCGTATAGGTGCATTATAGTGAAAATTTCATTGTTTGCATCTTCTCCTTCTCTTTTCAATTAAAACAAAATATTCAACATTTTATTTTCTATTTAAAGGTAATAAACATAATGTTCTTCTTCCTTGCCACTCTTCTCTTTCTTTTGTCTCTAAAAGAAACTTATCATTTTTAATGCAAACTAAAAACAATATATTCTTTATCTCTTTCTTGCATGCACATTAAGATAGTGAAATTCATTCTCTTCTCCTATTTCATCATTGTTTTCATTCAAATCAAAACACTTCATATTTGGGTTTAAAATTTATTGCAGTTCATTATTTGCTTATTGTATATTAGCTCACCTAGTTAATTACAAGCATTATGAATGAATCATAGTACACCAATGTTAAACTACAAGATTACACTCATAGAAAAAAACATCTAAACTCACCTGAGATAATGCCCATTAGGATTTCATCACCTAGTGGATCACCTTACCCTACCCAACTATCCTGCTTGGATTTCACCACCAAGGGGAGAACCCACTCCGTTCTCTAGTAGATTATAAACTCTAGACAAAAGGTATATTTTTGCTAAGTAGCTTGGCTTGGCTTTAGGTCCATGAAGTGCAGGGAGAAAGCTCCTATAATAAGCCATGTACCTAGTCTAACACAAATTTCCTCTTGAGTATTAAAACTAACCTGAAACTAGCTCTACATTGATTTTTAGTAACTTTGGTAACCAAACTCTATTCTCACTATCTGATTAAGGCATAAGCCAACATTAGAATAAAATTAATCTCTAAGAGTTAATAATTAGTGTCTATATTTTCTTTTCTACTTTTCTATTTCCTTCTATATTTTTTGAGTTTGTAAGGATGTTTTTTCATTGATTTACAAAATCAGCACTATTCATAACACTCAGGTCATATAACCTATTAGATCAAGTTTTTTGGGTGTTCATCCTCCTTATACATACCTCTTGCATCTTCTATTTAACTTGGATTTTGCCTCTAGGTTTCAAAAACATTAGATTTTTCATCTCCCAAGACTCCACAGTGATCGACATTGATTAAACCCATTGACAACAGTAGACTTTAACCTATCGACATTGATCAAGTGACTAACATTGGTGACTATGTAATTTGGATATTTTTAGTTTTATCAAAATATCAAGCTAAAAATACCTACCTATCTACACCCAAACTTGGTTTTTCCTCACCCTATCACTAACATAAAGTTATAAGACTACTTATACTTCTTGCATGGTATTGACGTGAAGCCAATCCAAAATTATTGCCTATTACATAAGCTGATAGCCACGTCCACCTTCCCCTCTTATCATTGATTCTATTATGAAGCATACTTTAGATAGAGAGCATACTCCTAGCCCCAACCAAATTCTTATTTTTCCTAAAGGAGATCAAGATTTTTATAAATTTATTGATCACAATGTGGTAGCCCTTCAGCATTACCTTGCCATGAGCCAAGCCCACAATTCTTCAGGTGACCCACTATATGGTATGCCAAATTATTTGATGAAGACAACTTTAGTTTCATCTATCTCCACTATATTCCCCATGGTTACTCAAACCACCACTTCAATAAGTAACCTAGCCATAAACAACAATTAGAGTTTAGCATCACTAACTACCCAATCCTACCTAAACCCTATTGTGACTTCCCTGACTTCACAACCACAAGTAGTTTAGTCAAGTTTAACCCCATTTCAAAATTTGGTATTACCTATCCCATCTAATATCACACCTATAATTACATGAGTTATGACTCACCCTTCACCTAGTATAACCATACCAAAAATCCAACCTACAATAACAACACTCAACCAAAGCATTGTCCCTAAACTAGTAGGACAACCCTTTCATTTATGCCCCCAGCCTATGACTCACTACCCTTATGTTGTGTCAACATAACCATAGAAATATATGTCATATGCTCCCTCTACCTCTTATCAAGTTCCCTATAACTTAGGGGGTATCTCCCAAACCAATCCTCCTTCAAACCTCATTAAGATGTTGATGGACAAGATGTATAGTTTAGAGACATCTATGTCAGGTTCAAATAATGTGTTATCTTATGATCAGATATGCAATAAGCCCATCCATCCTTCCATGCTTATTTTCCCTTATCCAATACAATGGGAACTCCCCAAATTTACTCATTTCTAGAGTAAAGAGGACCTATAGTAGCATCTATGAGAATTTAAACATATTTTTTATTTAATAAGGCACGATGATGCATTACTAACTTGTACCTTCCCTATGTCTCTTTCGGGTGCTGCCCTGGATTGATATAGCTCTATAAATCAGCACTCCCTTTTCTCATTTACCCAACTTGCATCATTATTCCTAGACCATTTATCTATCAACATTTCTAAAAAGGTTTCTATTATGAACCTTTATTCTATTAAATAGTTTGATGATGAGTCTATCGTAGATTTTGTCGCTTACTAGAAAGGCTTAATCAATCAACTCTCCTTCTCTTTACCCCAACCTGAGCTTATTGATCTCTTTACAAGGGCATGTGCTAAGCAAATTTTGTCCACACTCTGAGTACAAACTTTTTGTACATTTGATGAAGCCTTTATAATGGCATAAAAACTCAAAGTCTAGGCTATAGATGAAGATAGAGTCAAGTTGCGTAGTACGAACACCAATTCCAAATCAAATGACTCCTCTTATTCTAAAACTTATCCTTCTAACCAAAAATATAAAGGGTACACCAATGTAATGTTTATTAAATTAGCTTCTTCCACAACCATGAACTAACCTAATTCCTTGACCTCACAAAATCTGACCAAGTAGTTCCAACAATAGTATGAATAAAGAGAATACACTCCTATTGGGGAGTCATATACTTCCAATTTGGAAAAAATACTGTAATAGGGAGTCATAATCCATCCTCAAATCAAGCCTCCTAAATAATTTAACCCCTCCCATCCTATTCCTACTTGGTACAAGGAGGATGAGTTTTGCAGCTACCATCGATTCAAAGGCCACAATTCTAATAATTGTAAAACATTCAAGAACATTGTTCAAGACATGCTTGATACGGGTGATCTCATCTTAGATAACCCTAATGCATCTCCTAATCAAAATATAGATGTGTTTAAATATCCTTTTCCTAACCATTCACCCAATCAAAATATTTTTTAGAACATAGCTAATAACTCATGTAATCATAATATCCATACGGTCAATATGGCCTTTCCTTTACCTTCAATCCAACCACTCCCACAACAAGAGGCACCCATTTTAGCTACTCCTCCCCCAAAATCAATGGAGTTTATTTTGCCCATTTTTCCTCCTTGAGTAGAAGATATTACTTCACCTATTTCACTCCCACGTGAGGAAGGGCCTCCTTTACCTCTCCTTTTATTTCAAGAGGAGATTGTACTACCAATTCCTTTTGCACCCATTTTACCTATCATCTTACCACTTGAGGACAACACCTTAACCATTCCTCAACTACAAGTTGAGGGGAACATCATTCCTATGTTATACCCTCTTAAGTAACCATCTTTTCCTACCTCTCCTCCATCGATAGAAGGTATAACCCCATCTACTCCTCCTTCACAAATAGAAGATCCAATGTTATCTACTCCTACATTAGATGAGAGACCTATTGTGCCTACTCTATATCAACCATTTTTACCACTTCTTTTACCTATGGAAAATCATAATTTATATGATCCTTGCCCACATGTTGAGGGACAAATTATAACTATGCTCTATCCCCTTAAGGATCCTTCTTTGCCTACCTCTCCCCTACCCATGGAAGACCATGCCTCTTCTCTTGTCTCTATCAAAGAAGACCCTGTTGTAGTTCTTTCTCTTATTTGGCCTAAGGTAGAAGAGGCCAATAATTTCCCTCTTTCTCAATCACCAAATCCTTCTAAAGAATCAACTGTAAGGCCTACATCAATTTTATCTAAACCCTTTTAATTGTTAGTGAGAAATATAGAAGTTCTTGACTTCACGAAGCTAGATCATGTAGCATTTTGGGAGTGAAATAAAACCTCTTATCCTACACAATGAGTGTCATCCTCTACCACCAATCCACTTACTACCCTTTACCCCAAGGTTTTTGACAAAGTCAGATCTTCTTCACCAAAATCACTAGAAGCTCATCCTTCTAAATCAAAGCCTTATCCCTCACAGGCATCTACCACATTAAAGCAGATTAGGTCTTTAGGTGTTCAATTGGTATCTAATCTAATTCATCCATTGATAAAATTAGATCTAGCTCTCCAAACATAAGTTGGAGCTCCATGACCTAAACTAAGGAGTAATGTTAAGCTTCCTAGACCTCATCGATCTTTTCCTCTTCCACCCTCCACTTTGACATCAATTTTGGGATCATATCCCTCTACTTTAGTTAAGGTATTGTCAATCCAATTAAAAAAATGGCTAAGTTACCTCCATTACTACCTCTATCACCTAGTAGGTCTTTAACATCTAACACCATGATACCTAACATCAATAAAGTGTCAAAAAAACATGTGGTTCCACTACCACCTAAAAAGGTACCATGCAAAATCACCCTCGTGACTCCTAAACCAAAGAAGGTGCCCACTCCTATTCTAACAACAAGTGCTATCCCACTCGTAGGCTCTCATATCTTTTTCCTACACTATTTTTTGCAATCCTCCATAATAAATCTTCCTCCCATTAAGCCTTATAGCCCTCTTGGATTAAATCCATCTTGGTTTGATGATACACAAGTATGTTATATCATCATTCACTTGGACATGATACTGAGAGTTGTAAGGCTTTCATGACAGTCATTCGATAACATTTTGATATCAAAATTCTCTTTGTTAATACCTCCATTATCCTTCCTGTTATTCCACCCCTAGCATCCATAATGCCTCATACCATTCCACTTAAATTCAAAGACAAAGATGTTGTCATACCCCCTTTGCCACCTTCTTCACCTATGTTTCAGGTCAACATGGTTAATGTGGCCATGTGATCACAAAATCAAAAGGATAAAGGTAAGGAAAAGTTAACTAACCCTTGGGATCATCCCTTCTTAAAAGACATTCTTACATTGAATCCCAAGATTTCCATTTTGGGTGTCTCAAAACCAACATCTTTAGAAGTTATTCTAAACTCAATGGTGAAACAACTTCACCAAACCCCTCTGAAAATGTCTTTATATGAGTTAATCCAAAACTCACCCCAACACCATCAAGATGTTATTAGTGCCCTATAAGTGTTGAGGTATAACCTAATGATCCCCAACCTCTTGTAGCTTTGGTAAGTTCTCTTAACACCATCTCCCTAATTTCCTTCAGTGATTCAAAAAGTCCACTTCAACACCCTAAAGATTAGGATTCTACCCTTTTTATCACTTCATATATCGATCAAACTCATATCAAAAGAGTCATGATCAATGGAGGAGCTAGTATTAATATTATCTCCACCCATTCTTAAAAATAACTAGCCCTTCTCGACAATTACATGTCTCAAACTGATGCAGTGCTCTACGCCTTTAATGATGCCATAAATGCTACAGTGGGAATTGTTATCCTATATATTTGTGTGGGTCCCCACATAATTCTTAAGCTCTTATATGTTATAGAAGGAGATTTTTAATAAAACATACTATTAATATGACCTTTGATATGTGTTATGGCATGTGTGCCCTTGACTTTGTACTGTTACATCAAGTTTGAAGATAATGGGCAAGTGCATGTTACTCCCACTGACCCACCTCATTTCAAAACATGTAACACTACTTATATCCCTAATGATGTTCTCATTCCATTAAATACATCATCTTCTCTACATCATACTTCTAAATCTTCCACAATTTCCACAACCCCAGTTACATAGATACTGTCAACACAAATTCCTGACAAAGACCTCATGGAAGAAACTTTCAAGCATTTGTCACTCAGAGAATATCATTTATTAACACTCGACATGTTCCATACTCCACAAGATTATGGAAAGCTTTATATGCACCCTAATTAGGATCCCCGTATTGGGATGATCATCCCATATGGTGCCCCTAACCTTCAAACTAATTTCACATATGGGGGAATTGATTAGGCTCCCGCTATCAACAATTCTTCCTCTTCACCACAATGATTTACCAGTAACTTCCCTTTCCTAGGTAAGCCTAGTTTTGCTCACACCTATCTTTATAGGTGTACCTAGAAAGGATTTATTTTGGGTTGTTACTATCAAGGTGTTTATACACCCATTGAATATCCCACCAATAAAACCATTGAAAATGCCAAAAAGAGGCATGGTTTGGGTTTTTATGAACCAACTAAACTCACCAAAACTTCTCATATACCAATTATTGAAGAGCCATTTTATCCTTCTCCATCCTCTCCTCCACCATTGCCTACCAAATCAGAGGTATCTATACCTCCTAATTTTTTTTTCAATAAATTCCATCCATTTGGGGCCCCTCACCTATCACTGGGGTAAGGAAACAAGGTCCCTTCCTCTCATTCATCTAAAAATGATTAATGAAGACTCTCCCACTATCAACACTATCCAATGTCAATATGATGACTCTATTCTCACATACATGGGTGAAGATGATTACTATATCCAAGGATCACCCCCATCTAAAACATAAGCTATGTTAAATGAATCAACCATTGAAATCAATTTGCCCTCTCATGATAACCCTCACATCCTCAAGATTGGCCAATCTTTGGATTCCTTTGAGCAAGATAATTATGCCACATTTCTTAATGACCATAGCAAAGCATTTGCTTGGTCTTATAGTGACATGCCTGGTATCAACCCTTCTATCATCACCCATAACATTTTCACCAACTGAGATGCTAAACCTGTTAAGCAAAAGCTTCACAAAATGCATCCTCATATTACTTTCCTTGTCAAAGAAGAGCTCCAATGCCTCCTTTCTGCTAACTTTATTCAACCCATCGACTACCTATAATGGGTTTCAAATATTGTTCTTGTCACAAAAATAATAAGGGGAATATGCATCTACACTGACTACCATGACTTAAACCTTACTTGTCTGAAGGATGATTTCCCTTTTCCAAGCATCAACCAACTTGTTGATCTAATAGCCAATGATGAGATGCTATCACTTATGGATGAGGTTTCAAGTTACAATCAGATCTAGGTTTTTCCCAAAGATCAACATAAGATAAATTTCATTATCCCATGGGTGAATTTCTATTATTGAGTCATGCCCTTTAGTCTAAAGAATGTTGGTACCACCTACCAATGTGCCATGACTTACATCTTCCATGATCCCCTACACAAAATTATGGAAGACTATGTGGATGACTTACTTAGAAAGTATAAAATTTTCCAAGATCACTTGATGATTCTCAAAATCATATTCACGTATCTTTTCTAATATAACATTCAACTAAACCCAAAGAAATACATCTTTGGTGTCCTTTTTCGTAAGCTCTTAGGCTTTATCATATCTCTCTATGGTATTGAAGTTGACCCTACTAAAGTTTGAGCAATACTAGATATGCATCCACCTACTAATATCAAATAACTATGTAGCTTGCAAGGTAAGATTTATTCAATCCACCCTTCATCTCCCAATTGTCAGATCATTTCCAACCCTTTCACCATCTCCTCAAAAAATATGTCTCCTTTCATTGGAATATAGATTGTTAGGAAGCCTTTAACGCACTCAAATGGTATCTCCTTTCCTCACCTATTATTATTCCACCTAAGGAAAACCATCTTTTCTACCTTTACATATCTATAATATACCATTCTCTAGGAGCTATGATTGCACATTGATATGATCACCATCGAGAACAAGTAGTTTACTACATAAGCTACACACTTATTGATTATGAAACTCGATATACCCATACCAAAAATCTTTATCTCACATTGGTCTTTGTAGATTCTAAGCTTTGCCATTACCTCTTAAATCATAAAACCTACATCATCACCCATACTAATCCCCTCAAATACATGCATTCTAATCCATATCAAAAACCAACATATAGCTTAGTGGCTCATGATCCTTATTGAATTTGACTTACAATTTATATAACAAAAGTTTATCAAGGGGCAAATGATTGCTGACCAACTAGTTTCCACCCATTTACCTAAAAACCAACCTTCAAACTTCAAACTCATTGACAAATCCATCGTAACATTCTCCACTGATGACATCTCCTATCAAATGATGATGTTTTTGATGGGTCTAAATGTCAACATGGTGGGGGTACGGGGGTCATCCTCATTCTTTTTGATGGTGAGCCTATGCCATTGTCATTTAAACTAGATTTTTAATGTACTAACAATATGTTTGAATATGAAGCTTTAATCTCAGGTCTTTAAATGGATATTTTCTTGGGTGTCAAATCAATAACAATTTTTGGTGACTCCTAGCTAGTGGTTAATTAGGTTAATGGTTCCTACCTATGCAAAAATAAAATTTTGAAATAATATAAACAACATGTAGATACGCTATTGGAATTATTTGAATCCTACCTCTTACAAACTATTCCTCGATCTAAAAACAAGTTTGATGACATAATGGCTTCTCTTGCTTCACACATACCCTCTTCACCCTCTTCCTCAAAAATCTATGTTACTGTACATCACTTAACATTGCCCTCATATGTATCAACTAACATCCTTTTTATAGGTAATATAACACACAACACACATGACTTATGGTATAAGAAACTAATAGATTACCTCTCCTTTTATATTACCCCTTACGAACTTTCTAATAATGGGAGGCGTGCCTTCATGAAATGTGCCACTCATTACACTATGCTAGGGGGACACTCTACAAGTGAGGTTTTGATGGTATCCTCCTTAGATGGCTCACTAGTACTGAGATTCCCTTCACCATTAAGGAAGTCCATGATAGGGTTTGTGGTAGATATTTCAATAGTAACATAGTTGCCAAATGTATCCTTCAACTTGGCTACTATTGGTCAACACTCTATCAAGACTCTAGTGATTACTATTAGTGTAGGTTTTTATTTTTCCCTGTTTATTAATTAGGGAATATTATATATTTGTGCATACATGGAGTTTTCCTACATTCGTGGGATAGGCTAGCTTATGTGGAGATTGTGTGTCATATATGTGTCATAAGAATGTCATAAGTGACTCCTTTGACCGGCTATTCTAGGTATGGGAGTTATTTCTCTATTCTTAGCACCTTGTCACCACCTTTTTTGGAGGAGTCTATTCTTTGGTGCTTTGACCACCTTTTGTGGAGGAGTCTATTCTTGGGGTGCTTTGACCACCATTTGTGGAGGAGTTACTTACTAGCTCTCCTATATGTATTCTTCATTTTGGCCATTTCATGTTAATCAAATTTTAGTTTTCTCCATTTTGTCTTGTGCAATTTCTCTTATTGTGTTATTTTCAAATTGCTTTGGCATCTATGTGGTGTGCACTTGTTCATCTTGTGTGATCACGTCTCCATTGCACTCACATTATCCAGATTCTAGCAACAACTCTGATATGGTATCAGAGCAAAACCGGTAATCTTGTGTGTGATTATGCTTTTAGCTTATTTTGGAATCAAGAGGAGTGGAGTTCTCTTTATTTTTTTATTCTAGATTTTGTCTAAAATAAAATAAAAAATCTTTCAAAATCATTTCTGGTTAGTTTCCTTGGGATCCTTGCATTGGGGTGTCTTCGCTGTCTTTAGGGGCTGGTTTTGCTTGTGTTCTTAGACGCCATTATTGTGTGGAGCAGCAGAGGGAGGAGCAACAGTCAGCACTCCTCATAGTCAACTCTTCTGGTTAGCAGCTTCTATGCCTAGTGTCAGCACTCCTTCAGGTGGCTACATGCCAACTTCAACTCCAGCAAGGCGCTAAGCAGTAAACAGTCATTTGTACGGCGCTCAGGCTGCTATTTTTTTATTTTTTGCAAAAAAAATCATAACAATGCCCTTTTGGGACGCCACTTCCTATTATGTCTGCTGTTATTCTTCCAACTTCTGTGCCTAGATTTTAAGCTTCAGTTCTGCCACACATCAGGCCGTATGATTTCAATAGGTCTGCATTTAATTTTATGTCTTTTCTGAGTCAAAATTTTGGACTGTTTGTTTTTGGATGCCCCTTCCTACTTGGCATCCCATGTGGCACCCTTGGGCACTTGCCATTCTATCCAAACTATCTTTGCTTTATTTTTTTAGTGAAAATTTGACTTGATAAAACATAAATCAGTCAATTTGACTGAGTATTTAATTTTTTAGAAAGTTTTGTAATTTGGGTATTTTCAATTAAAACTTGTATCTTCGACCTACGAAGTTGAAGGGTGAGGCCCAGGTTGGAGAGAGGCCAATTCCCCCTCAAACAAACCTCATTTGGATTCTTCATTTCATGCCAAATCTAACAAGTGGTTGGAAGGCCACTTTCTCTCCCTATAACTGGCATTTTTTTAATGTTTTAGTGCTTTTTTTGCAAAAACACTAGTTTACGAGAAAATTGTAACTTTAAAATCTTGCAAACAGTAGCTTGGTTTTGGGTGCCATTTTTTTCAAAAGTGCTTGTAATTCAATTCTCCATAGCGTAGATTTTTTTTTCAAAAAATCACTAGTTTATAAAGTGCCAAAATTTGGGTCTCTCGGGATGCATTTTCGACTGAGTCTGACGACCTGTTTGCTTTAGTCTTGCACTGATTGCTCTAAGATGCATTTTCGGCTGAGTCTGACATCTTTTGAGTGTGCACTTGCATATTTGGGTGGGGGGGTCAATATTTCAAGGGGGTGTGATTGCTTTTCACAACTTGCTTTCATTCCCCTTTCTGCATACATTCACAACTTGCAATCAACACAACTTCACCTAATTTCAGCTAAAAATGGATTCTTTTCAACTTAAACCCCTAACACCCTTCAACTAGTATGAATGGAAAGTTAAAATTTCAATCATTCTTAGAAGTAAAGGGTTGTATAGGATCACCATGGGTACAGAAGTAGAACCCAACACAGATGCTGAAAAGGTTAAGTGGTACAACCGTAGTGATGAAGCCTTTGGGTTACTGAGCTTGTCTATCTCCAGAACTTCTCTTCCACTTAGAATCCTCCTAAACTCCTAATGACATATCAGACACCTTAAAAAAATTATTTGGGAAGCTTGATGTGATGAGAGGTCATGAGCTCGAAAATGAACTCATAAGTTTAAGTCCTAGCAACTTCGACACCCTACAAAACTTCTTCACTAAGTTTAAGGCCCTTAGATTGCAATTGAAAGAGTGCAGGATAGAGAATAAAGATGATCAACTCATACTTTATATGTTTTCAAAGCTAGGTCCAAGCTATTCAGTCTTTGTCTCCACTTTCCATGCCACTAAAAGTGCCCTTGGCACTACATGGAAAATGCCTTATTTGGATTCATTCATTGCCGACTTGACTAGAGAGCAAGATAAGCTCATTCAAATGGGCACAATGAAGTCTACTCAACCCCAAGCTTTGATAGCTAGAAATGGTAAGGACAAGACTTCAACAAAGGAGAAGAAGAAAAAGAACAAGGATCAGGAGAAGAAGAAAGAAAACAATAATCCTGCCAAAAACAACACTGAGTCTTCATCCTCCAATGCTAAACAGAAGAAGGAGAAGGTTAAGTGTGTCTATTGTAAAAAGATAGGGCATGATGAACACAAATTCATGAAGAAACAAATAGATCACCTAACTCATCTTCTAGAGAATAATAACATAGGTGTTCCTGAGTCCATCAAGCAGAATTCATCAACCCAAGATTCTACTAAGGCAAAAGGCAAGAGTAAGGGGAAAGAAAAGGGCAAGGCCCTTATAGCAACTGCAGCTTCTACATCTTCATGGGTCATAGACTCAGGTGCTTCTCACCACATGGGCTCTTCACTAGTTGAGTTTTCATCTTTAGAGCCTTGTAACATGACTTCAATTAGGTGATGACACATTAGTTTCCATTGTAGGGAGAGAGTCAGTTGAAATGGAAGGAGGAACATTCAATAATGTTCTAAGTGTTCCTTCTCTTTCAACCAATCTCTTAGCGGTGTACCAAATCACTCACATTGGTCAGGGCATATGATTTGAGTTTTCACCAGATTTAGTGACTATCAGGGAGTTGCATAGTGATACTACAGTGGCAGTGGGTAGGGCAGATCACCTAGTAAGGTTATACACCTTCTCACATTTCTCATCAGATTCTTCTCCAAAAACATTGATAACTCATTCGATGGAGTTAGTAAATTATGGCATGAGTGGTTATACCACCTTAACTTTGCTACCTTGAGCAACTTTGCAAAAATGACATGGTCATTGGCTTGCCTCGTGTCTAATTCTCAAAAAGACTTTGCGAGGGGTGTTCCCTTGGGAAGCATCCCGAAGAAAAATTTGATAAAGGCAAAGCTTGGAGGGCTTAACAACCTTTGGAGTTAGTCCATAGTGATGTATCAGGACCCTTTCCCAAACCATCTTTCACAAGGGCCAAGTACATCCTCACTTTCATTGATGATTTCTCTAGGTACACTTGGATATATTTTCTCAAAAAAAAGTCTAAAGTGTTTGAAAATTTTCTATACTTCAAGGCTCTTGTTGAGAAACAGAGTGAGAAATCCATCAAGGTTATTTGAACTGATAATGGAGGGGAGTATGTCAGCATCATATTTGAGCAATTTTGCACTACAAAGGGGATTGATTTATAGCGCACAGTCACTTACAGTCCTTCACAGAATGGGGTTGCAGAATGAAAGAATATGTTCTTGAAAGAGATGGGTAGCTATATGATTCACTCCAAATCCTTAGCACCACGGTACTAGGCTGAAGCTATCAATTGTGCTTGCTACATTCAAAACAGGGTTCTTCATAAAGCTTTGAAATGGATCACACCCTTTGAAGCTTGGCATAAAAGGGAACTTTATGTTGAGCACCTTAGAGTTTTTAGATCCCCAACCATGGCCCACATTCTGAAGAATAAATGCAAAGCTATGGAATGTCAATCCAAGCCTTGCATCTTTGTAGGATATCTGAATGGTATTAAGGGATATTGCCTTCTAGATATAGTCACTCATGAGTTGTCCATCGAGAGAAGTGTCCATTTTCAAGAGAGTCCTAGAGACTCAACACTTGACACTTCTTCTCCCTCATTGGATCTACTTCTTTATGATGATTCCTCATTAGATTCAGATTAGCCACATTAGGTTCTTGAGCTAGATTCATCTTCTTCTTCTTTGAGTTTAGATAGTGAGGATAGTGGTACAGGGTCATCCACCTCTAGTCAGTTAGAGGATGAGAAGTTAGCACCTGACTTGCCCACTTCCAGGCCACTTTGGGCCAGACAAACACTTGAGAGTGTTGGCACTTGGGTAGGAGATCCTGCAAATGACAGACATACTAGGGTGGATTTTCAGAGAGATCCACATGCCTTCTTTGCTTCAGTTTTAGATCCATAAACTTTTTGAGAGGCATCAGGGGTACTTGAGTGGGATAGTGCTATGGAGGAAGAATATTCTTCCTTAATCAAAAATCACACTTGGGATTTGACTTCGCTTCCTAAGGGAAGAAATATGGTTCGATGTAGTTGGATATATCAGACCAAGTTTGCAACAGATGGGTCAATTGATAAGTACAAGGCGCGATTGGTCACCAAAGGTTTCTCATAGGTGGTAGGCATTGACTACTCAGAGACCTTTGCACCCATTGTAAAGATGACTTCTATCCGACTCACTTTGGCTATTGCCGCAGCACATGGTTGGTATGCACATCAAATGGATGTGAAGAGTACCTTTCTTCATGGAGACCTAGAGGAGGAGATCTACATGGAGCAGCCACCAAGATTTGTTCAGGATTCTTCCTTAGTATGTAGACTTAGGAAATCTATCTATGGCCTCAAACAGGCCCCTCAGTCTTGGTATGTCAAGATGGATTCCTTCCTTCTCACAACAGGTTTCACAAGGTGCCATTCTGATCCTAATGTCTACTTCTTGCGGCAGGATAATTCGCTCTTGATTTTGGTTCTATATGTTGATGACCTTTTGATCATCGAGAGTTCTTCACCAGTTATTGCAGTGGTGAAGGCATCTCTCCAAGATAGATTTGACATGATAGACTTAGGTTTGTTGCACTACTTCCTTGGCATTGAGATCTCACAATCAGATTCATGGATTTCTCTTACACAACCTAAGTATGCTCTTGACTTATTGGCTCGATTTCACATGGTTGATTGCAAGCCATCTCTGACTCCCTTTCTATCTAGATTCAAGCTTGAGGTTGATTGTTCTTCACCATTGGTTGAGGCCACTCGGTATCGACAACTTGTTGGCAATCTCATCTACTTAACTCGCACCAGGCCCGACATATCATATGCAGTGGGATTTGTCTCGATATTCATATAGGAACCCCATGAGCTGCATTGGAAAGCATCTAAGAGGATCTTGCATTACATACAGGGTTCACATAGATATGGGATTCATTACAGATTTGGCATAGAGGTTGACTTGGTTGGATATATAGATTCAGACTAGGCTAGTGATTCACAGACTCACAAGTCCACTTTTGGTTACAGTTTCTCTCTAGGTTCAGGTCTTATCAGTTGGTCTAGCAAGAAGCAGAATGTTATTGCTATATCATCCATAGAGGCAGAGTACAGGGGAGCTATTAATGCAGCTACTAAGGCTATTTGGCTTCAGGGGATTCTTTTTGAGGTTGGCATTCCTATTAGGCATCCCACCATCTTTTATTGTGACAACCAGAGTACCATTCAGATTTTCAAGAATCCAGTTCAGCACCAGTGGACCAAGCACATAGAGATTCACATGCATTTCATTCGGGAGCTTATTCATAGTCAGGTCATTGACTTGATATTTTGCTAGTCTTCGGAGTAGGTTGTAGACATCTTCACCAAACCTTTCACCAAGAGCAAGTTCATTCATCTATGAGCTCTTCTTGGGGTGTGGTCTACATCTGCAGTAGCATCATCTTTAGGGGGGCCTTCTAGCCTCTTCTTTTCTTTTATGTCTCTCTTTTGGGGGGGAGTTTTTTCCTATGGGTTTTCTCCTTTTCTCTATCTTATGGGAGATTTCATTTGTACATGGGTACCTCATCAGGCCTAGTTGTCAGGACCCATTTTATATTTCCACACTGCCCACCTAAGTTGTACTTATGGGGGGTATTAGTGTAGGTTTTTATTTTTCCTATTTATTAATTAGGGAATATTATATATTTGTGCATACATGGAGTTTTCCTACATTTGTGGGATAGGCTAGCTTATGTGGAGATTGTGTGTCATATTTGGAACATAAAGTGTCATAAGAATGTCATAAGTGACTCCTTTGACTAGCTATTCTGGGTATGGGAGTTATTTCTCTATTCTTAGCACCTTGTCACCACCTTTTTTGGATGAGTCTATTCTTGGGGTGCTTTGACCACCTTTTGTGGAGGAGTCTATTATTGGGGTGATTTGACCACCATTTGTGGAGGAGTTACTTACTAGCTCTCCTATATGTATTCTTCATTTTAGCCATTTCATGTTAATCAGATTTTGGTTTTCTCCATTTTGTCTTGTGCAATTTCTCTTATTGTGTTATTTTCAAATTGCTTTGGCATCTATGTGGTGTGCACTTGTTCATCTTGTGTGATCACATCTCCATTGCACTCGCGTTATCTAGATTCTGGCAACAACTCTGATAATTACGTTCAATATTGTGTCAAATGTCAACAACACACTAACCTTTTTCATGTTCTAAGCCATGCCTTACAAGTCACCAAAGAATTCCAACCATTCTCTCAATGGAGTTTGGATCTAATCAATTAGATTAACCCTCATTCATCTCTCTATCACCATTCCATCATTACTACTATTAAATACTTCACCAAGTGGGTCGAGGCCATTCCTCTCATCTCCACTAAGGTTGACAAAATTATTGACTTTATTAACCATGACATCATCTATAATTTTAGTTTCCCCCATAAAATTATAATAGAAAATGGTAAATATTTCAAAAATAAGATTTTCCAAAAGCTTTGACACCTTTGGAATTAAATTAAGCTTCTCATCACCATACTATCCAAAATCAAATGGACAAGCAGAAGATTCTAACAAAACCTTAACCAAAATCCTCATGAAAGTAGTTAACGATATTGGCAAGGATTGGCACATGCACATTCCCTTTGATTTATGGGATTACCATACCAGCATTCAAACCCTTATAAGTGCTACACCTTTTTCCTTGGTCTATGGGATGGAAGCTATTTTGGCTCTTGAGGTCCAAATTCCTTCTCTTCACATTTATCTACAAGACATACTTACTTATGATGACTTTTACCAAGAACATTTGGCTCAACATGACTTGCTTGATGAATGTCATCTCATATCCCTCAAACACCTCCAAATCTTTCAAGAGCATATCAAGCATGTTTATAAAAAAAACCACAAGGAGCAAGATTTCAATATCAGAGATCTCATCTTAAAGCAAACACAACATGTGATGAACATGGAGAAAATAAAATGGGGTAAGTTTTCTCCTAATTGGATTGGACCCTACATCATAACTCACAAGTATGGATCAAGAACTTATCACTTGTCTTCTCTTGAAGGAAGGCTAGAACCCAAGAATTTAAATGCTTTGCACCTATGACCATTCTTTTGTTAATCAAGTGATGCTTCACCTCATGTTTAACTTGAGCTCATCCCTTGAGCAACTCAATTACATTCATCTCCCTTCCTCTTAATCCTTATTCCTACACACTTAGTTAACCTATGAAGTGTTATGGTTTTGTACTCAAAGTGGAAAAAACCTAAGCCTTTATAGTCTTGTCCATGACTAAAGTTACAAAAAAAAAACATGGGATACATAGACAAGTTATAATCTCTCAGGTCAAGATTCTCAAACGTAGACTGCTCCCTTGAAAGATAGCTACGTAACTTCTCCTTAAAACTATAAATAGACTACTCCCTTGAAGGATAGCTATTAAAGATCAAAAACAAAAGCTTAGACCACTCCTTTGAAGGATGGCTAAGCCAAGCTTTGTTATCAAGGGAAATAATGACTTAGAAGCTTCTCATATTAATCAACTTCATATAACTTCAACACAAACAAAATCTCATTGTAGGCTTCCTGCATTGATTAGATTACACACACAAAAAAAAACTTTAAGTCATGGAATTACCTATCATAGCTCTCAGGTCACCCACAAAAGGGGCATACCATCCTCACTAAGAAGGTTACACTACCCAAACACTCTCATTACTTTTACCTTTTTCTCCTCATACTCTTTCAATAGACTTTAAACTCACTTGACACAAGGTGAGTATGATGCTTCTCTAAAAAACAAATGGTCAAATGATGCCAAGCATGAAAGGGGCTCATACTCCTAAGCCTATTTATGTTGTGATTATGGTCTTTTCCAATATGTGATCATTGTGCCTCTTTATTTCCCATTTTAATCAAATGTTAATTTCTCTTATAAGATCATATCTCATGACAAAATTCAATCAACTTCTTACCTTTCTACCAATTTTTATTGATTCTTAGAGTTATGTGCTCAACATGTTGTCCCCAAAAAATGCCACTAATTTTTTGGGACAACCTACAGACCAAAATTTCTCTCTTTCCTTCTCAAAATTTGTTCTGAGCTTTCAAATTCCTCATTTTAAAGATTTTTCCATAAAGGGGATTCACAGGTTCAACAGGTTAAAAAAACTTCTACAGGCAAGATCAGTCAAAAGAACAGGCTTCTAACACTTAGTCATTTCCAGGATTGGTTCAGTGCCTCAATTCAATCAAAGTATTTCAATCAGCAAATAATAAAGCACTTAGGCTTGAACCATTGAACTTTGAACCACTTTGGTTCAAAGGTTCAATGGGTTCAATGACCAGGTTGGTTCAACACGCTTGGTGCAAAAGAACAATGGGCTTTGCCAAATAACAAAGAATGAACCATTGAACCAAAGTTGGTTCAATCGAAAGGTTCAAGGGGCTGCCCCAAAGTGAAAAATCCAAGTAGCCAATGTGGAGGTCTCTGAAATGTTTTCTCTAAAGGTAGTGGAACGTGCCGCGTATCCCTTGCAGAGCTTAGTGGAAGTGACAAGTGTCATCATCCATGACGAATCTGAATGAGTCCCAGATGCTTCTATATTGTTTCTAAAGAGAGCAGAAGCTGACATATGTCCTCTTCTGTAGGTCCTTCAGAGGATGTCTAAAGCTTCTATAAACTCAGCAGATGCCGCCACATGTCTTGCCTTTTTCAGCAGTGGAGTGCGCCACATGTCACTTATTGAAATCAAAAGAAAGACCAAGTGCAAAAATGAACAAAGAATCCAAGTGGTGAAAGGAGGTGTTGACTCAAGGAGTTACTCCAGTAGGTGATACAGTGTCTATGAATTGATCAGTAGGAGGCACAAATAACAAACGACATGGCCCACGATTTCTCATATGATGTTTAAGTAGCGTGCTCTTCCCAATGATGGGAACGTGCATGGGTCATTTGTGAAAAAGGCACCAAAAGGCCTCCTTTATTCCCCTATTTATTGTAATATCTCATTTGTTACAAGGGAGATCTTCCCCTTGCCAGAAGTGAAACTCCACCCATTTTTAAAGAAGAAGACTAAGACTTTGAGCTCAGATTGTAATTTCATTTTCATTTTTATCTGAATGAGAAAGTAGGTTATTTACAAAATTTGTGATACTTTGGCTTGTATCATTTTAAGAGATCATTCTTACGTCTGTCTTCTGAAGGTGTTCTTATTCATTTAATTTGGCAAGCAGAATTAGTGAAGGTAAAAAGGGAGGTGTCCTGAAAATGACTGTGAGAAGACTTTGTGCTTTCACCATTGTTTTCAGTCTGTGTTTTTCCTTTCTTTCTATGTTGAGGATTTTGGGATGACTTTGTGCCCCCATTATCCTTTTTTTATACTCTTTGGGTGATTGAGGTGGAGACTTTGTGCTCTATTTCATCCTATTGTTACTATGCCCTTTTGACCACCAGTTATTTCACTATCTGAAAGAAACTCCTACTATTTATAGCCAAGATTTTCTCCTTTGTCTGTGTGCATCATCTCTAAAAGAAGAGATATGGATGGTTTGTCCCACCCTTGTGTCTTACTTTTTGCTTATTTATATTGTATATAGCTCCGCATATTTAATAGGGAACCTCCCCTTGATGAGAGGAGGGATTTGTCTCTAGTTGATGTAGTAAAGCTACACACCAGGATGACCCATCTCCCTATGCTATGGTGATAGGAAATATTTTGGTCACCAGTTAGCTGGTCAACAAAATATTCACCCAATAGTTTTTGGTGACTCCGCTGGGGACACAGTAATTTTGTGCAATTTGGAACCTCAAGTTTCAGATTGAAACATCACCTGTGTCTTACCCGTAATCATTATAACCCTTATCCATTATAGATTCTGGAAACTCTGTTCCATGTCTTACCCACTATCATTAGCCTTACCATCCTCCATCTCCATTTCCATTACTTTATCTCATCTGCAAAACCAGAGCTGCTGGGAAAGAGTGCATAGTTTGAAGCCTCAAGCCTCAAGCTTAAGCTGAGCCAGTCCTTTCCCATTTTTTTTGTTCTACAATTTGGCCACTCCACCTAGATTTGTTATCCCTATTTTTCATAATTAAATCATGGTAGTTTAAGTCCCCTAGGGTAACTCTTTTGGCCCACTCAACTTGACTCCACCTTTGCATGAACTTCCACGCAGTTCAAGAAAGGATTTCCCCAAATTCTTTGGTGATGAGAAGGTTCATCATGATGAACACATTGCAGCTTTCAACATAGCCTATGGTGTGATAGGGGTGGAATTTGAAGACGTGGTAGTCAGGATTTTTTTGGAGACCCTACAAGGTGCTACTACAAAGTGGTTCTACCATCTGCAAGCTAGATCAGTGATTGACTGGGATACACTCAAAGCCAAGTTTGAAGCTAGGTTCAAGCCTGCAGAGGATGTGCATGCTTTGTTGGCCCAACTCACTTAGATGAAGAAGGAACCTCATGAGCCTATGAGGGATTTTATTGCTAGGTTCAACAAGCTGAGGCACAGGATTCCCATGATCGCCCAGCTGACACCTCAAAATCTCATGTGTTTCTTCATCAACTCATAGCTGCCTAAAGTGAGTTTTTTGTTGAGATGGGATAGACACATAGACCTTGAGTCTACTCAAGACTTGGCTACTGAGCTAGAAGATGAAATTATCTTGGTAGGAAAGATAAGGAGAGATCCTAACAGAGCTAAACCCTCTTCATCTTCTGAATACTCACCCATAGTCACCACTGACCCAATGGTGCAAAAGCTAGCAAATGAACTGCTAGCCTTGAAAAGGTAAATGGGCCAAAGTATGTCTGCTCCTCCTAATTGATATATGCTAAGGAGGACATTCTCTAATCAACCATATCAAAGCAACACTGCCAGAAGTCAAGGGCAACCAAATCATCTTCCTCCCATACAGAGGAACCTTGCCATTGAAGCACCTCCAACCAACTCAGTAGTGGGATATCTGGAAACAGAACATGTTTCCTATTTCCAACCTAAGTTTGAGCAAGAAAATAACACTGATCTCTTTAGGGAGGATCTATAAGAATCAGCTGGCGACTCCCACATTAGTTTCCTGAATTACTAAGATGAACCCAAAAGTGAAGGTGAAGCAGTCAAAGGATCATACACAGTATTCACAAGGTCTAAGAATCAGTTAGTTGAGTAGGCTGACAAAGAGAAGACAGAAGAGCGACCCCAACTAGTAATTTCAATTGCTAAGTAGAGAACCCTTTTCTTTTCCAGTCAAAGGACCCAGTGATTGCCAAAAAGGTAAGTACATCAAACATCTCTACACCTTCTACTTCAAATTCACAGATCAGTCCTCCCCCTCCAAAAAACCAAAAGGATGAACTCCCATCCTCTCTTCCAAGTCCATCTCAGTCATTTTTTATGATTGATCATGTCAAGAAATCCAAAATTCAAATGATTGAGTTTGAATCCCTGCAAGCCAATCCTGAGCAATTAAACATTGGTGGAGAACCAGGTGCAGACCTATCTGAGGCAGAGATTGTGGTTACCCAAATGTCAGCCCCTGCTGCTCAAATTTTGTTTAAGCCTTCAGGCAGGGGTAATTACTTCTTAACCATAGAGGATGCCCATGTCCTAGCTGATGAAAGTCCTATAGCTGGCAATCTAGAATTTCATCCAAACAAGGCATCAAAAAAATTGGTAGGGTGCAGTACAAATCAAGAAGGATCTTCCATCTCCCATGAAGAGAAATTTGATAGAAGATCAGCTTCTGATGATGCTTGGATCTTGGAATCTGATGGTAGCAATTCTTCCATAGCTGGATGCAGATCTCTGTTGCTCGAATTGAAAATTGTTCAGGGTGAAGAGGTCAAACTCCTTCACACCAAAGGAGATGTTGAGCTGATGGTTTGTCAGGAGTTTAATGTTGACAATCAAAGCATGTGCTGGACTAAACCAGTAGAATAGCAAGTTATGATGGTGGACCATATTGCTATATTCCAAAGTCAGCTAAAGGAACTCTTCACAGAGAAAGCAGGGAGTTATGGTTTTTAGTTTGAAGACCACATCCCACCATGGGGCAAGAAGAAGAAAGAGCCAAGAGGAAGAAGCAGAAAATTAGTTTCTTGGGGGAGAGCTCCATTCACCCATCACCATTTCTGGGGACAGAATGGTTTCCTATTGGTTTATCAGGATGGCATCCCCTTTTCTTTGCCTCATAAGGAGTAGCATCTAAAGTACTTCAATTCTTGAAGTATCAGATGAGTCCCCCTGTACATATGTATATTTGTATAGTCTTTTACTTTGTTTTGTTCATTTCATTTTTATTTTTGGAACCTTTCTTCTTGGGTAGCATGACTCCATAGCCTAATGGCACACTTCAAGGCACTGGAGATTCTAGTTTCTACTCCCCTTAGCTATGTTTCAAGTTTCCAACTGAAGGTAGTTCCCCAACTGGAGCCAGCTATTGTCCCTAAAAAATGCCACTCATTTTTGGGACAACCTACAGACCAAAATTTCTCACTTCCCTTCTCAAAATTTGTTCTGAGCTTTCAAATTCCTCATTTTTAAGCTTTTTACGTAAAGGGGATTCATAGTTTCAACAGGTTAAAAAAGCTTCTATAGGCAAGATCAGTCAAAAGAACAAGCTTCTAACACTAGTCATTTATAGGATTGGTTTAGCACCTCAGTTTAATCAAAGGATTTCAATCAAAAAATAATAAAGGACTTAGGCTTGAACCATTGAACTTTGAACCACTTTGGTTCAAAGGTTCAATGGGTTCAATGACCAAGTTAGTTCAACGCGCTTGGTGCAAAAGAACAAAAGACTTTGCCAAATAATGAAGAATGAACCATTGAATCATTGAACCAAAGTTGGTTCAACCGGTTGGTTCAATCAAAAGGTTCAAGGGGCTGCCCCAAAGCAAAAAAGCCAAGTAGCCAATGCGGAGGTCTTCGACATGTTTTCTCTAAAGGCAACAGAACGTGCCATGTATCCCTTGCAGAGCTCAGCAAAAGCCGACAAGTGTCATCATCTGTGATGAATCTGAATGAGTCCTAGATCCTTCTATATTGTTGCTAAAGAGAGAAAAAGTTGACATATGTCCTCTTTCATAGGACCTTCAGAGGACACCTAAAGCTTTTTTAAACTCAGTGGATGATGCCATGTGTCCTGCCTGTTTTAGCAACAAAACACGCCATGTGTCACTTATTGAAATCAAAAGAAAGACCAAGTGTAGAAATGGACAAAGCATCCAAGTGGAAAAATAAGGTGTCAACTCAAGGAGTTACTCTAGTAGGTGATATAGTGTCTATGAATTAATCATTAGGAGGAGCAAATGACAAATGGTATGGCCCACAATTTCTCATATGATGTTTAAGCAGCGTGCTCTTCCTAATGATGGGAATGCACATGGGTCATTTTTGAAAATGGTGCCAAAAGGCCTCCTTTCTTCCCCTATTTATTGTAATCTCTCATTTGTTACAAGGGAGATCTTCCCCTTGCCAGAAGTGAAACTCTGCCCATTTTGAAAGAAGAAGACTGAGACTTTGAGCTCAAATTGTAATTTCATTTTCATTTTTATCTGAATGAGAAAGTAAGTTTTTTACAGACTTTGTGCTATTTTGGCTTGTATCATTTTAGGGGATCATTCTTACGTCTATCTTTTGAAGGTGTTCTTATTTATTTAATTTGGCAAGCAGAATTAGTGAAGGTAAAAAGGGAGGTTTCCTAAAAATGACTATGAGAAGACTTTGTGCTTTCACCATTGTTTTTAGTTTGTGTTTTTCCTTTCTTTTTGTGTTCAGGATTCTAGGACGACTTTGTGCCCCCATTATCCTTTTTTATACTATTTGGGTGGTTGAGGTGGAGACTTTGTGCTCTATTTCATCATGTTGTTACTATGCCCTTTTGTTCACTGGTTATTTCACTATCTGAAATAAACTCCTATTGTTTCCTATAAGGACACTTCTGAAATAAGAGAAGTGCCTTCAGCATTTATAGCTAGGATTTTCTCATTTGTCTATGTGCATCATCTCTGAAAGAAGAGAGATGGATGGTTTGTCCCACCCCTGTGTCTTACTTTCTACTTATTTATATTGTATATAGCTCTGCATATTTAATAGGGAACCTCCCCTTGATGAGAGGAGAGATTTGTCTCTAGTTGATGTAGTAAATCTACACACCAGGATGACCCATCTCCCTATGCTATGGTGATAGGAACTATTTTGGTCACCAGTTAGCTGGCTGACAAAATATTCACCCAACACAACACATATCCATATCAAGAAAGGATGCTCACATAACTACCCAAAACCATAATAAAACTAAAAAACCATTGTTCATGAGAAATCCACCCAACATGCAACTATAGCTTATCTAAACAACAATAAATATAAAAATTATCTAACCTATGCCATTTATTTTAAGCATACACCATCACAAATATGGAAAAATTCTAAAATAAAATAGCATACCTAACCCATTCATTTTAGGCATACACCATCATAAATATGGAAAAATGCTAAGATGAAGCTAACCAATCAACTATGCATATACCATCACATATGGGAAAAACTAGTCTAACTCAACTAATATTCTCAACATTAACATAAAATTGTTGAGGTGTGGAGCTAAAACTTTCACCAAAGGAGCATTTTGCAAAGTTACAAGTTTACACAGTCACTGGCATTGGTCAGGAGCGACCGACGTCGATCAGGAGTAGACCAAGAGATGCCGGCGTTGGTCATGTATCGGCCGACGTTGATCATAGGAAAATAGGTAGGAACTGACGTCAGTTACCTGTGCATCCAAAAAGCTATTTTCGTGGACAGAACAAAGTGTTTGCATGTTAGGATTAAGTGATAGTCTTAAGTCCACATCTCTATTTTAAGTAAGACTATTTAGAGCCCTTGATTACGAGGTGCATTTGATGGCTGTAGTTTTATGCTCATGTTTCCTAATTATTATATAATAAGATAGATCTTCTTAGCTTATTGTAATGTAATGTTGAACAGTACAGAATTGTATATGTGAATCATTCCAGGTTGTTGGAGTTGATTGTAATTGAGAGAGAGAGCTCTTGAGGGAAAGAGATCTAGAGAGAGATCTATACATCTGAGAGAGGTGTGGAAGAAAAGAAGTTTCTTCAATTGTATTCCTTCTGTAAAGAGTTTAATACAAGTTTTTAGGGTGGTTTCTTGTATCTCTTGTTCTTTGCTATTTCTGATTCTAGTTACTTATCTTTCTGGTTAATTCTGCATTTAATTGCTTTCACATTGTAATCAACATTGTTGGTTGATCCCCAACAAGTGGTATCAGAGCTCAAGTTGACTAACAGATGTTTCAGATCTGGTTAGTGTGTATTGATTATAGGGTACTCACAGGGGTTTCTGCAGGGATTTCTGTTTGAGTGGGAGAAGCAATGGTAGAAGAAAGTAAACTGAGAATGAAGTTTAATGGCAATAATTATCAATATTGGAGAATACAGATAGAGGATTATCTGTATCAAAAAGATCTATACTTACCGTTAGGTGGGATTGCAAAGAAGCCCACAGACATGGATGATGAAGAATGGGAAGTTCTTGATAGAAAGGCTCTTGGGTCTATAAGACTGAGTCTGGCATCTATTGTGATATCTAATTTATCACATGCAAAGTCTATGGTAGAGTTAATGACTAATTTAGCAAATTTGTATGAAAAACCCTCAGCTTATAATAAGGTATATCTTATGAAGTAGTTATTTCATTTGCATATGCAGGAAGGTGGATCTGTATCTAATCATCTAAATGATTTCCATGGAGTTGTAAATCAATTAAGTTCAGTCAAAATAGTGTTTGATGATGAAATTAAAGCTTTTTTAATATTATGTTCTTTGCCTGAAAGCTGGCATAGCTTAGTAATACTGCATCTGCTTCAAATATTTTAAAATTAGAGGATGTTGTTAGTATAATCTTGAATGAAGAAATTTGCAATAAAAGCACAGAGGAAACATCAGGGAACACTTTAAGTTTTGAGAGCAGGGGAAGGAAAAAAGAGAAGAGCAAGAAAGGGAGATCAAGGTCTAAGTCAAAGGTGAGAGGTAGATCCAAATCCAGATATGGTCGGAAGCGACAATGCTAGAATTGTGGAAAGATAGGGCACATAAGCAAAGATTGCTGGTCAAAGCCTAAGGAGGACAATCAGCACGAAAGAAAAGAAGAAGCAAAGATTGCAGGTATTACACAAGATGCTCTTATATTCTCTTTGCATAATAATATAGAATCTTGGGTTTTAGATTTTGGTGCATCTTTTCATGCAACCCCCAATAGAGAATATTTTAGTGACTATGTCCATGGAGATTTTGGAATAGTGTATCTAGGGGATGATGAGCCTTGTAAAAATTTTGGCAAAGGTAAAGTGCAGCTAAAAATGCAGAATGGCAACACATGTGTGTTGAGAGATGTCATGCATGTTCCCAGCTTGAAGAGGAATTTGATTTTTGCAAAAAAGTTAGGGGATGAGGGTTGTATAGTAACTCTCATAGCTGAATCTTGGAAGGTGAACAAGGGTGCACTTGTAATGACTAGAGGTAAGAGATTAGGTACTCTCTATTTATGTAATTGTGTTACTAACAATTCTCCTTCTGTAATATCTACTTCAGATGTGGATGCAAAGTTGTGGCACTCTAGGCTCGGCCACATGAGTGAGAAGGGAATGTCCATTCTTAAGTCAAAAGGTAAGCTTTTAGATTTGAAAAGCATAGATCTGGATTTTTGTGAGCACTGTGTTTTTGGGAAACAAAAGAGAGTGAGTTTTCTCAAGATTGGATCAACAAAGAAGAAGCATAAGTTGCAGCTTGTTCACACAGACGTGTGGGGACCGGCTCAGGTTGCTTCTATTGGAGGATCATAGTACTATGTTTCATTCATAGATGATGCTACAAGAAAGGTATGGGTCTATTGTATTAAGAATAAATATGATGTATTTGAGACTTTTAAGATTTGGAAAGCTATGGTTGAGAATGAAACAGGCAAAAGATTGAAGTGCCTAAGATCTGACAATGGTGGTGAGTTCTGCAGCTATAAGTTCAATTGGTATTGTTACATGCATGGAATCTATAGGCAAAGGATGGTTCCAAAGACACCTCAGCAAAATGGAGTTGCTGAAAGGATGAATAGAACAATAATGGAGCGTGCAAGATGTATGAGATTGCATGTTGGTTTGCCCTTATAGTTTTGGGTAGAAGTTGTTGATATTGCAGTGTACCTGATTAATAAAGGACCTTCTACAACTCTAGATGGTGGAATTCTAGAAGAGGCATGGACAGGTAAAAAGGTAGATCTCTCATTTCTCAAAGTTTTTAGTTGTGAAGCCTTTGTGCACATTGATAAGGAAAATAGAAAGAAGCTGGATGCTAAGTCTATGAGGTGCACATTTATTGGCTATGGCTATGATGATTTTGGATTCAAGTTTTGGAATCTAGGAACTAACAAGATAATTAAGAGCCGTGATGTTTTTAATGAAAAAGTGATGTATAGTGATCAGCTAAGGAAGTTGAATCAATCTGGGCAGAGCAATGAAGAATTGGATGAGGTGACGGTCCAAAATGAGCTCGCGGGAAGAAATAATCACAAATAGGAAAACACAGAGACCAACGTCAGCCAGTCAGGAACCAACATCAGCAAAACAAAAATTGATGTCGATCATACAGTGATCAATGTCAGCCAGGAAGGAACCGACGTTGGCCAGGGAGAATCGACATCAGGCAGTTACAGGCTTGGAAATGACTGAGGTCAGACACTGTCAGAGAATTTGGGCAGACAGCGTGTTGTGAATGAGTCTCAGATGCCCATCAAGAGGTCATAAAGGATAAGTAAACCTCCAATTTGATATTCTCCTTCATTATTCTATTTATTGCTTACTGATGGTGGAGAACTAGAGAGTTTTGAAGAAGCAATATAGGTAGAATCCAAGAATCAGTGGGAGCATGGCATGGTTGATGAAATGGAGTCCTTAAAAGAGAACCAAACATGGGATTTGGTTGAGTTGCTAGCAGGAAAGAAGACACTGAAGAACAGATGAACCTACAGATTGAAAGAAGGTGAGAATGGATAGATGAGATATAAGGCCAGGTTGGTAGTGAAAGGATTTGTACAAAAACTAGGTATTGATTTTGGTGAGATTTTTTCTCCTGTTGTTAAAATGACTTTTATACGGACTGTATTGTCTTTAGTTGCTATTGAGGATTTACATCTTGAGCAGCTTGATGTTAAGATAGCATTTCTTCATGGAGATTTGGATGAAGAAATATAAACGGATCAGCCAGAAGGATTTGAGGTCAAAGGTAAGGAGAAGGTAGTGTGCAGATTGAAGAAAAGCTTGTATGGCCTCAAGCAATCTCCTAGACAATGGTATCTGAGATTTGACAGGTTTATGACTGAGCATGGCTACAGTAGGTGTCAATCTAACCATTGTGTGTATTTTAAGAGATTGGATAATGGTAGATATATTATTCTGTTGTTGTATGTAGATGCTATGCTAGTTGCAGGATCACACATGCAGGATATCTCTGAGCTTAAAGTGAAATTAGCTCACACATTTTCCATGAAGGATTTGGGAGCAACAAATAAAATCCTTGGCATGAGTATTAAGAGAGACAGGAAAAATCACAGTTTGATTTTGTCTCAAGAGGATTATGTGAACAAGGTGTTGAAACGGTTCAATATACAGGATGCAAAACCGGTAAGCACACCTTTGGGTGGACATTTTAAGTTGAGTAAAGAACAATGTCCTAATTCACATGATGAGGTGGAGTACATGAGTAGAGTTCCATATTCTTCCATAGTAGGGAGTTTAATGTATGCAATGGTGTGTACTAGACCAGATATTGCCCAAGCAGTGGGAGTTATAAGTAAGTATATGGCCCATCCAGGAAAGGAACATTGGAAAGCAATTCAGTGGATCCTTAGATATCTGAGAGGAACCAGCAGTAGGCATTTGTGTTATGGAGGTTTAGATACTTATCTACATGGTTATGTAGATTCAGATATGGGAGGTGATTTGGATGGCAGGAGGAGCACCATAGGATATGTTTTCACTGTTGGTGGAATGGCGGTTAGCTGGATATCAAAGTTGTAGAAGGTTGTTGCCTTGTCAACTACAGAAGAAAAATATATTACAGTCACAGAGGATAGAAAAGAGATGATATGGATGACATGGTTCATGGAAGAGCTAGGAAAGGAGCAAGAGACTTGCAGATTATACAGTGATAGTCAAAGTGCAATTCATTTGGCTAAGAATTCAGCCTTTCATTCAAGAACAAAGCATATACAGCTTAGGTACCACTTCATAAGATAGGTATTGGAGGATGGTGAGTTGAATCTGGAGAAGATCCATATAGATAATAATCCTATGGATATGCTAACCAAACCAGTAACAAAGGAGAAGTTGAATCTTCATTCAACTTCTATTGGTCTTCATGATTGAGTTGAAGATGGAGGAGCTAGAAGATGTTGCTGTACAGGTACTGGTGTAGCTGTTTATCTCCAAGTGGGATATTGTTGAGGTGTGGAGCTAAAAGATTCACCAAAGGAGTGTTTTGCAAAGTTACAGGTTTACACAGTCACAGGCATCGGTCAGGAGTGATCGACGTCGGTCAAGAGCAGACCAGGAGATGCCGACGTCGGTCATGTATCGGCCGACGTCGGTCACAGGCAAATAGGTAGGAACCAATGTTGGTTACCTGTGCATCTAGAAAGCTATTTTTGTGGATAGAACAGAGTGTTTGCATGTTAGGATTAAGTGATACTCTTAAGTTCGCATCTCTATTTTAAGTAAGACTATTTAGAGCCCTTGATTACGAGGTGCATCTGATGGTTGTAGTTGTATGCTCATGTTTCCTAATTATTATATAATAGGACATATCTTCTTAGCTTATTGTAATGTAATGTTGAACAGCACACAATTGTATATGTGAATCATTCCAGGTTGTTGGAGTTGATTGTAACTGAGAGAGAGAGCTCTTGAGGGAAAAAGATCTAGAGAGAGATCTGTACATCTGAGAGAGGTGTGGAAGAAAAGAAGTTTATTCAATTGCATTCCTTCTATAAAGAGGTTAATACAAGTTTTTAGAGTGGTTTCTTGTATCTCTTATTCTTTGTTATTTCTGATTCTAGTTACTTATCTTTCTGGTTAATTCTGCATTTAATTGCTTTCACATTGTAATCAACATTGTTGGTTGATCCCCAACAAAAAATAACATAACATAAACACCCACATCATTATAGTAACTACAAACATCATCACCATCACATAAACACATCTCAAAATAACAAACTCTCATGTGTGTGTGTGTGTGCGCCCGTGCGCGCGCGCGTTTACGCGTGCACGTGTGTGTGCATGCTAAATATGAATGTACATCAATGGATCATATCAGTATCATATCTCTCTCAAAAAAATTACATCTCTCATCTTTTAATCATAGGCTATTATGTATAAAACATATATAACATAAAAAAATCATCTAGCACTCAGAATACTCAAGGTTATAGTCATGGTCATGAAGTAGTATCATCACCACTCTCTACCTGTATGCATCTATGTGATCTAGAAGCTATGGCACATGTCATTGATCTATCTATCTCTCTAAACTCAAAATACCTCTAAAATATATGGGAACTCCTTGATGGCCCTCTCATAGTATGCAATCTCATCTAAAGTAGTGTTGTACCTTGATAGAGATACAATCTATGATAGACCCATCAAACCTACTGTAAGCCCCTGTATTGATCCCTATGGTGGATTACCCTATCTTACTACTCTTAAACTATCTCTATTTATTGTTAGTGTAGTAACTTAGCCTTGTGATTCCCAAACCTACCCCTATAATCTCATAACCTACCCCTATAAGACCAGCACATGTGCTTGTGTTTCATCTCAGGCCTGTACTAATGTATCTCAAGTTTGCACTATTGCATCTCAGGCTTATACCACTATATCCCAGGCCTATAAAAATGCATCTCTCTCTCTTATCACTCCTTATACATCTAATGGTGGCCTCTTAACCTAAACCATAGGATGCAAACCTATCCACCATGCAAGATAAGTTGTTGTACATCTAGTCTTACCATTACTCTACACAAATCAATCTAGATTAAGAATTGATATACTACATAGAGATTGAATTATTCTAAATAGGTAGCACAAACTTGTATTTTTGTTCATGTATTGCTTCAACATGACTCATCAGATCCATCTATCTAGTACCCATGGTTCATCCATTTCAAAATCTAGCTAATTGAGGCTTAGGATCTAACACACTCGGGCATGTTGGCAGTTCTTCAAAATTTGGCCCATCTGTCTCTTGGGGTAAGGGTAGGGGTGCCTCTATATCATCCCTCCTATATTTAGGAAAGGTAGGAGGCATGTCCTATAATAATCCAAGCTATCTCTTGACTTATGCCATGGGTATTATCTCTAACTCTGACTCGTCTCCCTTTGACCCATAACATGCTTTGTAAACTAACAAGCTACTCTACCTATCCTCTAAATATATGGTATGTCAATTAGGGCCTCCAAAAAATATCTACAAGAATTGATCCATCTATCATATGCCTATAATAATCAATGTCTTTCACTATGCCATCTACTCATGTCTAGATCATAGCCTCTCTCCACCATCTGAACCTAACCTTAAAAATAGTTGCAATCATGGTAGGTAGCCCCAATGGTCATGTCACCATGATGTGCTCATATGCCCAACAATGGAGTAAATTATTGACACATAAAATATAACATCATCATAGCCTCAAACCCCACAAATATCTATATAATTATGCTATGAAAGTTGGTCCCCATGTATATATTATCTGAGGATCAACCATCTGTGCCAACATACCTATCAACGCAATAGGAAATTTCCCACCATCCATGTCTGGTAGTGCATATACTATAATCCCTATCATCATTAGGATACTCAACTACTGTTGCTCCTCATTGGTAGTGTAAAATGGCTCATATATAAATCTCCTCGAGTGATAGGTCACCTCACTAACATGATCTCCAAATAATGTAACCCTAGAGTGGCAACCATAAAATATTGTAAACATCCTCTTGTGTCACTGTCAACTCTCTAGTAGGCAAATGAAAACTATTGGTGGTCTGATCCCACCTCTCTGTCAATGCTATCATCAAACTATCATGTGCAACTCTACAATATCATCACACTCCTCCTAACACTATGGATAAAATGTGCTCCCAATCATACATGGTGACATTCCTCCTCATCTTTGTCAGCAGTGTAGGTAGTTGATCTCATAATGTCAATTCCTGTCTATCTTGCATCCACACACATAAATCTCAAGTCACATATTTTCCAATATAAACTTTTACCCTCTTTTTTCCCTTCTCTCTAGGATAACTACATTGGCCTAAGGCCCTCATCTGGGCTATATAGGTAGGACTCAGTCGACATGGGGTCTTCTAAGGTTAGCTAAAATGTATACCCACCTAACTATCTAACCTATTAACTGACCTAAACCTTATACCCAATTGTATATCTCTTAACCCTAGGCCCAATTGCCTATCTCTAAACCTTAGGCCTAATTGCCTATCTCTTAACCCTAGGCTTAACTAAATATCTTTAAACCCTAGGCCTAACTGCCTATCTCTAAACTCTAGGCCCCATGGCTTATATCTTAAACTCTAGGCCCCATGACCTATATCTCTCACCCTCAACCCCATGACCTATCTTTTTGGTACTAGGTCCCATGACCTATTTCAACCTCCATTTTCTTAACCACTTACCTAAAAAAATTTAACCATACCTCACCCTTTTTCCCTACATACTAAGAGAACTACATTGGCTTAAAGCCCTCAACTAGGCTATGTAGGCATCACTCAATCAACATGAGGTCTTTTGAGGCTAGTTTGGCCATTAAGCTTGATGACTAAATTAGGAATCTAAATGGGTTTATTCTTACTATTTGGGGTTTTTTTTTATGTTCAATATTGGTTAAAGCTACTGATGTCAGCATCAGATTCTAGCCAAAATTAGTTCCTTGTTGGTTGATGTCAGCAAACCCCACTGACATTGATGAATAGTTTAGCCCTATGTCCAAATAGTCTATCTCCCCAATTTAAGTTTTTCCCTAAAAACTACCCCCAACCCCTCCTAAATTCACCTAAACCTACCCTCACCCCATTTACCATCCCTCTACCTACCCTCTCTCCCCCCAAACATAACAAATTCACCCAAATGACACATTAACTACTTTAAATTCAAATTCAACTCAAAGAGGATCTTACCTCATCTCTCCATGTCCTCTAGGCTAGAATAGCTAGCTCTTGTAGTGGTAATCCTCTATCTAGGTCCCCTCTTAGCTCTACCATCTTTACCCACACCAAAATTAAAATCTCTTTTCCTCCAGTCAATTGTCATAAATGAGTTTTGGTGGGCCATCAAACCCCTTTTTGTTGGGTTTAGTTACCCATTGACATTGGTAGTCTTAACGTAAGACGTCAATGTCGACAATACTTACTACTGACATCAGTGATGTAACCAACATTGGCCACCTTAAACATAGAATTTTCAACCCCAACCTCCACCCTTTAGACTACACCCTAAGTCTAGGGCAACTTGGATATCATGTATATCTCCCTGACCATGACAACTAACATTATAAATTACATACATTTCCCCAACCATGACAACCAACCTTAGAGATCACTTAAATCTCCACCCATGATGACTTTGACTAGAGATCATGAATATCTCCTTAACCATTACCCCTTTTGAACCAACCTTACATTGCTTGTCTTGACCACTTATGATACATCACTATAGTTGGATACTACACACATGCATGTATATCAGGTGTTTTGGATCATAACCAAGCCAGTCCTATCACTCGCAACCTTTAATGTTTACCAAGAGTACTTCCTAGCTTAGATACCTAAAACACATTGACCATTAGAGCCACAATTTTGATCATTTTAACCTTATCAGCTATCATTTACAAGCTATGATTTGGTTATTTCTATTTTAGTCCTCCTTGCCTTTACCTATTGTTGATTGTGTTGACTATAACTCATAGTAGTATCCATGCAAATAGTGATACCACATTCTCACTCAACATACACCTACCTAATTAACTCCTTGTCAAACTGGTACCTAATTTTATATTTTCCTCTATTGATTCCCATTTTGAGGGGGAATGCCTCATCCAATACATACAACATCGAACTCTTATTTTTGTCTTACAACTTGTTAGTACAAATTAAAAGACAAAAAGGGGTAAATGTAGACACCAAAATTACATCACACACATCTGTAACTCCCTGTGTCAAAACCACCCTTGAGCCCTTTTTAATAATTAACCTTCCTAACCCATGTTTTCACCCCTCACACATTTAATTAATTTAAAATATTTAATTAAGTTAAATACTTATGCCACCTTACCTGGTCACCTCATCCTAAGACTAATTCTTACCCTCTGAGTCACCTCAAGACTTAGTCCCCTAATCCTATTTACCTATGACTTGTTCTCACCCTAAACATACATTCCTAACCAACTACATCCTTCTTAACCTCATATTTTTACCATTTCCTAATGGATACCACACTTGGAAGGAGAATGAAAATAAAATAGGCTAAATATAGACATTTTACCTATTCACATACCATTGATGTTGGTCAACCCATGGATGACATTGGTGGGATCACCAATGTCAGTTACTTAATCCAAATTCTCAGCTAATACTTAGGTCAAAAAAAATTATAAAAATTTATTCATTCACATACAGGCTTTAGAATTCAACTTTCTACATCTAGGCTTACCATTACTCTACACAAATTATTCCAGATTAGGAATTGATATACTACACAGAGCTTAGATTCTTTTGAATAGGCAGCACATGCTTGTCTTTCTATTCATGTATTTTTTAAACATGCCTCATTAGAGCCATCTATTTGACACCCATGATTCATTCATTTCATGAGATAAGTATATTTCTATGTTTTTTAATTCCTTTAAATTGTCATTTTACAATTACTTTACACTATACTATTTATCATTTTACAAATGTCTTGACTCTCCTTGCAGAGGAGTTGTAAAAATCCTTCACCTATTTCCCTCTACTTCAAACATACCAACCCTCTATCTAGACCCACATAAGTCTTACCCACCCCTTTATGACTCTTCCCAACCTCATAAAACTTGACCAACATCCACTTCCCAACTCAAAAAAGTCTCTTGCAACCTTTTGAGAACCTATTGCCCCCACCGACATCGGTCACATAACTGATATCGATCATATAACTGACATTAGTCATATATCCTTACTAACATCAACATACTAATTGATGTTAGTGACTGTGTTATTCCACCAACCTCCCTAATCATACCCAAACAACCTCCAAAAACACCAATAACTCACATGACTTACACTGTGTCACTCTCTGTTGCACTTTGACTACAAGAATAGTATGAACATCTCTCTCTCTCTCTCTCTCTCTCTCTCTCTCTCTCTCTCTCTCTCTCTCTCTCTCTCTCTCTCTCTCTCTCTCTCTCTCTCTCTCTCTCTCTCTCTCTCTCTCTCTCTCTCTCTCTCTCTCTCTTTCATTTTGTTATTCATTACCATTTTGTTTCAAAAAGTGGGATGTTATCCCTAAGGAACTTTTACACTTCCAAGAATAAGTGTGTATCTTGGAAGCCCAATCATATATCTACTAACAAATATTTTGGTGGTAGTGTTTTCTTATTCATAGGTAGTCCTCCCTAGCCAAAGAGGAGTGCTCAACATCATCTGGATATGGTACACAACCAATTTTTGTTCTCTATAATCTCTAATACCTACCCTTCATCTCTATTTCTCTTGAAACACCAAAAATATTCAAAATTTAGTGAAACACACTAAGATTAGCATATCCCTTTGAGAGGTTCTACATATACCTTGTCAAAAGGAGATTTTACAAGAATAGTTAGCAAGCATATAGGTGGATCCTCAATATTCAAGGCATCATAGTGTAGCTCTCACAAATTTTCCAAATCATCTTTTTTAGCCTTCCACTAAAGTTTAAAAGCCTCCACCCTTCTACCTCACACTCATTATAGGAGATAAGTCGGTCCACAATTGTATTATGGATAGTGGATCAAGCACTAATGTTATGCCTAAAGTAATGGTTGATAAGTTTGGTTTAAACTATGAGACCTATAGTAAAGGCATGTTGTAATTGGATGGAACTCCAACCAAGATGGTAAGATTGGTCAAAGGTCTAAAAGTGTTTTACATGGTTGCCCAAGCTTCCCTATCATGCAAGATATTATGGTGGTGGATCTTCCAGCACACTTTGCCATTTGCTTTTCTAGGGAATTTATAGCCAAGATAGGAGGATACCTTTCTAATGATTGTTCCTTTCTAGATTTTAAGACAATTTATGGAACCAAGGTAATCATAAGGACTCAGACCTTAGCAAGGTTCCACATTGAGCCATACTTGGAGACAATGACAAATCAAAACTATCTAATCAACAAAGAGGAAGAGGTAGTCATAAATAGTGAAACATATTATCCTCTTAAAGGTATTTATGACCTCTATCTTGACAAGTACAGCACTAAAAAACATGGCCTTAATCCTTACACTTTCATTATGGAAATTGATTTGGGAGTTTACTGCATGCATGAGAAAAATGTCCCAATTCCTTCACTCACCAATGAAGATCATGAGCTTGATGGTTTGAGGGAAATGTTTTTTGATGTTTCAAGGAGTAAATTAGGTGCAGGATTTGGTGTCATGTTAGTTTTCCCATTAAGGAAATGTTACTACTCTTCTTATAGGTTTCACTTCAGCTACACTTGTAACATGGCAGAATATGAAGGCTTAGTTCATGGTCTCCAATGGGCAAAAAGAGAGGAATCAAGGTTTTGAAAATCTATGAAACTAGTGAATTAGTCATTCATAAAGTGAGAAGTCAAGCTACAGCCAAGAACCACTTGCTAAAGTCCTACAAGCATAGGGTATGGGATCTAATTAAGGATTTTGATGCCTTCAACATCCATCCCATACCAAGAGACTTGAACAAACATGATGATAGATTGGCTACAAAAGGAGCACATTTTGACTCAGTTGTTGACATTGAACAAGAGAAAGATCAATCTCATATCAAGATCATTTTGAGACCTTCCATTCTAGATAATGAAGTGTCATGGAAAGTATTTGAAAGTGATGAACATATTGCACACTTCTTGCAAAATGAGGTAGGCTTCTCTTCAAGAAATCAAAAGAAGTTGTATGATCGCTATGAAGAGAAGATTATATAGCTGAAGACAAATAAAATACCTAAGGGGATGATTACCTTGGAGAGTTTCCTCAATGAGGATGATCAAAAGAAAAACCAAATAATGAGCATGTCAAATAAATAAGATAACTATGAGAGAGTTCTAATTTTCAAGGACAAACTTTTAAAGATTGGCAAGGCTTATTCTCACCTAGAAAGGTAAGCCCTTATTGCATTATGAAAAGAGTTTCATGACATATTTGCCTAGGAATACAAGGACTTGAATGGATTCAACCCAAGTCTAGCTCATTACACCATTGAGTTGGATCATGGAGCTAAACCGATAAGACAAAAGCAAAGGCCTATCAACCCCAAGGTAGAAGAACTCATGAAGAAAGAGCTGAGTCTAGGATTTTAATTCCTATCAAGAACTCAAATTGGGTAGCAAACCTTGTGTCAGTTTGAAATAAGAATAGATAAATCAAACTTTATGTGTATTTTCATGATCTAAACAAAGTGTCTCTCGAGGATCATTACCGACTCCCTTACATGGAATAAATTTTGAAAGTTGTTTTAGGTTCTCAATGTTTCTCACTTCTTAATGGTTATTTAGGTTATAATCAAATATTGTTAAATGAATGGGATCAATTCAAGATGGGATTCACCACCAAGTGGGGGACCTTTGCCTACAAGAAGATGCCATTTGGTTTATCCAATGCTAGAGCTACATTTCAAAGGGTAATGGACATGGATTTCAAAGGTTTGATCAATAAGTTTTTGCTTGTTTACCTTGATGATATAACCATTTTTTAAAAAGATGTTATTGATCATATGGGATATCTAAGGTAAGTGTTTGATAAGTGTAGAGAGCACAACATATCCCTCAATCCAAATAAGTGCATCTTCAATTTCCATGAAGGTAATATTTTGGGTCATGTTGTTTCAAAAAAAGGTTGATCTATTGACCCCAAAAGGATTGAAGCTATTCTAGGTTTGTCTTTTCCTCAACATAATAAAGGGCTGCAAATTTTCTTGGGAAAAATAAAATTTGTAAGGAATTTTATCCAAAACTTTGCAACTATGTTAAATCTTATCATAGCCATGCTAAAATAGAACCAAGTTTTTACTTAGACAAAGGAAAGTAAAGGCAAATTTGAGGCAATCAAGAAAGTAATTGCAGCCTCTCCCACTCTATTAAATCTGATTTTTGATAAATATTTCATGCTTTATACTTTTTCTAACCTTGACACTATCTTAGCTATGCTTATGCTAAATAATGATGAATATGTTGAATATCCAATTCCTTTCTTTAGACAAGGCTTATAAGACTACGAAGTGATATATTATTTTATTTAGAAGCAAGATCTAACCATCATTAGAGGTTTGAAAAAGTTTAGGCATATGGTTTCCAATAATAGGATCTAGGTCATGATTTCCCATCCTATCACCAAGGAGTTTCTCCTAAGTAGGGATATCAATGAGAAGAGAGTTGGATGGATCACAAAGGTGATGGAATATGACATTGACATCAAGGTAACTAGCCTAGTATGAGGAAGAGGTTTATGTGAGAACTTAGCATCCAAATTTCAAGAGCCAAAAGAGCAAGCCTTGGTAAATCAAGTTCAAGATGAGCCAGCTAATCAAATACAGAATCAAAGTTGGACACAAGACATCATTAGTTTTATTCAAAATGGTGAGTGTCCCAATGGCTTGAACAAATCTCAAAGAAAGTATTTTAGGCTACAATCTATTCCTTATTATCTTGTGGATGGAATTCTCTTTAAGAAGGATGTGAGCAATGTGTTGCTAAGATGCATTAACAATGACCAATTTTATATGCTACTAGAAAGGTTCCATAATGGTACAAATGGTGGTCACTTCTCTCCTAAAACAATATCTACAAAAATAATGAGAGATGGTTACTATTGGCCTAGTATTTTTAAGGACTATTATCATTGGGATAAGGTTTGTCCTTAATGTGCTTTATTTATTGGCTAACAAAAGTTTGCTTCCCTTCCATTGAATCCTTTCCAAGTGGACCAACCTTTCATGCAATGGGGCCTTAACTTCATTGGCATGATCAACCCCTCATCAAGTGCTAGACATAGATGGATATTGACTACTACAAACTACTTCACAAGATGGGTAGACGTTGTTGGTTTGAAGGAAGAAAATGAAAATGCCATCTTGGAGTTCTATGATAGCATTATAACAAGGTATGGATCTCCTCATGTCATCATCTCAGATATTGAACTTGCTTTCATAAGTGATAAAACTTTTGATTGGGTAGCAAAGAGTGGTGTTCATTTGAGTACCTTATCCAACTACTACCCTCAAGGTAATAGATTGGTTGAGTTTACCAATAATAACCTCATCAATATCATAAAGAAGACATTGGAAACCAATCAAAGATCATGGCATAGCAAGCTAAAGACAACCTTATGGGCAGACATAATCTCTCCCAAGAAGTTAATTGGTAATCCTCCCTTTGTACTTGTCTATGGGAGAGAAGCTAGGCTATCCATATCATAAGATCTCCCTACCTTAAAACTTGCATAATAGCTAGAATTACTTGAAAACACTCCCATGGAGGTTATATTGACATAATTAATACAAATTCAAGAGGTAAGATATGATGCACACAAAGATTTGGAACACCATTAAGTTCTCACGAAGAAATCCTTTGACAAAAGGGAAAGGGAAAGAGTGTTTAAAGAAGGTGACTTGGTCTTGAAATGGGATGAAGATAGAGAAAAAATAGGTAAACATACAAATTTTGATTCCTTGTGGAGTGGTCCTTAAATCATCATCAAGTTCAAGCAAAGAAACTCCTTTTAGATGTCCAAAATGGATGGAAAAGAGCTACCTATTCCAGTGAATGGAATCCACTTGAACCCTTACTTTTGACCCTTGCTAGCCATGTCTTGTATATAATTTGTTTTGGTGTGTTTCCTTTTTGTATTTGTTTTCCCTACGTAATTTGTATCATAGGTGTGTTTTTCATCCCTTTGTTTGGTGTGCATCTCTACCTTGTGTGTGTAATTAACCAAACTAGCATGTTTTTGAACCAAAACTTGTTTAGTTCTTTTTGAAGCACCTATATACATGACTCCATGCCCAATGGAAGTATTTAGGTGATTGGTATTTGAAATAACATGCATACCTCCCCTTAGAATCATTAAGAATGTTAACCAAATTTCACCTCAGTATAATTTATTCAACTATTTTCATGAAGATTTGAACATCGGTTGGAAGAATAGGTCATTTTATAGGTCCAAAATTGTAAGTCAAAGAGGCTAAAGTGTTTTGGCTCCATTGAAGTGTATGTTAGGTTCTTTATAGGTCAAGTCTTAGCCTCTCATAAACTTGAGTTACTCCTCAAGACCAATTCAAGTTCTTTGAATGACTCAACTTATAAAGGTTTCATGAGTAGAAGTAATCCAAGTTTATGAACCTAAATTACTTCTTCTAATTCTTTATGGATTTTCAATGATGCATGACTTTGGGTTTTCCAAGGAGTAAGTCTTAAATTTATTTATAATCAAAAGTAATCAAAAAACCTGAAATGTTCTTGATAATGTTCCCCCCAAGTGTCCCTTCAAAATTTTCTAAAGGGCACTTTGTTTTCCCAAGTGTCCCTTTAGACTTTTTTAAAGGTCATTTTTCTTCCAAATAACCCTTCAAATTTTTTCAAAGAGAACTTTTCTTCCAAGTGACCCTTCAAAAAAAATTTGAATGGAACTATTCTTCCCAAGTGTCCCTTCAAACTTTTTCAAATGGCACTTTTCTTCCAAGTGACCCTTCAAAAAAGTTATAAAGGGCACTTTTCTTCCCAAGTGTCCCTTCAAACTTTTCTGAAGGGAACTTTTCTTCTAAGTGACCCTTCAAAAAAGTTTTGAAGGGCACTTTTCTTCTTAAGTGACCCTTTAAAATTTTCTAAAGGGAACTTTTTCCTTGGAAATGCCCTTCAAAAAAGTTCCAAAGGGATATTTCCTTTGGAAATTCCCTTTTAAATTTTCCAAAGGAACCCTGTGCCTTCCCCAAGTCTCCTTCAAAACTTTTCCAAAGGACACCTTCCCAAGAGTCCTTCAGGGAAATTTCCTTAAGGGACTAGTCATTGACTTTTGAGTAAAATCCCCAAAAGAATTATTTCAGACAAATTGTTTGAAGGAATTACTTTGAGAAAATTACCTAAAACATAAACCCCACGTGATGGATCCCCATGACATGCTACAAGATGTCAAGTTTAATATAGCTAACTATCTAGTGGGATTCAAAGACATGACATGCCATAGGATATTAAATTTAGGGTGGCCAACTAGTCATTGAGATTCAAAGATGACATGTCATAGAATATCAAATTCATGGCTAAAGTCTTTAAGCAAGGAGTAAAGCCATTTAAAGAACTTGACAGTGTCTTAAGCAAAGATAGTGCAAATTAGGTTTCTTAAAGAGCTTTGATAATGACTTTTACAAGTAAAATCAATCAAAAATCCCAAAAAGGAAGAGACAATGCTTTTTAGGTTTTCAAAACAGCTTTTCTTATGACTTTTACAAGTAGAAGCAATCGAAGAACCCGAAGAAGCAAGTAGAAGTAAAGTCACTTGGAAAACCTGAATGGGTCTACAGTGTAAAATGTGGGAGCCCTTAGGAAGAATCTAAGGTTTACAGTAGTGATCCAAACCATTTATTATGGAGTGTTATCTCACCATTAATTTTGTATTGATCTTGGTCATTTCAAGAGGGTGAGTCAAAGAGAAGGACAAACTCTGACTAAATGAGAGAACAATTGGAATTAGTTTCACTAGGATGGTGACTGTAAACCATTTTGGAGGCTTCTATTTTGGCACCCAAGAGCTCTCTCTTCTCTCCCTCTTTTTATAAAAATAAGAGCCTTATGCTCTTGTTTTATCATCCACAAATAGTATGGTGAATCCCTGTTTGAATATTTTTCCATTTTCTTGCCTTTGAGCAAAGAAGCATAAGTATATTTTCTTTTGAAGTTCTAGACATTTGCCTAGGCATGCAAGAGACATAGAGTGATAGAAAGTGATTTTTTATCCTTATATTCTATATCCTTCATGTTTTTGAGAAAATATTTGATCCAATAGGTCATGTAGAGTGCATTCTATATGTATGATAGTTTGAACATGTGTAACCTTTTTTTTGGACAATAAAAGTTTTCTTTTCCAATTATTTACCTTGTGTGATCCCATTCATTTTGTCTCTACATTGAAATACTTATGTTGGAATCTTCTAGAGATTGAATTATAGACTATATTCTATTGTATTGTGCATAAGTATAGGGCATACATGTGGATAGTAATTCTTGGTGTATCACCATCTTAGATTAGGCTTTTCATTTATGCAAACTTCTAACTCTTTTCACTCATATAAATTGGTTTAGTAGTTTCATTACACAAAAAGCTAATACAAGGAGCTAGCCCTTTTAACCTAGAGGTTCATTTCCACTTATAGGCACACTCACAGGCTTGGAAATGTCCTAGTGTTGCCCAAATATGGAGGAGGCCTGAATAGCCCTCTTCTAGGGTGCAAGATTTGGAGACAATACTACCCTTGTATAGTCAACAAGATCGACACTATCGACCCAATTTTATGTTCTATGTGCTATCTAAAATAATTGGATTAACCCTACTGACGTAATTCATTTTTAGACCTTACTTTCATAGTACAGGTTAGACCCTATTGACCCTATTCTTTATTTTGTGCATATAGTGTCAACATTATACCTTGTTTCAAGTTGGAATTAACCTCATATCTACTAGTAATTATCTAACACATTTCTTTTCTTGTTGTTTTCGTACTTAGAATAATACACATAGTCTAATTAGAGGATTTTTAATTAATCAATTAGTTTCATTATTTCTATTTTATGCACACATGACCAAATCACATAATTTAAACAAGCACTTTAAAATTTGTCTACCTTAGGCCAACCTACTTGGATTTCATCACCAAGGGGGAAGCTGACTTGATGTTTTAGTCAAGTATAAAGCATGGTTAATGGTATATTCTAGCTAATAACTTGACATCCTTATCTCTCGAATGTGTGGAGTGAGGGGGTAGGCCCCAATACTAAGCCTGTATCATTGCCACTACAGTCCCTTTCAACCCAAACTACCTGAAACCATCCTTAGATTGTTATCTAGTTCCTTACTTTACAACAAACTTCCAATCACATTAAAATCAATTCTTAATAATCTAATAAACATCTCAAGTTGACCAATTAGTTAGATCTTTACTTTTTTAGTTGATTGATTGTTTTTTGCTCAATTGTGTGTTAAAAAACTTGCATTAACCAACATTAGTGCAAGTTTTTATTTTGTGTGCCTTAATTGGATTGGCTAGAATTTATCTAATTGTCTATTTATTTTTCTTCATCACTTTCTTTCCTAGATTATCTACAAAAATTATCTTATTTTAGATCATAACTTGCTATCATCTTTCTCTTTCTCCCTATCTACTATACTGGATTGATCTAGTCAATCTTATAAGTTTTTTAACCCTTATACATTGTACTGGATTGACCCAGTTAACCTCTATAGTTTACAACTCCTTTTTCCTCTTTTCCTATCTTTGTTTACTGTACTAGATCAACCTAGTTGACCTTGTACTATTTTTTGCCTTTCCTATTTATCAATCTAACTTCCCATCTCTCCAATTTTGCATTATGTTCATCTCTCTTCAGTCAAGATGAAATCTCCTATCAGAATCTTCTTAGATAGATTGAATCCATTTAGGTACTATATGGGATGTTCATTGCTTCCTCTCTTTTCCTCCCAAGAGAACCATCACTCTTGGAGAACCTCTTTTCCTCCTTCATCTATGAAATGTAACATGGTGAAAATAACACCTCAAGATGAAGTTGATGGATCTAATACTTTCTATAATCACCAAGAAAATTCTCATCTTCAAAACATTCAAACCAATGTAGGAGAGATTGATACAAGTTTACTTAAAAATCCCACTAGTGATCCTTCTTCTAATCCCCTCCCTAATACCATTTTGTGGAGTGTTCCTACAAACATGAACCCACCTCCTGATATAACTCAAATTTTATACCAATTTATTCAAAAAATGAACATAATGCAAAATTATAACACCAACCAAATGATGCAACTTCAATAACACTTAATCGATGTGGCTAATCAACCTCCAACTATTCATCCTCAAGCTAATCCTAATTATATTCCTCCACCTCTTAGTGATGCCTCAGGTAATGTTATTTCTCAACCCATAATGAATAACACGATGCTTAAAACCATTAAAAATGAGCCTTTAACTCCCTTAATTATTTTTATTGATATTGGTAACATATCTCCAACTATCAAATATGATGGGACTAAAGACCCTGCTGCATTTCTTAAAGCCTTTGGATTCCTTTACAAAGAGTGGATCCAAACTAATAGCTTTTCCACTACTAAAATATTAGTCAAAATTTTCACTGGTGATGTATTAAAATGGTATAATCAACTTCCCTAACATTCTATTTGGCAACTTGAATATTTTCTTAATCCTTTGGTTAAAGAGTTTCAACACAATGATCTTATTAAAAATTATCTTAGACATTTTATCAATGATAAGAAATCTCCTAATGAATTAGCTCATGACTTTATCAAAATATGGAAATATTTATCTCATAAATTTGACCATAACATGAATGATGATAATATATTTAAACTCTTTATCATGGATTTAAATCCTACTCTTTGATATAAGGTTCAAACCTTTGCTCCCCAAACACTTAATGAAGCTCTTGATCAAGCTAAATGTCAAGAATTTCTTATGAATAAATTTGAACCCAATCCTAAACTTCTTAAAGTATCCTTCCAAACATATAATGCTATCACTAGTAATTCTTTATAAACCAGACAAGGAGTTGTTAAAATTTATATTCCTTCACCTTCTCATACACCTCTTTCAGTTCAACAAATGAAATAATTTTTACCACCCTCAAAACCTTTCATCTATCCCAATGCTCCTCCTAAGTAGTATGACCCTAATCTATTTTCCTAGTTCCATGATGACATTAGGCATTCTCATGAATCTCGTATAGGTCTTAATAAATTTTCTATCTCCTATATTCTTGGTGATTCATTCAATCATGAAGCTATGATTAATCTTCATCATCAAGAATATATTGTTGCTTCTCAAAAACAACAAACTTTTAAAACTTCTACCTCTAACAACCAAAAATCTTCTCCAAATAATCAATAAAATGTCATGGATGTTTATGCCATCGATTCTAATTATGACCAATATTATAACAACTCTCAATATGTCATTACTGCCAAGGTTAATTATTGTCATAAACTAGCTCACAAGATCCCATTACCAAGCCTAAAAAGCCATATTTAGAAGAACAACTTCTTAAAGATACTACCACCTCTAATGTTTATTCGATAGAACATAAAGAAAAACTTCCTTCTTCCAATCATATAACCACATCTATACCTTCCAAAACTAATTTACCTTCTAAAACTCATGTTGTTTATTCTAACTCTCATTGGAACTTTCTTGAAGAACTCAACTCTATGCCTTGCAAGATTTTGATTATGGAGTTAGTTCACACTACATCCTATAATTATAAATTATTTATGCAACAACTTCAAGAAATTTAAGATCCTTCCTCCATAGATGAAGAACCACCTTCTATTGATTCTCAACCTACTAATGTCAACACCATTGAAACCTCGTGTCCTTCTTCCAAGCCATATATTAAATTCCTTGAGGAAGACATTATCAATGATGAAATTCTTTTTATTTTTGATGATCCACCACTCTATTAAATTATCCATTAATACCACTCTTATCCTTAAAGTCTTAGTTGATGAAGGCTATGGTATTAATGTGACATCATTATGGCTTATTCAACAACTTGGTTATAAAAAGGATCATCTCAAACATACTCATCTCACCTGCCATGGTTTTGACAAGACAAATCAAAAATCACTTGGTTGTATCTAGCTTCTATTAACCATATGACCTAATACCCTTCAAACCAAGCTTATGATCCTTGATCTCCCTTTATCTTACAATATCCTTTTTGGTCATCCATGGACCCATCAAATGAGACCCATTATTTATTTTGGTAGTTAATGTATTAAACTATTACATATTGTGAAATGGTACAAGCATGAAGTTGACCCCAATCCATGGAGTATCCAACTTCCTAATCATAAACCTCAATATCATATTTCCACAAATCATAAAATTAATAATGCTTCTTTACTTGATTTTATCAACATGAGTTCTGATTTACAAGTTACTCTTGTAGATTTTGATGATGATGAGCCCAATGAGTTGTAACATACTTTCAATACTACCAAGTTACATCCATATATTTCACAATGGCTTCTTCCTTCTCTATTATAAATATAACATACTTTTCCTCTTTTTGATGATATTACTAACTTTGCCCCTCCATGAAATGCTTAGGAGCCTTCTTTACCAGAATATGTCTTCACTTGTAATGATTTTAGAGTGGCTAATTTATTTCAAGATCCTCTCATCATGTCTCTTAGTACATTCAAAAATATTGGAATTTCACCTTCTAAAACTCCCCCTAATTCTCAATCATGTACAATTTCTCCAACATATGATGATAACTATATCATGGCCCAAACTCAATATAGAGACTTGAATGTCCATCATTACTAGAAAACTTTAGCCTAAATCCATGCTTTTAATCAGGATGTACATACCATTTCTATTGATCGTACCTTAGATCTTGAGGGTCATGAGCCTCCTTTTAATCTTCCTCTTATTGATACTCCTTGGGTGGTTGATAAAATTATGCCTTCTAAACCTCCAAAAGTTCTAACACCTTTGGATCCAATCATTCCATCAGATCCTTCTCCCATAATTGAATCTACCAATATTCTAATCTCTTTTGATCCATCTACTTCATCTACTCCCAAAATTACACTTGATGCCAAGGAAATTGATGTTCATCAGATACACTCTGAGTATGATATCCATGGAAATCAAATTCTAGATCTTGAATTAGATGTTGAGTATTATGGTCCTCTTCTTATCTTTCTTGTGATGAAGTTATTCTTGAGTTACTTCATGCATATGAAACTAAACTTCCTCAGTAGCATCATAAACTTGGAAACTTTAAAAATAAAACTCCTTGCTTCAACAACTTCAATGCTAGCATTGATCTTAAAACAAATCCAATTTTAGCCTTATTTAATGCACCATACCACTTTCAAGATGATAATGTCATCCTTATTTAATAAACCACTCACATCAAATATGGTACTTAATCTTGTCCTTTACTAATTATAGTTTCTTAAGAGCTTTCACCTACTGAACATGACAACTTTAGCTTATTATTTGAAAAATATAGTGAAGCTTTTGCTTGGTCCTATGAGGACATACCTGGAATTATCTCTAGCCTTTTGGTGCATAACATCATTACTTATCCTAATGCTAAGCATGTGCATCAAAATCAAAGAAATTTTCTTCTTAAATTTTTAACTCTATGTCATAAGGAAATCATCCAATCACTCAATACAAAATTTATTAAACTAGTGGATTATTCTGAATGGGTTTCTAACAGTGTTCCCATTCAAAAAAAAGTCACTATGGTCATTCACTTTTGTATTAATTTCCAAAATATTAATCTTTCTTATCCCAAGGATAACTTCCTTCTACCTTAAATAGATGCCATCATTGATTCCATGACTGATTACAAAATGTTATCTCTTATGCATGGTTTATCAAAATACAATCAAATTCATATCACTCTCGGGGACCCACATAAGACTAATTTCACCATAGAATGAAGCACATATTGATATGTCAAAATACCCTTCAGCCTCAAGAATGTTGTAGCCATGTATCATCATGTAATGACCCATATCCTTCATGATCTCATCCATAAAATTGTTGAAACCTATGTAGATGATCTTATTGCTAAATCCAAATATCATAAGAATCTTCTTTCTGATCTTGCTATCATCTTTGATCATCTCCTTAAGTATAAAGTTAGACTTAATCCTTACAAATGTGTTTTTGGAGTCACATTTGGAAAATTATTAGGATTCTTAGTCTCTCTCCATGGCATTGATGTTGATTTTACCAAAATTAGTTCTATCATCAACATGCCCATTCCCTATTCTATTCTTGACATTCATACTTATTTAGGCAAACTTGGGGTAATTAGATGATTCATCCCCAAAATGGTATATCAAATTCACTCTGTTAATTCCCTTCTTAAGAAAGGTACTACTTTATAATGGATAGATATATGTCAAAAAGCCTTTGATAACATGAAAGAGTCTTTGCTTCATCCACCTAAACTTTATCCTCCTTCCAATGATAAACCTTTGATTCTATATACGTCTTCCACACCTATTTTAGTTGGGGAAATGCTTGCCCAACATGATGATATGGGAAGAGATTATGCTATCTACTAGTTAGTTGAGGCCTCATCGAATATGAAACACATTATACCAAAATTGAACGTGATTGCCTCACCATCTATTTTGTAACTAAAAACCTTCATTACTACATGCTTTACCAAACTAATTATGTCATCATTCATTCCAACCCCCTTCATTATTTATTCTCCAAAGCCTTTCTCCCTAGAGATAGAATTGTCAAATGGATGGTCTTATTTATGGAATTTGATCTCCGCATCATAACTCAAAAAGTTGTTAAAGGGTAAGTCATAGCTAACCAACTTGCTATAGTTCCAATTCCAGCCACTTCTTCTCTTCAAGTTGACCTTCCAAATGATAATATCCTTTATACATTGAAGGTCTTAATCAATATTTCTCTTAAAGATTATTTTCATATCTTTACTACCAATCTTGAATCCAATCAACTTGATGAATCTTCCACTCCCTCTAGTACTACTAAATCAAAATTAGTTATTAAAGAGCATCTTGAAATTAATTTTGACTTGGATGAGGATGTTTGGACCCTTCACTTTGATGGTGCTAAATACCCTTCAATTAAATGAGGTAGGTTTCATTCTCACAAGTCCTCTCAATAAAGTCATTCCTTTAGCTTTTCACTTCACCTTTGATGTCACTAATAATATGGCTGAGTACGAAGCTCTTATTTTAGGCATGAGATTTGATCTTGATTTAGACATTCAATACCTTCATGCTTTAGGTTATTCTCAACTTATTTTCCATCAAGTTAGTGGTGATTATCAATTTAAAAGTGAAAACCTCATTACCTATCATCAAATTCCAACCACTCTTGCTAAGGATTTTATCTCTTTCACTATTGAGCCTATCCCTAGAGATCAAAATTGCATTGATGACTCTCTTTCCTCCTCAGCTTCTCTATTTCATCCACATCAAGTTCTTTATGATCCTAATTTTCTTATACAAATAATAAAATCTCTATCTTCAACTCAACCACTAGATTCTCTTATCTTTCATATTGATGTTGTTACCATTCGACAAAGCCCATGGTATCAATACATAATTCAATTCTTAGAACATCAAACTTATCCTCCTAATTTAGATTCTCATGAAAATACATGCATGCATAAACAAGTTTTCAAATATGTATTTTGACATAACATCCTTTATTATCATAATTCTAAAGGTACCTTGCTATATTGTGTTATGCAAGATGATGTCCCTCATCTTCTTGAATAAGTACATGGGGGAATTTGAAGTGGTCACTATAGAGAACATGATATAGCATGCAAATGCTTACGTATGGGTTACTTTTTGCCTACTCTTGAAAAGGATGCAATCAAATATGATAAAAGGTGTACTCCTTTTCAGCTTAATTATGATCTTATCCATTCACCTCCAACTGAGCTTAAAAATATCAAATCTCCTTGGCCATTTTTCACATGGGGATTTTATCTCATTGGTAAACTTCATTACTCCCAAAATAGGCATGTCTTTATCATCACTTCTACTAAATATTTTACCAAGTGGATAGAAGTCATGCCCCTTGTTAATGTCATCAGCCCTAGAATTTCCAAATTCATTCTTAACCAAATAATTTGTCACTTTGGCATTCCCCATACCATCATTTTAGATAATGGTGGTGATTTCAAAAATAAACATGTTAAATAACTTTGCAACAAATTCAAGATCAATCACAAATTTTCCATGCCTTATCATAAATAATGCAATGTCCAAGCTAAGGCCACTAATAAAACTATCATTAAAATCCTTCAAAACATAATTTGTGAAACCCACACATATTTTCATATTCATTTTTACCCTACATTTTGGGCCTATCAGACTAGCATATGCACTGCCACTAGGGAAACTCCATTCTCTCTAGTCTATGGTTTCAAGTCAATTCTTCTTTTGGAATTTGATCTTCCCTCTCTTTGTATCTCTCTTTATGGTATTATTCATGATGAAAAATTACATTAATCTCACTTTCATGCCCTTGATCTACTTTATGAATGTCATCTTTTTTCCTTACAACATAATTGCCAATATAAGGCTCACATTACTATACAACATAACAAATGTGTTAAAGTCTACAATTTTAATGTTGGTGATCTTGTCCTTATGTTAGACTAAACTCATGATAAATAAGGTAAATATGCCCAAAAATGATGAGTCTCATATTTATTTAAATATATTCTTGGTCTAAGCACCTACCATATTCAAACTAATAAAGGTCATGTTTTCAAAGAGCCCACCAACACTCAATTCCTTAAAAACTATTTTGCCTATACATTTCCTTCTTGTCATGTTTTCTATCTACATCTATCTAACACTATTTTTAGTTTACTAGAATGAGTCTCTCCCTCTGTAACTAATTCCTTCCTTTCACAAACTTTTAGTCCACCCTTTTGGTCTTTTGGTTTCTTGATGTACCATAGTCTTCTTTATCTTCTTACATTTTATCTTATTTTTGGCACCCCTTGGGTTTTTATTTTGTGAGTCACTTTGTAAGACCATGGATAGGAACCAACATTCCTCATAAAACCACCATCTTTTAATCATTTCTTTCTCTTGTTCCCATTTTATAATGTTGTTTATCACCCTTTGGGTTTTTATTTTGTGAGTCACTTTGTAAGATCATGGATAGGATTTGGCATTCCTCATAAAACTACCATCTTTTTGCTTACCTCACTTTATCTTTCACTTGTTTTTTTTTACCCTCATAGGTTTCTCTTTTATGAATTTGTAGTGTAAGATCATAGATAGGAGCTAGCCCTCCTCATAAAAATACGACCTTTTCATTTTCTTGATCCTTGTTCTCAACTTTAGTTTTTACTTCTTTTGTTATATGTAATTTGTAAAAATAATCTATATTAGCATGTTTTAATCCATTTACCTCATTCTTATGGTAAGGAATCACACTTTACTATTATTTTATCCCTTTTTTCCCTTTGTCACATTTTTTTGTAATTTAAAGCAATTCAAATTATTCCATGTGTCATTCCTCTTGATTTCCTCTTTTCTTTCATCTTTGAATTGGATTAAACAAGGTCAAATTCAAGATAGCACTTTCATTTCACCTTGATTTACGAGACTCTTAGAACCCATGTTCTTCGAAGTTATCTCTCTTAGCAACCTTGTCCCAAGTATTCAAATGAAATTCATATTTAGCACCCATGTTTGGTTTTTGAAATTTGTATAGAGGAGGAATAGAAAAATCCATCAAGAGAGTTAAAATCCAAATCATTTGAAACAAAAAGCAATTGTATCTAAAAGGAAATGTAGAAATCTCAAAAGTTAAATTCACACCAAAAAAGACATAATTACAAGCACATCTCCTATCTCTAATCAAATATAAAACTCCATAGTTGGCCTCACATGGAGCCGAGGTCCTTTGGGTGTGGTAGGCTAGTAGATTGGAATAGGGGATTTCAAAAAACTCTATGGTGCTACCTAATTTATCATGAAAGTACCTAATCTTTGCATTAGATGGATGGATTTGTAAGGGGTCCTAAAGAATATTGAATATGGTGTGAGGAGATAGGTCCATTTTATGTTTCATGCATATATACTTCATGAGATGATCTACATACTACATTTTTTGACCTAAGAGTTATGTGGCTAAGAGAAGTTCTTCATAGTCCTTAAGGTCGAAAGTCCTCTTGTTTTGACAAACTTAATTTGAGTGTCTTAAATTTGATAAAGAGTTCCTCTACCTTGGTTCTTCCTTCATTCTCCCCTCCACCCATTTCATTTTCCCCCCTTGATAGACAAATTATGATTCCAAATCTATTTTCCCTCTTCTTTATTTCTTTCTTCTTCACTTCTTAAAAACATGCTAGCACTACTTTGTTTCAATTTTATCTATCCTTAGAGTGGAATACCATGTTTGAGAAACCATGGATTATTTATTATTTATTTACACCATGACTTACATTTCATAGACTTTCTTTACTTTACTTTTACCATTTATCATTGTTTTACTTTCTTGCTATTATGGACACATGAGTTTGTACCCCTTTTTCCATTATTGAGTGAGATGTGGATTATTATTGCTCACTTAGTAATGTTGTTTTACCATTTTATTTTTATTTTATTTTTTTACCATTTGATTTATTTGATTACCATCTTTTTGACATGTATCCTTGGTTTGACTTGGTGAGTTTTCCTTTCTTACTTAAGGATATCTTGTCTAAGTTTTTTAGTCTTTAGTAGCCTTGGATTTTTTTGGTTACCTGATTTACTCTTATTTTTTACTGTCATTTGGTCTAAGATAACACTTATCACCCCAGCTTGCCAAATTTCCCAAGTAAATCCCATTCTCATAGCACTATTTATCTTGTCTTTTCTTACATTTATTTGTTTTTGCTCTTTAGTTTTGTATTCTTGGGTGTATCAAAATCAGTCTCTGCACCCTTCACAATCAAAACTAACAACATAATAGACAACCATCCCATAATAAAGGTAATTCAAGATACGCATCACATTTACTTTTTAGATTAGTTTCTCTTTTATTCATTTACTTCTAGTTATTTTTGCTTTAAAATATTGTAACTTTTTTTTAGCATCAGCATTGTGTGTTACTATGTTCTTTCTCAAAGCACCATCTCATGTTACACTTTAGTGACATGTGATGAGCTTCTAGTGGGGCATATGTATACACATAATATTTTCAATCTTTTATCAATTACTAATTATTTACATCTTCTGAGAACCCATTGAGACTCAATCTCTCTGAGTAAATGCCCAAAGGGGTGCATTAGGAAATGGGTGGGTAGAAATTTGGTGCTTCACAATATTTTTGTCCCTTATTACTACATTATTACCAATCCAACTAGATACCAAAACCATTCCCTAAGATATTTATCATCCCTTATATATTCCTCTAGTCTTTCCCTCTTTCCATTTCTATTTTTTTGTCTTAAATCCCTTTTGGATAGTCAGTTGTATTGGGTCAATTGGGTCAACCTAGTATATTTTAGGGGTATTTTTCACTTTCTTAGCTTGTTAGTCTTTCGACCGACCTAGCTTAGACCTAGTGAATTTTCCCTAAAAATACATTGGATCCACTGGGTCAATCTAATGTACAGTCTATATTCTTGAGAGGATTTAGGGAAAGATCCATCTATATATACAAGATCATTTTGGTCATTATTCATATGTGTAATCAAGAGTTATTATTTTCTCACACTTCTCCACAATTTTTTCTTCCACCATTCTACTTGAGAAGACTTAGCTTAGGTTTCTTATTTGGAGAATCTAGTCATATGAATAAGTCTTAGATGCTTTGGCCTTTCTTAGTGATCCTTAAAAACCACAATAACCTCTTATAAATCCCCTTTGGCTAAGGGAGAGATTAAGTCTCGATGGGTTCACATTCAGGTAGGTATATTATAACTTTGTTATCCTCTCTTTTAATATATAGAAGTAGCATAAGTGTTGGCTCGAATAATACTATCTTTCATATGTTATGTGTTAGGGTGTTACTCATAATTAATTTAATTAAAGTTCTCTATACATGTTTATTTTATTATTTGTAACCCCTACTCTGTGCCACAAGCTTTGGTGTGCACTATATTAGACTTTGATTTCTTGTTATTAGAATAGAGTGAATGTTTAAACCTTAGGACTCAATTAGGGTTGTTGTGAAATTATGTTAGACTGTAAGCTTTGGATCCCTTCCTATCATGATATGTTCTGACAATTTATCCCCTAATCAGGTCTAGTAGATCCCCATATCGGTCATGTTCCTATTTAATAAGTGTATCTCCAATCAGAAGTGTAGGTATGCTCTATCTTATCTGAGCCAGGATTGATTTACAAACATTATGCATTTTCAATTGCATATAGAACCCCTCTTATCAAGTTTAAAGCATTAATTTAAATCCATTTCTTATATTTTAGATATGTTTTGTACATTATATTATTGTACTCATTTCATATGTTAAATACATAATTATTAGCAAAGTGTCTCTTGACCATTGACCATTTTTTAATCAAAACATATTCATGTGAAGGACAATATTGTTATGAAACAAGGTACTATAGATATTATGGAGGGTTTAAATGATGCTAATATCAATGATAATAATATTTCATATTTATTAGACTCATAAGTACCTTGAATTCTTGATTTCCTACTAATGATACATATTCTTCAACTTATATAGAGTATAATGATGATTCACTTGAGTATATTATATCAATTTTTTAAAATTAACTGATTATGTTTGAAACTATATAGTCTTTTTTAAAAATAAATTATATTATATTTCCTAGTTGTCTTATAGGTTATTTGTCATGTTATTTTTTATACTGTGAACTATTGAGGGTCCTAATAACTAGTCATTGCATAAAAACTTGTTGACCCTAACTACATGCTAGATTTTTTTTTCCTGTATCCTTTGAATGTTTAGAAATGGTATTAAAGTTTTGAATAAGAATATCACCTCATCATAGATCTCTACGGAAGTTTTAAAATTTTAGTGAAGGTTTTTTAGGCTTGGATTTAATGAATACATTTGTTAAATCAATTATTGTTTTCTACTATTTATCGGATATTTATAATGTACAATTATGATTAATAGGGGCATCAAGTATGTAGTTTTGGAAAGGTGCCCAATTCATTGTGAATTTTTTGGATTATTTTTCTTAACTTAAGAATTTTATTTCTATTATGAAATTGTAATTACTATTATCTAGATTTATACAAAAATCAATTAGTTCTCTAAACAAATATTGCATCAATTATTACATTGAAATAAAATTAATAATTAAGTCCAATTCCAATTAAATTTTATTATAAGTAATTTCTTATAAAGATATGATGTAATTCAATTTTATTTGGAGGAATATATTAAATCTAAAATAAAGAGCAAGAAGGGTGAATGGAATCATAATAATAAATAATTTCATAATACTAATTAAATTTCTAATATAGGTAATTAAATCCCAAATATCTTGTGAAAAGGTTTGGGGGATGGATAACTTAGAATGGGCCCAATAAATTATATCCTTTATATTTTTATAATGTTAGAGGCATTATATTTTCAAGAATAGAGGTAATATTCATCTCATGGTTTTGGTTAATCCTACCTACTTTCCTACATTAGTTTTCAAGGCCATTTATCATTATAGTCAGTAGAAATCCAACTTGACTTTCCTTAGACTACAATACATGTTAACTACACAACTCAATAAACATTATGCACCAATCTCAATATATGTTTATGGTATGGAATTTGGGAATCAACTTAGAAGGAAAAGATGATGACATGGTGTTTATCCTACAGTGTAGGTGAATTACATGTGGCATCACAATACCTCCATATCCAAGCACCTACAATTTGGTTAGAATTACCATATAGGTATTGTTTATAATTTATGTAATGGAACTTTATTTACAAGGTTTATCAACTATTTTTCCCAAACAAGTGAAATTAGAAAAATTAAACTCTTTTACCACCATCAATATTTCTTTTTCACTTTTTACAATCAAGACTTATTCTAACAATCCATTATATAGCTACAAAAAAAACCTAAGATATTATTGTCCAATTGGTAACCATTGTAGACTAATAGGCTTTCAAGAAACATATCCTCTAAAAAATTTGAAGATAAAAATAAGATCAAAAAATTGTGTTGGTCATTAGGGGTATGGCTTTATAATTATGTGTAATTGGAGGTATTAAAGACTAGGGAAATTATTTTAGGAGATACTACTTATATTGAGATTACTACAAGTTTTTTATGAGTCTAATTTTGTGAACTTATTTACCCTTCAATCCCCACATTATTAATAATATCATCTCACTTTTCAAATTGAAATCCTTACCTTCAAGTGTTGTACCCAAATATCCTATAATATGTTGTGAATTACAGGTATTTATTTATTTCTATGTAATAGAATTTTATTGATGATGTTTATCTATTTTCATTGGGTACATTAATTTTATTCACAATCCATATCATCTGATACTTCTATACCATAGTGCAATGGAGGATTACAAGTAGCAAAAAATATCACTTCATGTTTTGATGTTTCCATAGTTGGCATAGGGTCATAACCTACCTTTTCTCGACCTATCTAATAAGCTTGTGAATCATGGGATTCTAATCTCCTTTCTATGCACCTCATGAAATATTTATAATAAAAAATCTTTGCTAGATGTTAACATTCTAGTTGAATCCATTGAAAAAGTTATTCAAAGGGATTATCCAAGCCATTTAGAGCTTTTTTCAATACATTTTCCATTTCAATTTGAATGGTGATGGTGTTATTTACACTAGAAGGAAGACCCTCCACACACATTTACAATATGTAATATCATATCATCTATAACTAGGATTATCTAATTGAATACACATCATTTGGGTTATTGTGTGGATCCAGAAGAGTGAAGGGAAGGATAGATGATCTATGATAATAGTCACTAAAGCATATAAGTTACAAAAAAAAATAATAGACTCAGTTTAATTATGTGTGTATTTTAATCTTTATTTTGTTTCTTAAGCCTTTTCTTTTTTTTTACTAATTCATGAAAAAATAAATTTAAAAAAATCAATCAATATTTTCCATACGAGGAAATATTATTTTCACGTAACTAGTTAGAACATTGTTGTTCATTTTGATGGCATCAATTTATTTCTTGAGAATGAAGAAGTATGGGATGTGGATGTCTAATTTCTTAAATATCAATTAAGTTAACTAAAAATTAAATATATTTCTACTTAAATTTGGTGTCACACCAATTTTATCCTTAAAAAAATATTTAAAACTAAGATATTACGCATAAATTATTTTTTCATTTAACCTTTTCTCTTAATATTTTAGTAGTGATTTGACATTAGCCATATGCTTTTATTTTTTCAAATTGATGATTATAATCATCGATGTTTTAAAAGGTACTTATTTAGTTCATTTCACATCATGAAGAGCAAAGTTAAATTTATAAGAGTAACATATTTTGTTAATTTGAAAATTAATATTAAAAATGGCCCCTAAGAATTAAGTACTCATTAAATTAAATGATTTAGGGATATTTTTATACTTTTCAAATATTTATTTAAATTAGATAGTATTCATTTTTTTTTTTTTAATATTTTCAAACATATCTCATTGACCCTTGAAAGTGTCATATTATCTCTCCTCTAATTTTGTTTTACATTTTTAATTCCTTGTCTAGATTTGTTGATGATCCTTGGGATTTTCCAAAGCATCTAAATGGCCCTAGGAATTTCATGTGGCACATTTTAACTAGACTACACTCATTTTTTTATGCACCATTTTTCAATTTTTGACCATTTGATGTTGAGTTGTACATCATTAAGGTCTTATTTCAAGTTCAATTTATTTATAAATAAACAAAAAAAATATATTTTAACATAAAATATTTATATATCATTCACATGAAAAAATGCATACTAATTACTTTCCTTTAGTAGGCATTTTTCATGTTCAAACCTAATATGTTGGTCCATTTTCTTCATTTCACAATGTATTGTCTATATTTTACACTTTAAACATTAATTCTAAAAAAATAATTATATCTCATCATGTATATAATATATACTCAATGCCACAATAAACTATAGAAGTTTACATAAAATTAAATGACAAACAATTCACCTGGCATAACTTTCACCTTAGAGCAACTGCTAGTTTATCTATTTAAGTCCAAGAGAATTACTAGGCATACCAGGTGATGCTTTATGGGGCTTGATTTAAAGATAAGTAACATTTATATTCTATAAGGTTAAATATTTCAAATTTATGGAAAATAACCACCTCAAACATGTACATGCATATTATTTTTAAAATTATAGCAAATAATATAGGGCTTTCTCTATTAAGTGTTTGACAAAGTATATTAGTATTAAGAATTAGAAATATGCATGTAATGAAATCAACCAAAAAAATAAAGAAACAAATAAGAAATTACTTTGGATAATTTTAATTTGGGAAAATTTTAGAAGAATGGAGCCATACTTCCTCATCTCCACTTTTTTATTAAAAAAATCTACAATTTTTACCTTCTTTAAGCTTACAAAACCATCAATATCTCAATCATCCTAAAGTTATAATTATATTTATAATTTATCTATTGTAGTTAGTCATTTTAGGCATGCATTATTCAAATGTAATATAATCTACCCTTAAATTTCTTCTCTATATTAGAATAAACTCCCATAATTTCAATTATGTCTTACTATTGTCAATTGGATTATCTATGCATCCCTAACTTCTTTGAACTCTCATCAGAGCATTTAACCTTTGTATCATCCCTTCGATCCAAAATATAAACTAAAATTTAGAAAAATGAATCTACAAAAACATTCTATTCCTTCATCTTTCTATTCATTGCATATGTATGAAATGGATGCAGTGGTTATTTAACTAACACCTAATCAACTAATGGTTTCACAACCATGAAAATTACTTTAACTTGTATAGAACATAACTTTTACATATGACTTTGAAATCGCACAACATTTTTTTAAAATTGTATAATTTTTGAAGAGGAACTTATATATGTACCTTAGAATTACTTTAGATTACAACCATATGTTATTTTAGCATTTTTTTTGTTTAATTTATTTTTTTAGGAGTTTATGGTTCCTCCTTAACCCATGTTATTAGTCAACCAACTTGAGTGGTTGAATTGGATGATCTACTTGATATAAAATTCAAATCAACACCCATAAAATATTATATAACATTTTTTGACATAAATATAATTTTACCTAATGAAACTGAGTCAAATAATTTTGGTCACCACAAAAATTGATTTGTACAAACCTAGACACTAGAAAAATTGATCCCTTTGATTTTGATTTTTTTATAGACTTCTCTAGTTTGCATCAAATTTTCAAATGTGCTTGTATAGTATTTTTTTGTCAAAAATAACATATAATGGTGGATAAGTGACTTAGAATTTAGGTATTTATCTAATAATCCATCTTTTCAAGTTTAAATCATTAATTTAATTCCATTTCTTGTATTTTAGATTTGTATTATACACTTTATAATTGTATTCAATCCATATTTGAATACATAATGATCAGTGAAGTGTCTTTTAACCATTGACCATTTTTCATCAAACATATTTATGTGAAGGATCATCTTGTTATGATATAAGGTACACTAGATATTATGGATGGTGATGATGATGTTGGTATTGATGATGATAATGCATCATCTTTATTAAAATGATGGGTGCATCAATTTCTTTATTTCATTACTAGTGATACATGCACTTAAATTTATACAAACTATAATGATGAATCATTTTAATATTATTATATAATTCATTTTTTTAATTAATTGGTTGTGTTTGTATTTTTATTGGTTTTTGATAAAATAAATTACATTAGATTATCTATTGAATTATAGGTTACTTGACATGTTTCTTTTGATATTTTGAACTATGGAGGGCCCTAATAACTAATTGATACTTAAAAATCTTACTAACCTTAAGCACATACCCTAAATATTGTTTTCATACCCTGTTAAGGTTTAGAAAGGGTATTATATTTTTGAAGAAGAAGATCACTTTCCTAGATATCTATGTTGAATTTTTGAAAGGCGAGCTAAGGTTTTAGAGGCCTATAATTGGTGAATAGATTAGTCATCTCAATTTATATGTCTTAATCTTTCTGAGATATTCATAATGTATAATTATGATTAATGGAAGCATCAAGTGTGTAGCTTTGGAAAGACACTAAACTTGTGAGTTTTCTAAATTCTCATTCTTAACTTAAAACCTTTGTGAGTATTATTAAATTGTGATTACCATTTTTAGATTTATACAAAAATCAAATACTTATCTAAACAAAATTGTTATAAATTATTACATTGAAATAAAATTAATAATTAGGACTAAATATAATTAATTTAAATTATATGTTATTAGTCCTAAAGGGTTAATTATTGCCTTCAGTTTGCTTTAATCACTTGTTATTCCCTATTGCTTTGGCCAATCAGAATGCATTAATTTGTGTGATGAAACATATGTGAGCATTTTTCCTAGGTAAGTTGTAATGTTTTTAACTCTTGATATAAAATAATATTATTCATTGTGTCTTGATTGGATAAAAGATTTACATGTTATTTCTAGTTTTGGGTAAACCAATGTGGTGTCTATTGTTCAAAGTGCAAGAAATCTACCATATATACAATGGTACAATGTGAGTATTTAGAATTGTTAGTCATTATCAATATGATGTCAGTGTCATTATCATGACATGGGATACATTAACTATGTAGTCATTGAAATAGTGGAAATAAACCTATTGTGCATTAAAATGTTGGCAAATTACTCAATGGCTTCTTCTTCTTAATTATCATGCATAGGTATTTCTTGCATGAGGTATTTTTAGCTACCCATGAGATATCTATAGCATCAAAATTACACAAAACAATGTACAATGGTAAAGTCCTTCACCATTTCTCCAAACCCTTTTTTCCCCCAATGTAAGAGCCTTGTCAAAACTCCATTATCTATGGTAGTTGGTTTCATTAATCTATACATGAGAAATCCTTCTAAGCCTCAAAATTTTGGAGCAAATTCATAGTGAAAATTTTTCCTCTTTCATCTCCATAATCATGAGTTTATTTTGTTTATTTATTTATTTTTTGTAAAATATCATCCTAAACAACATTTTCTTTTTCTTTTCCCTTCTGTGTTTCTGTATATTTTTGTTTTTATTTTGACCTTGTTTTTCTATCTATTTTTGTTAAGTCCATTTCATGAATTTTTTGTGAAAGATTCAATGAAGTTTTATGGTTTTTGGTTTAAATTTTGATCTTTTTATCAAGAACTTATTCCATGTAAATATTTTATAGGTTTTTAATTAGATGTCAAAAAAAATAGGTTTATTTAAGAGATAAAAAAATTATTCAAGATATACCAAGGAAATTTTATGTATCTTACTACTATATATTTTTAGAAATTTTATTCATCATTTTTTAAATCAAAATATGCCAAAGAAAATTTATTCTTTAATTACAGCTTACCTGCAGAATACTTTCCTCAAACTCATGCTTTAAATTGACACTATCTATTTTGACTCAAAATTCTCTATCTATCTTGGCATTATTTTATGTTCTTAAAATTTTATTTCTAATTGTTTTCCTAAATCCATTTTATTTATTGGTTTATTTTCTATAGTTGTTCCACTTTCTCAATATTTTTATGGCCAATTCTTTCATCCTTTTCTGTAGGTTATCTTCTTTCATGATGTCATTACCAAAAATATGTATTCAGTCACACATTCATATATTTATTTAAGGAAAACCATATAAATATTATATCAATTAATGAGTACATTGGTAATTTATTATGGACCTCATTGTGTAGTTAATACACATGGTAACTAGATTATAATACCCCTTAATATTCTAGGCATCTATCCGTGTGGAGGAACTCATATTCATTACCATTAATTTGAGATTAAAAATAGTTTTATATGCCTTGAGTTAATATTTTCCCATGTCCTTAAGAGGGATAATATTTCATCGAGTTGGGAACATATATTAGATAATAATTATGGGTAATTGAATTGATATTCAAGGTTACACATGTGTGTTTTATACTATTCTATAGGTAAGACTAAAATTATTAACCTTACTTATTTGATACTACCTTTTTATTTGTCTTCTTATGACCACTATGTATCTATAAGACCATTAGGGACCTAAGGGGGTGATTGGATCCACTCTACTAATGTGGAAGATGTTAATGTGATGACTAAGGATGTTATATGTTTGCTTGCAATAAAATATGCCATTGGTTAGATTTTAACACATTAAACTTTAAGTTTAAATACACATGATAACACCAATCAATGATGCCTTTTTCAATTATTATAATTTATTTTTTTGTTGTAGCCTCTCTCAAATTGAGGTTTTACATTACTTAACATAGAGCATATAATTTTTAGGAATTGAAAATTTACTAATTTACTTATAAATAAAAATTCAAATAAAAAACTGAATTAGGGGGCTTCATAGATTTATATTTTGTTCATTACCATAGTATCTCTCAAATGGAGGTTTTAATTCCAATTTTTTGAAATTTTAACATGGAACATTTTACTTGCAAGTGTAAATTAGTAAAAAAAAACACCAAACTATAGTTCTTGGTGAGGCACTTAAAATTTATTAATTCATTGTAGTGCCCCATAAATTTAGGGTTCCATATCATGTCCCCTTTTTAATTAATTCATTATTTTATACAAAAGTCTCATTATAATATGATAATTGGGTGTAGAGAAGGAGAAATGAATATGTTCATAGCTCACTAGTTTGGAACTTTTTGCCAATTCCACTATTTTCTATAGGTTTGATGCACTTGCAATTCAACTACAAGATTTGAGGATAAAACCCCTTAGGTTACTGGAGATCATAGGACGAAACCCCATTGTTTTATTGAGGTAAATATCATATAGAGGTTGTATTTTCATTTTATTTATTTTTTCATATTTCAACATTTGTTTTGGTGTGTTGTAGTGTATTTTTGTGAAGAATGCAGTAGTAGTTTGCTAAGTGTGTGTTTCAGATTTCATAGTTAGATGTGTTACTAAAAATTATAATTTATTTTATAATATGGATGTACATTTCATGATTATAAATAATATATATCATTTTTATGGTTTTTTATTCCATGGATGTGAACTCTGAGTGGATTCAAGGCATAGTTGTGAAAAATCAACATTGTATTCTTTAGTAGTTTTATATAAAAGTGTGTGCATGTTACATAAGGTGTTAAAACATGCCATGCATGTGTGTTATTTGGTAGGATATTGTATAATTCACATATTTTTACATAAAATTTTATTTTGAGTTATTATAGTGGTATCAGAGCCCTTATTCTTCCAGCATACAGGGTACCTTGAATTGTTTATCATGGAAGGATTATTGAGATTATTAACAGATGAAAAAATGTAGATCTTATTCAAGATAAAATGATCAATTCAATTCAAAATCTTATGGATAGCATGAAAAATTCAGTTTTGGCTAAAACATCTTGAAAGGAGGATGATACTAGAAATGAATGAAGTGGAAAGAAACTTCCCTTCTCTGACAAAGAACATAGATGTTGGAACAAGGAAGAGGTGAAGTTAGAATAAGAATTAAAAGATCCATAAAATAATACCATATAACCATAAGATATGTTAGATAAATTAAAACCATATAAGGTAAAGGAATTTATTATAATGATGGATCATAAATAAAAATCATGTGTGTAAGAAAGTGAAATGAAGCAAAAATTGGACAAGTATGCCATGTAGGTAGGAGGTATGAAATTTGATAACTTAATGACTTCTAATGTTGCATCTCGATTCCTCACTAAACAAACTATTTGACTATTTATGGATGGTTATAGTGGACACACATGATATTCGTTATATTTTTGACTAATCTTGAGATTTATGCTATTATGGGATAGTAGAATGTTTCTTAGTTAGATGATGATACATGGTTGCTTACTATGAGTTGGTTAATGTATGTATTTACATTTTGAGTATATTAATGTATTATTTTAGTTATATTTATTATTATATGTTTATCATATGATATGATATAATTACTTACATGTTATGATGTGGACGTAGGAGAACTCATCCCTTAGAGCATACTGGAGGGAGAGCATCACCAGAGAGGGTGACATAGATAGAGATGTCAAAGGTTGATAGAGAGCTAGTGAAACCTTGCACACACCATAGTAGTTAGTTCATGGTAGAAATACATTGAAAATAATTACTTATAGTGTGTTTGATACTTATTTGGAGTGTTATTTTTTTGGTTTGCTAGAGTAGGTAAAAATATAGTAATTAATTCCTTTGCATATTTAACATGTTGTAACATTAATAATGGTAGGAAAAATTTTGGCAAAAGAAAATTTAAAATATAGGTTATTTGTAAATTTTGATATTATCATTTAAATTTATTATAATATAATTGGATGTTAAATTAATTTAATTAAAATTATGGAATTTGGAAATTTATTTTTAAAATATATTAAATAAATGGTAATCATCTTGAAAAATGAAAAAAGAAATAAATTAAAGAAAATAAATAATTAAAACTTAGAAAATATAAAAAAAGTAAAGGTATTAAAAGTAGTAAAAAAATATTGAGAAAGGGAGAATTACGTCTATTTAGTTAGGGAGGTTAGAGGAAGTCAAGATCTTATGCATTGGAAAAAAACCTATAAAAGAGAGGAAGGGGCACAACATTGTGGAGAAAGAGACACATAAGTTCATTAGTCAAGTTTATCTGGTAGGTAGTGTCTTCAATTACATACATTAATGATTTTTAGTATATTCATGATGGGATATTGTGTTGGTGTTGTATATGTATAAAATATTCTTGTTTTGGAGCAAATGTGTTTTTAATATTTCCTTATGGAAGTACCACACCATATATATAAGATGTAAATGTAATACTTATGGACATGTTGGGTCTTAGAAAACATAACAATATTTTGAGGTAATGGATTGTAATATAATCATTTAAATTATAGGTAGACAATAGTAAAACAAGTATAGACTTTTAACTCATTGTTATCCATTTTATCCTACTCCTAGAACCATGACATCATGTTATCCTTAATTTTCCTATTTATATAGTTCACTATAGTTTCTTTTGAGGACTAAAAACTTTCTGAGGCATTGCACACCCTAGTAAATCACTACACATTTGGGGGCCACTATATAATCAGATTTTAATCTCTTTATTATCTTTATATGGCATTTAATTTTATTGAGTCATTATAACCAGCATGTTGGAAAAATAAATTATAAAACTATAAACATTGGGTCACTATTTTTCACATAGGCATTGACTTGATGTATGAATTTTTAAAGAAAGAATCTAGGGGGTGTCTAAATAATGTTTTAATTCATATTGTGTATGTCATTGAAACCATATATATGCACCTTTATCCCATGTAAAATCAATGGCATCAATATCTTGGTGAATTTGTTGTGTTAAATTTTGTTATAAAAATGTATAACTCATCATCTATGCATAAATATACTAAAGTCATTGTACTATAATTGTCTGAGCTTTACCTTATTTTGGGTGCCTATATAATTATATGGAAGTCACTTTTATTATCCTTTCTCATCCTGTATAGCTGAATAGAGGTCACTAACTACTTGGGTGTTTACCTTAATTATTTATTTACCTTTTTTGCATCGCTATATGAAGGATTCTACATGTGTTTAAAATTAAGTTGATTCAATCATCCATTGAAGTCATTATTATATCTAGTTATTTATTTAGTTTGTTTTTAAACCAAAATTTAATGTTATACTTAGTGGCACATCACCTTATATTCTAATCCCTAGAATATTATTTTACATTATTGTTGTAGTAAATCAAATTCAAGTGAATATAGGTAGGTCTTATGGTTGCATGAGAGAAGAATATATTTTGTTTAGCCAAACCTTGCCACAATATGGGGTTGCTACACCTTAATTAACTAAATTACTTTATTTGAGATTCTACTAAATTTGAATAACTTCAGTCATGTAATTTGGATGTAACCACGTTTTGGTGAGAGAAGAGGACATTGATTTGAATGAGTTTATTATAACCCAAACTAAGGTGTGGACATATGCTGAATTATACCATATTGAATTCATGATTATATGTTGAAAAATAACAAATTTATAGCACTAAATATATGTGGACATGAGGGACTATTTAATGCCATAATAGCTCAAAATGGCTATAATACAAACTTTAGTAATGATATGATGTTGTCATTTATTATGAGTTATCAGTTGAAAATATTTTTATGGAAAATCTTATTTGTAAAAGCTTAGAATTCAATTAAATGAGTGATGTAATCATATATTATAACTATATATGATTAATCTAAATCCATAGTAGGTTGTTTCACAAATGGAGTCATTGAGGAGTGATTTACGCTTATGTGGAAATCATATACTTTTTATTATAAACGTTCTTATTCATGGTAATAAGTAACTTATGTAAATATATCAAACCTAGTATTGTGAGATAAACCTTGTGGAATACTAAGATTACTTGTTATAAGAAAACCATCACATGGAATTTGATGTTTTAACAAGTTATGTGTCTATGGTTATTAATAGAGTGTTTCTTAGAAAGTAGGTGTAAACAAACCTAATGATGTATATAGAACCATGAAGTTATTTTCTTGTAGTTATAGTCCTTGGGTGGAATAATAACTAAAAATTGAAAGAATTACTTATAGATGCCTTAGCAAATGCTTATATATAAACCTCTAAATGTAAACCAAATATTAGATTGGATTTCTTATGTTTTAGGAAAATGAAGCTCTTTATGTTCTAGCTATTGAATACAAATGTGTGTTTCCATGAATTTATGACTACTTCATTAGTTGATTTTGATTCTTAATAGTTATGCTTAAATAATGGATTGTGGTAATAGGTTTCCATAGGGTGTAGTTAACTAGAAAGAAATTGTATTGTTTGACCTCTACAATTAATTATGTATTTACCCAAGTGGTACGACTTTAATCATTATTTCTAGTATGGGATAGAATATAATGTAAGATTCATGCATATATTTGATGGATTAAATGTATGTTGTGGTTACTCCTATGTTTATCATTCCATGTGATGTATTTTCTAGTAAGATGTAAGTTGTGTGAATCTTATGGTTGAATTGTATTTACCCAATATGGAGTAAAGAGTGAGATCGATTTCACTAGATTACTAATATTACAATGTCAGATAAAGATAGTCTGATCAAGTGGTATGTATGAATTTGATTGATCTATAGATCACTTTTATAAGTTTATTGAGACATTAGCATTTCATGAGTATGGTTTATATGTATGTGAAATATCTTGTAGTAGATCAAGTTTTCTATGATACATTGCATGTTTAGTTAGTTATAAATAATAAAGCACATGGGTACTTTCTTATCTCTCTCAATTCTTGCACCATCACTATCTATTCATCCATGAATTAAGGGCCATTTCTTGGTGGGATTAGTGTAAGGGATCATTGGTATGTGATTGGTTTATAAAAGTGCTCAGATGATGCTCTTCCTCCCCATAATAGTATTACTTATCAAGATGACACTTGAGATTGCCATAGATATTTGAAGTTTGGGAGCTATGCTCTAGCGAATCCATGTATCTTATTTTTACATTGTATTATATTGTACTTCTTATTAAAAATTGTTCTGAAGAGTTGTAATTACTTGTTCTTGCACATTGATAGTGGTGAATGTTTATTCATATTAGCTATGGCTAAATTGATGTAATTAATTTCTATATTAGCATTATGATATACTCTCATGATAATAGTGATCGGTGGTATAATATGTTTTTTACTATTTATATGCTTTAGTACTTTATTTTATTCTCAAGGGTAATCTATTTTGATATATGTGTTAATTTAAAAAAATTATGCATTTCTAGGTAAATCCCAATGGGGATGTTACATGTGGTATCAAAGCTATGGCTTGAACTCTAGGACCTAATGAGTCCACTAAAATTTTCATATCCTTATATTGACACAAAGAAGGATGGTGAAAGTGATTATTTCTAGAGAGGGTCCTTTGAATGATAATGACAGTAACCCTTCATTTTATCCTAATTGATTTGTCATTGAGTGGTCAATGAAGATGGACCAGATTCTTGAAGTTATGAATGAGACCAAAGATTATATTATAGATTTGGAGAAAGTGGTTCATGGACATGAGGAAGAATAAGATCGGGATGATGAGCATCTGGTTGAGCAAAAAAATCCTTAGGATGTTAAAGCTTAAGTTGTTGTGGAGTTGGCTAGAGACATGAAGAAGGTGAACCCACCTAAGTCTGGCAGGACTATTTTGGGTGACAAACCTAAGGTATAACTAATAGATATGGAGAAGTATTTCAAAATTCAAAACTACTCTGAAATCATGAAGGTAGTATGGGAAGCATACCAGTTGGATGGTGAGGCAACTAAGTGGTGGGCTAGTAAAAGGTTGGAAATGAATCTGAATTCAACCACCACCACTTGGGATTAGTTTTTGGCTTTATGTATATCATGATGGCTCCCAAAACTATATTTTGATCAGAATCTCATAGATTTTTATAATTTGAAGTAGGGTGACATATTAGTGAATGAGTAATGGGAGTATTTCACTAAAATACTAAAGTATGTACCTTAGTATTAGGGAGATGAGTGGTTCAGTATCAGGAAGTTTATCATGGGTTTGAGGCCCCTGATTGGTGGAGAGGTATATGTCCATGGACATTATACCATGGACCAGGTCTTTGAGAAGGTGGTCAAATAGGAGTAGAAGTTGAAGTCTCTTTCAAAGGCTAAGGATAAGTTCAAGAAAAAGTTTGGAAATTATAAGTCAACCTTCAAGAAGAAGAATTAGAAATAGAGGATTGGATACTCTAGGAAATAGTTTAAAAACTAGAATTCCAAATTCAAAAATGATTCAGGCAACAAGAAATGGGGAAATAAATCCAATGATGGTTTTAGGGGAAACCAACAAAAGTCAAGAAAGGACCACCATGAAGATGTTTCATTTGTAGAGAGGATAATTATGCTCTTGATTATTTGTAGGACAAGTCAAAGGGTAAATACCCTAATCCTCAACAGGGAAGTTTTTATTATTAGATTCATGCAATACTCAACAATCATCAAGATGAATATTATGCATTACCTATTGAGATATTAGATGCTTAATTTGACCATCCAATTTCCATTTTTATAGACACAGAAGCCACTGAATGTTGTATAGCTCCTAAGATGATTATTAAGTTTATTATAATATCTGGTGTAATGGAAAATACATGGTTATTATAGTATAGGAATGATTTAAAAGTCATGGTTGATAGGTGTCTAGTCAAAGTAGAGATTACGTTGCTCACGTTCACAATAGTTGTGGATTTGTGTGTAGCACCTCTAGGATAATATGAAGTGATATTAGGAGTTAACTACATTACAAAATATAAATCCAAGGTTGAATATTACTTTAAAAATGTTGAGTTTCTTGATGATCTTAGGAATTAGACACAAGTTCAAGGTGAGAAGAGAGAGTTGAAGCCTAGGCAGATTTCAGCTATGTAGTTTAAGAAGGATTAGGTAAAAGGGTGACAAGTATTTATCTTTAAGATAAATGAAATGGAGGAACCTAAGGAACCATCTCTTGAATATTACCCATTTATTTGATATTTTCATGATGTTTTTCGAGAAGATTTATCGGGTTTGCCTCCTAGACGTGAGTTTGATTTTTCTATTGACATCATACCTAGTTCAGAACCACAGTGTAAGTCACCATATAGAATGATAACCACTGAGGTGGTTAAAGACTCAAATTTAGGAGTTATTAGATAATGGGTTGATTAGGCTAAGAATGTCACCATGGGATACACCAGTTGTCCTTGTCAAGAAGAAGGATGGTACCCTTCAACTATGCATTGACTACAGAATGTTGAATAAGGCAACCATAAAAAATAGATATCCACTACCTCATATAGATTATATTTTTGATCAAATATGAGGAGCAACTATATTATCTAAGATTGATATTCAATAGGGATACTATCATTTGAGGATTAAAGAGTGAGGACATTCTGAAAACAACATTCAAAACTCAGTACGAGCACTATGAGTTTACAATGTTACTATTTGGACTGACTAATGCTTTGACAGCATTCATGAATCTCATGAATAGTGTGTTCATAGATTACCTTCATCACTTTTTACTAGTTTTTATGGATGACATTATTATATATTTAAATAATGAAGAAGAGTACCTTCAACATTTAGAATTGGTTTTGTAATGGCTATGAAAGCATAAGTTGTATGGCAAGTTATCTAAGTGTGCATTTTTATAGGAAATAGTCCATTATTTTAGACACATTATCTTTTCAAATGGTATCTCTCTAGATCCAAGGAATATTATATCCATTATGAAATAGCCAATAGCAAAAAATGTGCATGAGGTTAAGAGCTTTATGGGGTTATCAAGCTACTTTAGGGAGTTCATTATGAACTTTTACAAGATAGCTAATCCAATTACTTCCTTGCAACAAAAGAACCATATATTTGTTTGGTCAAAGAAGTGTGAAATAATTCTTTAGGATTTGAAGTGAAGGATTACATTTGCACCAGTATTAAGAGTTTCAAACCCTAGTTGTCAATTTTTAGTAGTTACAGATGCATCAGGGGATGGAATAAGCGGAGTCCTTATGTAAAATGGTGCAATAGTGGCTTTTGAGTCATGAAATTTAAAGCCATATGAGGTGAAATATGCCCCTCATGATTTGGATCTTGTAGTGATTATTCATGCTTTGCAAGTATGGTGGCATTACATATTGGGAAAACATTTTGAGATCAAGACAGATAACTTGGGACTCAAGTTCATTTTCACCCAACCTAATTTGAATTCTCATTAGATACTTTGGCTTGAGTTTTTGTCTAACTATGATTTTGATATCATTTATATCAAAGGCAAGGAGAATAGAGTAGGTGATGCCCTCAATCATAGAAGGTACATAGCAGTCATAACTACTATTAGGAGTACCTTCATGGATTAGGTGATTGATTTCTCTCTAAGAGATGAATTTTATGATCATGTTATAAAATCCTTGTCAAAGAATTCTCAAAATCCTTGGTATAAAGGATTTATTTTGGAGAGTGATGGTCCATTACATTATAATGGATGGATGTATGTGCCAGATAATGAGAATATATGAATCATAGTGATAAAATAATTGCAAAATTATCTTTATTAGAGACATCCAAGTGTAACCAAGGTCATGGCATATCTTATAACACTATATTTTTGCAAAGGAATCAATAAAGATGTAGTTGATTATGTGTCACATTGTCTGGAGTGTTGGCAAGTGAAATCTGAACATGTGCATTTGGCTAGATTATTATATCCACATGATATCCTATAATGGAAATAGTATGTGATCAACATGGAATTTTTCCAAGGTTTATCAATGTCATGGAATATGTATGATATGATCTTGGTGGTTGTTGATAAACTAACTATTGACCAAATATGACCCTACAAGTCAAATTAGGACCCCTATAGGTAAAAATTTGATTTTTAAATGTTCATAAGGGTATAATATTTTGTCATAGGGTGTGTTATGGACTATTTTAAGTGATTTAATTTCTTTTTATCCTTATTCATAGTTTAATTTATTTATATGTCATTTTGTGTCATTGAATAATCATGTTGGAGTCATAAATGCAAGTGGCATAGTTTTCAAGGTATCCAAGTGTTTTATACTTATTTAAAATGTTCAATAATTCATATTACCTATAAATAATGTTAATCCCATCTGAATCTTGTAGGTTATCTAACTAAAAATCAAGAAACTAACTAAAAAGGAGGAATTTGGCACTTGTACGGCCCATGAGGGAAGGTGAAACATTAAATATGGTCATTTAATGTATCTTAAGCTTCCTAAAACTATTTTAAATAATTTATATACTATAAAAGTGACAAATTTGAGTCAAAACCATCCTACTCCTTCTTCACCCTTCTAGAAACATAGAAATGGTTAGTAGGTTTATGATTGGTACGGCCAGGTGGAGAAGTTACAAGTCAAATTCCTTTGGGAGGTGAAATTAAAATTAGTTAATTACATTTTATGTTTTTTTATATAATAATGGTGGCCTAAACTTTATGAACCATTTTTAGAAAGTTGCTTTATCTATTTTACTTGCCAATCTATGCACATTGTAGGTTTTGCTCTTGTTTGGATGATTCCATACAATCCAATTGCTGAGTTTGATTCCATAGAATGATTAATCCCTTATATAAAATTTTTCATGCTTGTTTTCATTCTCCAAGGTGCCTTTATGAGCAAATCATCTCAGGTTTGTAGATTGATCTCATTTGGGGTGACAGATAGGTTTCCATCATTTTCAAAACCTCCATGCTTTAATAATGGTTTAAAAGGGTGTAGATAAGTTAATAAATTTTTTTTCAATATCCCATTAGTCCCCTATCTTTCAATAACTTTCCCTAAAGCAATATTCATGGAATACATAGTCACATATGGAAACATAGTCAGCTTTCCACTTGTTCCTAATTATAACCATGGTATTTTGAGGTGTGAAAACATTCATGAGGGTGTTTGATAAGTACATAACATTTTTTAAATATTATTCAAACATTATCCATCAAATAAAACATCTCAAAATGGTACAATATCATACTGTGATGACTAATGCTCCTACACAGCCTCATAGTTTTGCTTTGCTTAATGTTAAGGTGAATCTACAAGATATAACCCCGTGAAATAAAAGTATTTGATATTTTTGAGAGGTTTTTAAAGGTTTAAATAACTCAATTTATACATTGAAAATTTTTAGGACTAGTTTTATACCTATAAGCATGCATGTGCCCATGTTTCCCTTTCACTGTCAGGTCTACAACATTATAGGTGTATCTATAGGCAACATTCATGAGCAATCATGTTGGGAGGGAGTATTTAAGCTGATAAAGTTTATTGATTATGAAAAGTGTCTATTTTTTAATTTTTTATAGTGGACTAAAACTCATTAAAGACCAAATATAATGCACATTGTCCACACTTTACCCATCACCTGTACATTAGAAAATCTCCACCTACAGGTGGCACCAAAGAGCTATAAAGGTTCTTGTATGGATAAGATTGGATAGGTTTAAACTATTTTGGAAGTCATAATATGTTATGAATATCATGGTATACCTAATTTAGAGGCTAGGTTGGTAAATGGAAGTGTTTATCACCTTCTAACATGAGATGATAGTGTTCAAGGATCTAATCCCTCAAAGATGAAAATAGAGGTCTGAACCATTTTACCAAGGTCATAAAATAGGTTTGTCAAGATATTTGAAACATATAAAAGAATATTAATTATAACCTCCACATATTAGAATATATTTTTAAAAAAATTATGGTGGATGACTAGTGGAGGTTAGTTATTGAAAGGCTCAAAGTTTCCCCTTTGACCACTGAATTCAAGTAGTGAAATCTACAAGCTTCAAGCTATAAAGAGATCTTCTCAACCCATGGTTGTAATATTAGACCTTGACACCATTATTGAATGAAATTATCAGTTGAAAAATAATATTCAAGGAGCATAATGATCATCAAGGTAATATTAATATTGTGTTTTAGGCCTGATATACACTTACAGGTGTGCCTAATTCCTAAATTACCCACATACAATAGACTATTAACCTATACACCATCCATAGTAGGAGTGTGACCATGAAGATACCAATCTTGGTTTATAAAATATAACTCCATATGATAAAAATATTCTCAAGGAAAATGTATCACAACTTCAAAAGGGTAATGTTGACTTACATGGCTTTTGCTTCAAGAAATTCAACTACTGTTGAATGTTACAGGTAGTGAGTAGGAGATAGTGCTTTCACTATTAACATATATTGGTTATGAATAACATAGACCATAAATATGTAAAATTACCCTAAAAAAATATAATTAAACCTAAAATAATTAAATTAAATCCTAAACATGAAAATCAACCTACAAGTATGAGGCTTTGAAGCAAACACAGTCAGGAAAATTACACATAGTCTTGACTAGTCAAGGTATGGGAAGAGTATATGGAAGGATGGATTAGTGAATAAAGATAGGAAAATTTACATAATTATAATATAAGTCTATATATGATATTTATAAAGTAAAATAATTAGAGAGAGGACCCCAATGATACACACATAGTATATATGGTTGAACCTTGCACACAGTTTGTCTTGGAATTTGAGGGAGTTGGAAGGTCCAATGACCTGATAGTGGGATGAATTTTTGTGGATAGAGTTTTTAAAACTTATATAATTTCCTCAAATTATAATTTTGTCTAATAAATTAGGGGAATTTCCCTTTATTTTGTCTCAGATAGAGGGCACTCCCTTTATGCATAAACCCTACATTTCTAAGAAAAGGTGATAAAAGAATGAATGAAGAGTTGGTTGAACATTGAAAAGAGGTTTTTAAAGTTTAATTACACATATTAAAACATGATGATCCTTGTATATATTTAGGATTCCCAATATATTATTCCAAACCTATAGGGGTTACAGTCAGGCCTATTAGGCAAGGTTTAAGCCTAAGGCCAAATGGGGGTCCAACTTCACTTCTATCTCCTAGTGATATTTATAACTAGTTAGAACATGTTATAGGATGAATTTATACATGTATAATATATTTTTATGTAGGTAAAGCCATGAAAAATTCATTTTGGACTTTAGGATAACTCAGACCTATGTAAATTGGAGAAATAAGCTTGTTAGGAAAGGTTTGGTTACTCACATCTCCTTGGAAACTATGCATGGAAATATAAGAAGTTTGGAGAGGTTATAATGTGTCATTAAATTTGATCTTGTGGATTTTTTTGGTGGTTCCAACATCCAATCTTCATGAACAATCCTTAAGGGCTTAAGGAGCCTAAAACCCTTGCAAACCTTGGATAATGACCTGATTAGGAAAATGAAAATGAGGAGTTGTCTTAATTAACTAGAATGGAATGAAAAGTAATTTTATGATGTATGGGACTCTCTAAATACCATTTCAATCTAATTTATTTTTTCCCTATTTGTATAGATAGGGTAAAAAACTACTTTATTTGACTATTTTATGCATTGTACAAGTTATAGGGACTTTCAAAAGATGAAATAAACTTTGGGAATTATATTAGGAATTTAATAACTCACTATGACCATTTAATACTACAAAATATATCCTAAGTGTTCCTACAAGCAACCTCATCTCAGCCATTTAGAATTAGCATAGTGAACATGATGGTGAGAAGTGTGGAAACTATAAGTGGATAGCCTTTTAAGGTGTACCTAATAATATATATCCATGGAGGGTATTTCAAAGTTTAATTCACCCCATTATATGGATTTTCATGAGAAACTAAAGCCATTTTGTAATCTAAGTGTGCAAGGTGTGCGAAATAGGAGTTTCTTTAACTATAGGTAGTGATGGCTCACTTTTAGAGAAACCTAGGTGATTAGGAATGCAACCAATGCATGGAAAAGTAGGTTTGAAACCCTTCCCTCTCATTCCAATCATTAGACTTGTCCATAGTTAGTTTTGGGACGTTCTAGAAAGGGTGAATGATGAAGATAGTTTTTTGAGCCAACAAAAGGAATTTCATGCCACATTTCAAGAGTTTCATGCCTGGGATTGACACTTTTGCTTTCTTAATTTTTATTATAAGTTTCACATTCTCTTCTCATGCACATGTAACTCTTTTTCTCAATTTGACACTTATCCTTATGACCTTTGGACTTATTTCTTCTCTTTTCTCTCTTAAAATCTATAAGAACTATCCATTTTGGCTATTATAAGCAAGCTCCACCTGAGTATGGAAAATCCTTGCTCATTAACATACCATGGATAAAAAAGACTACTAATTTAACCTATTTTATGACTATTCATATTGTTTTCACTTTAATGATTGATCTTACTTAGTGATGACTATTGTTTCCTTAGTATTATTATCTCATTCTCACACCTATTTACAACTTGAAAGATTCTTCTTGTAGGTCATGTGAAGTGTTCTATGAAGTGTCAAGGTTGAGTGAGTTAGTATATTCAAATAGTGACATTATAAGCCTCTTATCTAGTCCTATTAGCATAAACATTCATCATAACCTCATAATGAAATACTGGTGTGAGAATATTTAGATTATAAAAGTGTATGCCTAGTTTGTCTCTTAGTCTCATGTGTGACATGCAGCTAGTTAGTATTCATAAATAAATTTGGTGTATCACTACCTTTAGTATATCTTACTTTTAATTTTATCTCCCTTTTCCTTCCAATCATATGTGTAGTAGTGATCTAAAAGTGGTGCATCCAGGAAGATAGCCCTATCTAGAGATTCACCTCATTATTAGGCTACCCATAACTTAGAGGTGTTTCAATTGTGCCAATTGAATGAGGAGAGCTGAGACATATTATCAAAGGGTGAAAATCCAAGTGACAATAATTTTTGGCACACCTAGTGGGACTTATTGTCCAAGAAGTTTAAATATTTTTGGTGTTATCTTTCAACACATCAGCCTTTGGAGGCATTTATCCAAGCATCAATGGTGACTCTGAAGTTAAATCAACTAGTCAAATAGCCCAAGATTTCCTTTTAAAGATTTTTGGTAATTTTTCTTTGTGTTCTTACTTTCCTATGAATTTCCATGGCTAATTTTGGTGTTGAGTATTGATTTACACAAGTTGATGAGATATCTCAAGCTTATGGCATTCTCCATCAGCCTTTATATGATTATTATCAACCATGTCATGATCCTTAATAGCTTAAATATGACCCTTATCAACCTTGTCATGATTTTTATCAGTCTTATAACTAGCCTTCTCAATATCTTGCTCCTCCTAGTCAACCTAGTCACTTCTCAAATCAATCCATTTCAACTTTCAAGAAAACTTTCTCGAGATATGAGAGGTACATGATAGAGATTAACACATAAATGGGACATGGTAAATATGTTCCTAATAATCTCATTCATAATGTGAGATATGAATTAGAGTTGGTTAAAAGAGAGTGGGCACCTATTGAGAGAGAAAATTGGTAAAGGCTCACAAGTGAGATATTAGATGTGAGTGGCTTGGTTTTATCCTCAGAATATAGGATATGAATTCATGAGGAAAAACATCATAAAATTTATCAACCCTCATATCCATGTCCCTAATATTGTTATCAGTTATACTTGACCCCTACTCATCAACCCAATCAAGCTTATCAAAGTCATCTTGTTCCGAATCAGCTAGAAGAGAGAGTTGGAAAGACAAGCCTTGTTTTTCAATAAAATCTTAATATGAATATTGAGTTATATAACAATCATATGAACTATTTCATATCATCAACAAATTAAGTGGCATAGAATCCCCCATTTCCCTCTCCCATTACATTCCCACCTCAAGAAGAGACTTCTAGATATGAAATCCCAAGTTGGAGACAAGGTGGAGAATCCAAGGCTAAGGAGATCCCAAGTTTCTTGAACACTTCATCCACACTTAGAATTTCATAAATAAATCAATAAAAGACTCCTAATCCTATCATCCTAAGATGTAATAAGGTAGTGGAATCATGAGAAAAGAAAGAAGATAAAATCTTAGATAAAGAGTGTGAAGTTGATAAAGAGTTTGATCCTATGCAAGTCCTTCTCACCCTTCCTCAAGAGACCTTTTATTTTCCATATCAGCGCTATTATACTCCTTATCCTCATGAATATTCCTATAAACTTTAAGAGAGATTTTTACAAAAGAAACTAGCTAAGAAAATTGAAGAGTTAGAGTTGAGAATTAAATTTTTGAGTCAAGGTGTGATGGAAGGTTTAGAGACAAGAAATTCCTATGCCTAAACACACCCCATCTAACCTTCCTCAAAATATTGCTCAAGATGAATCAAATTTCAATGGAGTAATTATCTAATGGAAGGAAGAAAACCAATATATTTTATCCCAAGGTTTGTCTCCCCTTCAATAACTCCCAAAAGTATTCCCTACAATTCATTCTCAATATAATTTTGATTTATATGTTCTACCTTAACCAACCATTTCATCTTGTCTTCACCCTATCACCCTTTGCCTTGATGGACCTATGGTGTGGGAACCTATTGATGCTTCCAATTAATCCATAGAGTGTTCCTTAGTGTTGATGAACACTTCTCATTTTAGGATTACAAGAATCCAAGGCATGAGATGAAATTTGTGACAAATAGTATGTCTTTGGTGGAATCATTGTCAAAGTATGAGAGCTTCCCACAAAATTTATTTGATGTGGTGGTTGGGATCCACCAGAATCTAAGTCTTTATAATCTTGTAGTCTTCCTGGTCAAGATTTCTAACTCTAAGCTAATCTAAGTGAATATTTATAGTGATATTTAAACTAAAGTGAGCACTAATAAAAAATAAGAAAAAAGGTAGGGTAAGGTAGAGAATAAATGTGATTTCAATAATTAGTCTCAAACATAATGAAAAATTTCTATTCGATTTAAGCATACATTTAACCAATCAGTGATGCAACATAGCATAATCCTAAGCTTCACCAAAAATTAGGCAAGATTCAAAGGAAAATATATAAATCATGAGTAAAATTCAATATTACTTAAATATTTTGCTATGATAATATGAATTTCATAAGAACATTCAAATGCAAAGCAAATAAAATGAAGTAAACTTAGAATCCTTAAACTAGTCTAGCACATAACAAACTAGAAACCTCATGAACATGAAATATATCTCATTTATACAAGAACCATTCAAATCTAAGACATCCACCTATAATTGAGAGAAAGTAAAAACAATATAGCACAACACCAAACAATCTTTGTAGAATTCCAATTGTATTAATTACTCTAGTATAAAATTGCTCAAAATCCCTCCCTTTACAAATGGTAACACTTTCTTATTTATAGAAGACATTGGCAATGTATCGATCATCTTTATTTCAAACATTTACAAGAGGTAAGGATATTTATCCTTTTAAAAAGAACTCTATAGTACATATGGTCTTTAGGCACCTATTAGATCAAAATACTAATATATGCTAACAAACTAGAATATATAGTTTATAAAAGAATAAGCTTGACTTTGTTCTTGGCATGGTGGGCCCCCTTGATCACTTATGTTGAAGGAAGTCTTTTACCCTGGTGTATTATTATTTGATTCACTCAAAATCCACTATGGGATTCATTAGACTCTCTTCTTCCTATTCAACCAATGTATCATATTCTTTGTCATTTCTGATGGTAACCTCTTATATACACCTTGCCTATGCATTCTACTCCCCTGTGGTGAGGATGAAATTAAGGAATTTTGAATTTTACTTATTATATTAGCCTTGGTTTTCATATTTTATGCCTTGGATGAAGGCTTGGACTCCCTACTAGAATTCTATGTCATGCATTAGGCAAGTGGCAGTAGGTTGAGAAGTGGTCACCAACAAGGTTCTTAGCAACTTCTCAATTCTATTCACCAAGTCCTTATCTTCCTCTATGAAGTCATTCAACTTGTTTTACCATGAGATTAATTCCTATATTTGATCCACTAGGATCCCTTAAATGGAATTCAACTACTTTTATTTGATAATCTTAAAGTCCAAAGGTTATTTAGTGATGTGTACTTTGATCAACTCTATCACCTCGTCTTTGATTTCTTGTCATTGCTATATCAATGTTTGTGCCTTCTTGGATTGAATTTGTAAGGAATTAAGCCTAAGTTTGATGGATTTTAATCATTCAAAGTCATTAAGGAGGTACTTATTTAACATCTTTAGTAGGTCCTCTAGAATTGATAGTGAGACTTGGGCCTCCAAGTCTTTCTTCTCTTTCTCCAAGTTCAAGATTATTTGATTCATTCCCTAAATACCCACCATGACCATTGTTGATTAGGATTTCACTAGACTTTAAATATCCTCTTGATGAATGGGGTGCTCCCCCACTACCTAGCCTTAGACTGGAGTGATTCATGCAAATGGTTACACTCTGTGAAGAGTGAACTCTTCAGTTCTAATGGTTATCTTCTTTGTAGTAACCTTCTCTAGTGTAGCTTTATTAGGGTTAAATTCTACCTTGGGATATACTTTTGAAAGCTTTGAATCTTTTAGTGTTTCAAAACCAACCCCTCTTGATTACCCTGATTCTTCTATTTTCTTGTTGATCTCCTTAGCATACTCTATCATTCTCCTCTCTTCTTGTTCCTTCATTAGCTCTAAGATCCAAGACTAGACTTCAACATTGGTAGTGCTACTCAAAGCCCATGAATACATATGAGAGGGTGTCTTTTGGAACTTCCCATAGATGAACTAGTTAGGGAAGATAGGTCCATGTATGGGGAATTCATCACTAAACAAGTTTACCTCACTTGTTGGGTGAATCCACTTGGGTTTCTTGGAGGCTCTAGGCACCAAAGCCATATCTTTCTCCCTCTTTATTTTGTTCATAGGGACCAAATATTAGGCAAATCATTTGCTTTTATCTATGTCTTCAATTACCTGGGGACTCTCAATTATTGCCACCTTAGCTATGGCTTCTCCTTCTTCATCCCCTTCTTTGTCTAACCCATATGCATCTACAAGTTCTTTAAATACTTCTTCCACTATTTCATAAGGTTCCAAGGCAATCATGTTAAGGTATTCCACAAGGGAAGGGGGTCTTTGAGGTAGATTTGACATAGAGAGTCCCTCTCTTTGCCTATGTTCCATCTGTTATTCACTAGGTCCTTCAATTTTGGGTGATTGTTGCTAAGGTGGTTATTATTGCTGAGGTGGACCTTGAGGCACTTGTGGTGGAGTTGAAGGTAAACTTGAAGTAAAAGGTAGGAAATGATATTGTAAAGGATTAATTTTCCATCTTTCTCTTGATGGTTTTTCTTCCCTTTGTAATCTATGTTCAAGCTTAAATCCATGCTACTTGAACCTAGCCAACACTTCCTCAAAGTTGACCACCTTTGATTATAAGTGGTCATATGGACCCAATTGATGTTTTGAAGGTAACTTAGATATTTTTTTAGATTGTAGATGGAAGAGTACATTTCCCTTTGGATCCCATGTCTTGATTTTATCTACTTAGAAGTAGAATGCCTCTCTATTCCTTACTAAGATCTCTAGTTGCTTCCATTCATGAGTCAATGTCTTCCTAATCAAATATGGGAAGAGATGTAGGATGCCTTTCTTCTTATCTCTGAATACATGGTCTATATCATGAAGGATTTGATGAGTTATCTCCTACTTGGCTAGCTTGATTGGGACATGCATTGGTAGCCTATAGGGCTAAGTCTGGCAACCTTCAATTCTAATGACTATATAATTAGGATAGAGCCATATATCACCAATAGGTTCTACACACTACCTAATGAGGTAGGAACCCTAGGCATTGGACTTCTAGTAATTATCTCAACTAGAGTGGGATATATGTAATCACAAATGAATTACATGTGGTCTCTATACTTGAATATGTGTAATTTGGAGTAATGGTGAGAAATGGTAATCTTGATATGAGGGGACCAATTCTTGATGGTAGGGAAGTAGGTTGAGGCTATGAAGGCATACAACAAGTAAGACATCATTATGAATAGCTAGCTTGTCTTCCTTTATATTCCATTAAACTACCTTCCCAGGTGTCTACTTATCATTTCTCCAATGGGTGGAGTCAACTTTTCTTCAACCATGAAGTAGACATAGGAGACCCACCTAGGGTTAACATAGGATGTGATTTATACTCTAGAATCCCTATTCAACAAAGTCATGATGATTCTAATCCCTTCCCCAAATTATACAATTAGGATCTTACCATCATAGTTTCTCATTACATGAGTTCCTGTATCTAGCATGGTCTTAAGATATTATCTAAGTCATTCTTAGTGGTCCATTCCTTGATTTTAGGGAGGTCTATGTGAGTCTTAGGAAGCTTATAATATCCTTCAAAATATACTAGAGATATATAAGTAACCCTCTTTGATGTACCATCCTTTATTATCCAATCTCCATCTACTCTATAATTAATGAACATAAGAGCTAGGATATCAATAGAATGGAGTACCTCTAGTTTGGCAGCTATGAGGTAAAGCCTAGACATCTAAATTGCTACCAAATCTTCATGTCTCCTCTAAACTACAATAATTCATTGCTCATTTGGGGCCAAGCGTTGTAAGAGTTTGATTGCAAAGAAGATTTTAGACCAATTTTTCATACCATTGTTTAAGGCTCCCTCATCATATTTTGTATCCTTGTAACATCTCCCTTTAGTATCTATAAACAAATAAACCTCAAATTCATCTCTCTATTGTTGTCTAGCAGTGACCATGTTCCTCCAACTAGTTAATTATCCTTAGACTGCATGATCTTACTGAGTGTTTTTATCTCTTCTCGAGGTGATTTTTAGCTCTTTTGAATGCAATTGTGATTCAATTGAGCAAGAATTAGGGATTTATGTTGACAAACTAGGTTTTTTGTAGATTTAATGGTAGAGGTGGAAAATTCATAAATTTGCTCATGTTGCTCCCACAAAAGTCCTTTAAGAAGCTAGCCATTAGTCTTTAAAAGTTTTTTTCAATTTTCATCATTATATTAGATTCACAAATAGGTGTAGGCTATTGATCATGATCCATGAGGTCTTTTCTAATTGGTCACCTTCACATTTCTTTATCTAGTTGAAAATTCTTCAACCATTTTGCACTGTCAGATCAAATCCTATGATGAAGCACAGGCCATTAGATCTATAAATATACACATGAAATAAGTCTCAAGCTTTGATAAAAACTTAGGTTAAAATCCATTATAATAATTTTTCATGTTAAAATTGGCAAAGATGTCTTTTTGAGGGTCAAGAGATATATCCCTTCACTAGGTTTGAAAGTTTAGACTATGTTAAATTTGAAGGACTCGTGAATGTCAAAGACATTATCATAGACATTAAATGATAGGAATGAGGCTATCAAATTTAAACTCATCTAATGTACTTATAGGGCTTAAGCTTAATCCTTGTAGTCATGTTGTGTTGAAAAACACATTGTTCTTTAAGCTGAAAGCATGCTCCTTAGGCCATATGTCCAAGTATTTAAGCTACATGATCCCTTAAGTCCTTTCTTCATTGGATACTTAAATTTTAATTAGGTTATAATACTTTAACCATTTTGGACCATCGAATCAAATCTCATGATGAAGCATGAACTTTCAGATCTACGAAGATGCACATGATTTAATGAGCTTCAAGATTTGATATGAATTAAATTAAAATTCTTTTACTAAGTTTGTTTATGTTTAAAAAACTCATGGGGTTCTTCTAAGGGTTGAGAAATTCATCCCTTTGCTATGCCTCAACTTTATACTGTGTTGAAAAGTCTTCAGTGATTTTGCACTATTTGATTGGATTTGCAAGCAAGTATGGGCTATTGATTTTGATTTGTGTACTCATTAATGATGGGTCCCTATAAAGATAAAATATTAGGGTTAAAAATAAAATAAGGAACCTAAAAATACCTCACACAATTACCTTTAAACATATTTTGAAGGGTCACTTTCTTGTGAAAGTGTCTTAACCAATTCTTTTGAAGGGTAGGTTTCAAAAAAGCCAAAGGGTTGATTTGTTTCAGATAAAATGTCTATAATAAATAGTGCCCAAAACAATTTCTTTGAAGGTTACTTTCTGCTAAAGTGGACTGAGATAAATTTTCTAAAGGGACACTTCAAGAAACTCTAAAGGGTCACTTCAAAAAAGTGTCTTAAAGTTAGGTTTTCAAAGGGTATTTTGGGTTTTAGGTGGGACCATTTGCTTGTATTTGATTCACACTATCCAATTAGTTCTTTGAGATAGCGAGAGCCATTAGATATAAAAGGATTCATGAAGTTTAAACAAGTAATAAGTCATCGAGTTTTGAGAGGTAAGTAACTGATAAAAAAGACATCAAAGTAGGAAGGGTTAAGAAACCTACACAAGTAATGGGCTGACCAAAGAAAACCTGACTAATTAATGAACCAATGAAAACCTGATTAAATCTAGACACTTATAAACTTTTCATAAGTTGAGTTGTTTGGTAAATCCAAACAATTCTTCCCTCCAAATTTTAAATTCAAAAGTTAGGGTTTTCTTCATAAATACCTAGCCTTCTTTATTAGACCTACAATTCCATCTTTAAAGATAAACCATTAGGAAAGTTAGTTTAAACACATAATCATTATCATTAAGCATGTATAAAGCATATCCCTTTCAAGTGAATGATCTTAAAATTCTAAAAAATATAACCTCTTCAAGCAAGCTTTCAAGATTCAGATGTTTTTAAACATTCATAAGGTTCCCCCATTTTCAAAAGCAAAAAAGTGGGGGGTATGTTGATCTAACAAATGGTGACTCACAGGGGAAACATAGAAATATGTTAGAACCTAAGGCTCTGGTTTAGACCAATACACAAGTCTTTCATCCATTGGGTCCATAACATTATCTAAATCAAACCTTGATTGGTATAAACCTCACATGTGTAAAATTCAAACTCAAAATGCTGAAACATAGACATGCATTGTGTGCTTTGATTCCACTTACTGTTTTCCATGGAACTTTGGAAGACAAAATCTAGGTCATACATTTTGTCATAACACTCGACTTGGAGAATTTTGGATATTTTTTGAGAATAGTTGCTCTTAGTTCAGGGAAGGCTTGGGTATTTCTCTACTTCCAGCCAAAAATACATATCCCCAATAGAGATACCTTTGGCCCCACTCAAGGCTTTGCTCCACTACCAACTAGGTGTCCATATCCCCAATGGAGGTTACCAGAATCATCTTTGCTTCTTGTCTATAGATTTTGCAACAAGTTTCTTATTTTTTGTATTTTCTAGGTGTTTTTTCAAAGGTTGGGAATCAATATAACTATGTTTTAGGGATTTGGTCAAGTGTTTAATTCTTGGGGTAATCACTTTTAGTTGTAGATTTTGCAACAAGTTTCTTATTTTTTGTATTTTCTAGGTGTTTTTTCAAAGGTTGGGAATCAATATAACTATGTTTTAGGGATTTGGTCAAGTGTTTGATTCTTGGGGTAATCACTTTTAGTTATCATGAAATGTGCCTCAACAACCTAAGTTTTCTTCTAACACATATGATTCTTATTTCAACCAAACCTTGATTTAAGATTATGCTTGAGACTTGTCATGATAATTAGCTTCTATATCAATCTACACCATTGTCTTTGAGTTGCATCATGGTGCTTTGTGACAACCTATGTTCATCATTGTAAGATTCATATCCTTACTTCAAAGCACTAGAATTTTAAGCAATCTCATGAAAATTTGAGAAACAAACTATCCATATGACTTATTGGAATCAAAAGAGCACAACCAAGAAAAATCAAACAAAACATAAATTAAACACACAATAGAAATCATAAACAAAAAGCAAACAAATATATATAAGCAAAGCAAGAAAGGAAAGTAGGAAACAAAACTAACTAGTTTACCTACTCTAATCTAACTATCTCATAGTTTTCACTCCATGAAGGTTCCTAGTGGAGCAGTAGCAAAGTAATGCTTGAGATAATACCCATTAGTGGGCAAGGTGAACTCTACTCCTTGGAGGTCTTTTAGCTTAAAGGTTTTGTTTCCCAATGTCTCTATAATTTGATATGGCCCAATCTACAAAGGTGTGAATTTGACATGCTTGACTTTTGGCTCTGAAGCTTTGGCCCAGAGGAGGACTAAGTCTCCTTACCTAAACACTTTGATTTTGGATCCTTTATCAAGCCACATTTTCACTATTGTTTTATGCCTACTAAAGTCTACAAACACTTTGTCTCTGGCATCTTATATCTGAATAATATCTAACAACCTTAAGCTAGCAAGGTCTTGGATTTATTCCATATACTTTTGCATGAAGGTAAATGTGGACAAATTGAAGGTGATAGGTAAGATAGCTTCTTGGCCATACATGAATAATAATGGTGAAGCCTTGAGATCCTACTTGATTCTAATTCTATCTTCCCATAATGTAAACTTGAGGAGCTTATGCCAAGTTCTGGGTTTATCTTCTACAAACTTCTTGATAGCTTTCATCAAATTCTTATTTGTAGATTCAGAGACTCCATTCCCTTGGGGCTAATGATTGGATTCAAAGTTTAGAGTGATGCCATTATCATATACCCATTCAGTCATCTCAATAGAAGTGAAGGTAGATCCATTATCACAGACCAAAGAGACTAGGGTTCCAAATCTTGTGCAAATGTTTTCATCCATGAATTTAATTACCTCTTCTATCTTATAATGTTTGGTGGCAACATATTCACTCTATTTTGTACAATAGTCAATAGCAATAAGGACAAATTTGTGGCCATCAAAATAATTAGGGTTGATCACCCCTATAAATTCTAACCCCCATTATGCAAAGGGTTTGTCAAATATCATGTGTTACAAAGGCATGGCTGCTTTTGACTCTTTTATGTTGAATATCTAACATGCATGGTACTCCCTCACATTATTTTGAGCATATTTGAAGAGGGAAAGCCAATAATACCTAGCTTTAAGGATCTTATGAGCTGTGGTTCTTCCTAGAGGGTGTCCACTTCCTATTTTCTCATTGAAAGTATTCATAATTAAGTTGCTTCTTTTTTGGATACACATCTTAAATAAATTCCCTCAAATTTCCTTCTATACAAGATTCCATTATTGATGAGGTAATGAGATGACTTGAGCTTCAAGGCTTTCCTTTTCTCTCTTTTAAGTCTTGGGGGATAAACAACATTGATAAGTAAGTCGATGATAGAGTCATACCACTTATTAGGCTAGAAGTTTTGTTGGTTGACTTGCATGACATGGAGATTTGGGTTTACATTGCCAATAATTTTAACTAAACCTTGGAATCTTACCAGCATGGAAATGTTTATTTCAATATCATATTCTTGAAAAACTAACATCTATCTGCCTCTCTTTTCTCCAAGCTCATTTTGGCTCAGCATAAGCTTTGTAGCTGGGTCTGGTAAGATAGCATGCACCCTGTTATTGAGGATGTAATGCCTAAATTTATTAACTATTTTCACCAATGCATAAGATGTCTTTTCAATCATAGAATAGTTCAATTTATCATTCTTGAAATTTGTGCTCATGAAAGCTATGGGATGATCATTCCTATCAACTTTTTGAGTTAGTACTGCAGCCATAGTATGCTCAAAAGCAAATGAATATAGATAGAAATATTTTGAGAATTCAAGACTCATGAGGATTGGAGCTTCAATGATTGCCTTTTTAATATCAGCAAAATCCTTCTTGGATTAATCATTCCAAGAGATATTGGCATCCTTCTTTGGCATGTCATTCAAAGGCTTGAGAGTTTCAGCAAAGCCTAAGATGAACTTTCTTACAAAGTTAATTCTCCCAAAGAATGACTTAAGTTTGTTAGGTAACTAAATTTTGGAGATGGCCTCCACTCTATTAGGATATATATAGATCCATTGCTTGGTGATAACATGGCCTAGTAGTTTCCCCTCTGTGACACAAAATATACTCTTCTTTGGGTTGAGAGAAATTCCATATCTTTTGCACCTTTCATACACTTGTTGCATGAAGTGATACTCTCTATTCTTAGATAAAGCTATCAAATCATCCATATAGATGATGATACATTTTCTTACCGAACCTTGAAAATCATGGTTTATGAAAATTTGAAATGTTGCTCCTACATTGATAAGCCCAAAGGCCATCCTCTTGTAGGCATAGGGCTCCCACTTGGTCGTGAAAGTTGTCTTCATCCTATCTTGTTTGTCAACCAACACCTGGTTATACCCTGAGAATCCATCCAAGAAGGACATCATATTTGACCCTAAAATAGCTTGTTTGACTTGGTATAAAGAAGGTAGAGGATAGTTGTCCTTTTTAGAGGCTTTATTTAGGTTCCTAAATTTAATGCATAATCTAATCTCCCCATTATTCTTTCTTACTAGGACCGAGTTTGTAACCCAAGTGGAGTGTTTAATAGGAAAGACAATCCTTGCATCTAATAGTTTCTTGACCTATTTATAGATCATAGGCTCTAAGATAGGATTGGTTGGCCTTTTCTTTTTCTTGAAAGGCTTATAGTTTTCTTTGAGAGGTATTGTATGAGTTATGACCCTTGGGTAAAATATCTTTAGGTCTTCATAGGACCAAGAAATGACATCTTTGTACTTTTTGAGAAATTCTCTTAATTTCTTATTTTCCATTTCAATGCGTGATTTCCCTATGTTGATAGGTTGAGGTTAGTCTTGTGGACTGAGATCTACTGGTTGGTAGTATTTTACACTCACTTTAGGTACCTTAGGTACCTTTGTAAGCTTATCATGATCAAACAAACTCTCTAAAGAGATCATCCCTTTAGGTATCTTGTTATCACTAAGATAGATGATCTTACTATTAGGATCCTTTTTAGGAGAGCTTTCATCTACTTCATCAATGATATGGGATCTATAGTCCCTAGAGTTGGTCAAGAAATTAGTAATCTATTGATCATCATTGAAAACCTAAAAGTGATTGATATTATTAGGGACTGATGGGCAAGGTACCAACTCAATACTAGAGCTAGGGAAATCTTGATTTTGCATGAGGTTAGTTGTAGTAGAAACAAACTCATCAACAACCTTGTTTCATTCCCTTAGAATAGCTAAGATGTTGAAGGCATCAAAATATTTAATAAAATCCCATAACCTAAACTTATATCTCTTTAAGACAACTTACACTAGTATTTACTCCTCACTTGGTTGACCACAAGTTCAAAGTCTCCATAGACCAGAAGCTCTTTGACTTTGTTCTTGATGGCAAGATATAGTCCAAGAATAAGAGCTTCATACTTATCTAAGTTATTAGTGAAAGGAAATTACAACCTATAAGATGCATTTTAGTGTTTGTTTACTGGGTCTACTAACACAATGCTAGATCCTGATCTTGATTTGCATTTGGTTCCATCAACATGTAACTTCCATAATCTAGGTGTTGGAGGAGGTGTTTTAGAATCTAGTTTTTGTGCAATTTATAAGGTAAAGATCCCAAGATCAAAATCAAGTAAATTTACCCTTTCATTAACTAAATTATACTCAGTTATTATATGATTCATCCTCAGCTCTTTCTCAACCCTTATCTAATTAGGAACACCCTTCCATGGCAACCACAAATGAGAACAGTTAGTGGAGATGTACCCATTTAAGCATTCCCTACTTAGAAGTAACCTATAAGCACTATGGATGTCTACTACTTGAATGTTAATAAATTTTTAAACTCAAGGTTCACTTGCTAATTGAATATGCACATTAAGTAGCTCTCCAATGACTTTGACTTTTGATTTATCCAATTGTGTGACTACTCTGTCTGACTTGATTGGGTTCAATCTAAGTTACTCACAAATTCTAGCTAGCATAATATTAGTTTAAGCTCTTGAATATAGTATTAAATTATGGACATTCTTATTGAACACTCTGATTTTGAGTAGAAAGGGTGAAGACTCTACTTTTTCCACTTGCGTAGCTACATTGGTAGTATCATTTTTTGGTTTCTTTCCAAGATTCTTGGACAAGGATTCCAAGAGAATGTCTCTTTACTCAGTTATCTATGTCAGTTCATGTAGAGTGATATTTGCCTTGATTTTATTCATGTCCTCAATAATATTGTATCCAGTCTTATTCAAAGGTTCAACCATAGGCTGAGAAGAACTACCTTTAGGTGGCTTAAGATCATTTCTCAAAGATGTATTTGGAGGAGTCCCATAGTTATTGTGAGGATTAGAAGTAGTCAATGGTTGTATTTTCTCCATATTTCTTAGATGATAAGTTTTTAGGAACTATTAAAATGCTTGAATTTCTTCAGGAACATTTTCAAGCTCATTATCTTCTTGGAAAGGAAATTGGAATGTCTCCACCATGTGTACTTTATCTTTTGATTTAGATCAAGAAGTACTAGTAGTATTGTCCTTATTTGGGATAACCTCAAAGGTGTTAAGCTCTTCCTAGAAAGCTTCAAAATCTTTACAGAATTAAATACAATCTATCTCAGCATGCTTATAAGTGGCATACACTCTACAATTATTAGGCAAGGCAATATCTATGAGATTGATGTCCATAGTCTTCTTTCCAGATGAAGAAGGCTCATTGGATTTGTTACTGTTAAGGAAACTATCATTCTAGAATTGATTTCTAGGTCTATTAAGATTTTAGAATGTGAAGTTCCTTCCATATCTATCGTTAACATTACTAACTTAATTTTACAATTGTAATAAGTCTATAGTAAGATTTTGGACCATCTTGAGTATGGACACATTTTTATTCTTTAGAGATTCAGAAGTTTGAGCTTGACTATTGTTAGCAGTGTTGACTAGTAGAGCCTTTTGAACATTTTTTTGAGATATATTAGTAGTTTACTAACCTAATAAACCTAAGTTATAATTGGGAGAAGAATGACTAGTAGGAAAGATAGTTAAAGCTAGTATTTGGTTCAGAGCTTGAGCATTCTAGTTATTAACTGGGAAAAGGTTCAAGGCTGGCATCTGTGGGTTGATATTTGGAATAGTGTAAGCCATTTTCCCTTGAGGCTGTATTTGGTCACTAATGATCACTACTTCTAAATAAACTTAAACTAATGTGGTAATAGTTGGAAGGCTTCTCTTAAGAAATGTAAAAGTCATGGGATCCATAGCATCTTTGTAGATCTCTAAGGCCAAAGGTTCATTAGGGTTGTAAGGATCTATGGTTCTACTAAACATTTTTTGAAATATGGAATTAAAAGACCTAATAATCTCACTTTCATCTCTATTGATGGTATTAAAATAATGATATATGACACAGGAGCTAATGATCTTCTCAAATTGATCAATAAAGATGGTGTCAAAGTTATTCCAAGAAGTGATACAATTATCAAGAAAGTTTAAGAACCACTCATGGAAGCATATTTTAAGGTAAAAGGGAATAACCTATAAGATGCATCCTCATTAATGACATTTAAGATCCTTAAATTAGATTTAAAGGAATTGACATGTTCCTTGGCAGTGACCATACCAATTGAACTAAAGATAGTCAAATATTTCTCAAGATTTTATGGATTTATGTTGGCAAACTAGGGTTTTTTGTAGCTTTAATGGTGGAGGTGGTGAATTCATAAATTCACTCATGTTTCTCCCATGAAAGTACTTATAGAATATATCCATTAATCTTTGAAAGTTTCTTTCATTTCACACCATTATATTGGATCTACGAGCAGGCACAGGGCATTGATCATGATCCATGAGGTATTTTTTAATTATTCACCTTCACTTTTATTTATTCAGTTGAAAAGTCTTCAGCCATTTCACATCATCAGATCAAATCCTATGATGAAGTATGGGCCATTGGATCTAGGAAGATGCACATGAAATAAGTCTCAAGCTTTAATAAAAACTTAGGTTAAAAAACATTATACTAAGTTTTCATGCTAAAATATGTGAAGGGGTGTTTTTTAGGGTCAAGAGATACATAACTTTGTTAGGTTTGAAATTTTAGACTATGTTAAATTTGATGGCCTCATTAATGTAAAATACATTCTCATGGATGTTGAATGATGGGTGTGAGGCTATCAAATTTAATCTCATGTAATGTACTTAGAGGGATTAAGCTTAAGCATTGCGGTCATGTTGTGTTAAAAAACACATTGTTATTTAAAATGAAAGCATGATCCTTGGGCCATATGTCTAATTCTTTGGGCTACGTTATCCCTTAATTCCTTTCTTGATTGACTGCTTAAATTTTGACTAAGTTGTAAGCCTTTGATCATTTTTCATCATTGGATCAAATCCTACGATGAAACACAGATCATCAGATCTACAAAGATGTACATGACTTAATGAGCTCCAAGATTTGATATGACTTAGGTTAAAATTATTTTACTAATTTTATTCATGTTTTAAAAAACACATGGGTTTTTTCAAAGGGTTGAGAAATACATCCCTTTGTTAGGCCTCAAGGTTATACTACGTTGAAAAGTCTTTGGTGATTTTTCACTATTTGATTGGATCTACAAGTAAGCACAGGTTGTTGATTGTGATCCATGTACTCATCAATGATTGGTCCCTACAAAGATAAAATATTAAGGTTAGGCATAAAACAAGGAACCTAGAAAGACTTCACGTAGTTTCCCTTAAACATTTTTTGAAGGGTCACTTTCTCAGGAAAGTGTCTTAACCAATTCTTTCGAAAGGTATATTTTAAAAAATTTGAAGGGTTGATTTGTGTCAAACAAAAATTTCCATAAGAAATAGTGCCTAAAATAATTTTTTTGAAGGGTATTTTCTACTAAAGTGGACCGAGACAACTTTTCCAAAGGGACACTTCAAGAAACTTTGAAGGGTCACTTCAATAAAGTGCCTTAAATTTAGGATTTCAAAGGGTATTTTGGGGTTTAGGTGGTATTTTTTACTTGCATTTGATTCACACCATCTAATTAGATCTACAATATAGTGAGATCCATTAGATATACAAAGATGCATGAAGTTTAAACAAGTAATAAGTCATCAGGCTTTAAGAGGCAAGTAATTGATAAAGAAGGCATTGAAGTAGGAGGGGTTAAGAAACCCAAAAAAGTAATGGGTCAACCAAAGAAAACCCAACTAAGTAATGAACCAATGAAAACCTGATTAAATCTAGACACTTATAAACTTTTCATAAGTTGAGTTGTTTGGGAAACCCGAACAAGTCTTCCCTCCAACTTTTGAATTCAAAAGTTAGGGTTTTCTTCACAAATGACCTAGCCTTCTTTATTGGACCTAAAATTACATATTTAAATATAAACCATTATCAAAGTTAGTCCAGAAAAAATCATTATCATTAATCTTGTATAAAGCATATCCTTTTTAAGTGGATGATCTTTAGATTCTAAAAAAGATAACCTTTTCAAGCAAGCTTTCAAGGTTTAGATGTTTTTAAACATTCAAAAGGGTTCCCCATTTGCAAAATCAAGAAAGTGGGGGGTATGTTCATCTAAAAAAACCTAAATAAGAGCATTTGTTTGATAAGAATTTAGAACTCTTGATTTAATAAAACATAGCTCCTTGGCAGCCTCATTTCACTAGGTCACCTGATTACAAAATGCCTAGCATTGGCATCACCAAGAAGGAGAAAGAAATTGAGGATCTTGTAGTCCTTGAGAATCAAATCTAGGTTATAACAATTGAGATACAACTTGAGATCCCTTAAGAGATTCTAAATTCTAAAGGAAAGGTGATTTCTTACGTTGAATATTTTGATTGTGTTGATGTTGAAGAATGTCTTCCTTGTGTCAAAGGAGAGAAAATCATCATTGGTCCTTACACCACTACCCAAGATATCATAGATGAGAAAGAATAAGTCTCTAATTATCCTTGGGATGACTTTTTTACAATCATTATAATAGGTTATACTCCTCTTCAAGGAGGTTATGATCTAGTCCAAAATGGAGAAGGAATCCTTGACACTCAAGTGGGTATGCAAGGAAAAAGTAACTTTTAAAATTTGTCTTTTTAAGAGGCATATTCATCCCATGATGATATGTTTTAAATAATAAAAATGGGTTATCATCCTCTCAACCAATTGGGATAAACACATTCACTTTTGAAGGATATAACAAGCTTCTATTGGCCTCAATCTTCCAAGGAATAAGAAACTACTCCTCTTGAAGCCATGCTTATCAAGAAGATACAAATTGATCATGAGATGAAGAGTAGGCAATAGTATGAGGTATGTGTAAAAATTAAAGAGGAATATATTTACATTATCTACCTATTTAAGGATCATCTACTTGAGAGTAGATCAAATGAAGTGCTAAGGAATAGGTCTAATCTACCAAGCATCCAATATAAGGAGTAACATGCTTGGCACTATGATTCATCTCATGAAGAAGAAGATGAAAGGAAATTTCCTTTTGATCATGGAAATGAAGTAAGATTAATTTTTAGTTGTACATAGTTATTTGGTTTTTTCTTTCCCTAAGTGTTTTGAGCACATGTGTGTGTCTTGTTAGTGTGTTTACTTTACTTTATGTGTGTCCTTTGTTTTGTGTGGTTGAGGTAATTAGTTGTCTTATCTTGTTCAAAGCCTTGTTGTCAAGTGTTAGGTCTTCTTTTTATGTTTTATACTTCATATGAATACCTAAGCCCATGGATAGGATTAAGGGTACTAATTTTTAGTATAGAAGGCATACTACCCCTATGAGTCACCATATTGTTGACTAAATTTGACCCTATAAGTCAAATTGGGACCTCTATAGGTAAATACTTGATTTTTATATTTTCATAATGGTATAATATTTTTCATAGGGTTTGTTATGGTCTATTTTATTTGATTTAATGCTTTTTTATCCTTAGTCATAGTTTGATTTGTTTATATGTCATTTTGAGTCATTCAATAGCCATTTAGGGGTCATAAATGCAAGTGACATGATTTTAAAGGTGTTAAAGTGTCTTAGTATTATTTCAAACATACAATAAGTTATATTCCCTATCAATAATGTTATTCCCATCTGAATCTTGTAGGTTATCTTACTGAAAATTAAGAAACCAACTAAAAAGGATGAGTTTGGAACTTATACAATCGATGAGGGAAGGTGACACATGGTAGAAGGTCATGTAATGGATATTCAAGTTCCTTAGACTCTTTTCCATGTTTTACATACTCTTTAAGTTCCAAATTTGAGCTAAAACTATTCTACTCCTTCTTCACCCTTCTAGACATAGAAATAGTCAGTAGGTTTATGATTGGTATGACCAAGTGGAGAAGTTCCAAGTAAAATGAATTTGGGAGGTGAAATTGAACTTATTAATATCCAATTTAATGTTTTTTTTGTATAATAATGGTGTCCTATTCTTTATGAACCATTCTTAATAAGTTGGCCTATCTATTTTGCTTACCAATCTATGCACCCTACAAGTTTTGATCTTGTTTGGATGATTCCATACAATCCAGTTGTTGTGTTTGATTCCATATAATTTTTAACCCCTCCTATAATTTTTCCATGATTTTTTTAATGCTCTAAGGTACTTTTATGAGCAAATCATCTCAAGTTTGTAGATTGATCTCATTTAGGATGATACATAGGTTTCCATCATTTTTAGAAACTATATGCTTTGATAATTGTTTTAGAGGGTGTAAATAATTTCATCACCATGTTTTAAATATCTGGTTAGTCCCCTATCCTTTAAATATCTCTCCCCAAAGTAATTTTCATGGAATACATAGTCACATATGGAAACACATGCAACTTTCCACTTGTTCCTGACTATAACCAAGGTATTTTGAGGTTTGAAAATGTTTATGAGGGTGTTTGAGAAGTCCATAAGACGTTTTAAATATTATTAAAACATTATCCATCAAATCAAACATCTCCAAATGGTACAAGATCAGATTGTGATGACTAATGCTCCTATACAGCCTCGTAGTTCTACTTTGCTCAATGTTGAGGTGCATCTACTGGATATAACCCCATGAAATAAAGGTATTTGATATTTTTGAGAGGTTTTTTAAGGTTTAAACAACTCATTATATACCTTGAAAAGTTTTAGGACTGGTTGTATACCTATAAGCATGCATGTGCCCGTGTTTCCCTTTCACTGCCAGGTCTACAACATTACAGGTGTATCTACAGGCAACATTCATGAGAAATCATGTTGGGGAGTATTTAAGCTAATAAAAGTTATTTATTATGAAAATATTTTGTTTTTTAATTTTTTATATTGATATAAAACTCATTAAATTCCAAATACAATGCACATTATCCATACTTCTACCCACTGCATGTACATTATAAAATCTCGACCTATAAGTGGCACCACAGAGCTATGAAGGTCCTTATATGAAGAAGATTAGATAGGTTAAAAATATTTTATAAGTCTTAGTATGTTATTAATATCATGGTAGACCTAATTGAAAGGCTAGGTTGGCAAATGGAAGTGTTGATCACCTTCTAACATGAGATGACAGTGTTTAGGGATTTAATCCCTAAAAGATGAATAGAGAGTTCTAAGCCATTTTGCCAAGGTCATATAACAGGGTTGTTAAGAGATTTAAATCATATAAATTACTATGACTTGTAACATCCACATATGATTAGAGATTTACAAAATTTTGAGGGTGGATGACTAGTGGAGGTTAGTTATTGAAATTCTCAAAGTTGCCCCTTTAACCACTGAATTCAAGTAGTGAAATCTATAGGCTTCAAGCTATAAAGAGATATTTTCAACCCATGGTTATAATAATGGACCTTTCCTCCATGATTGAATGACCTTATCAATTTAAAATTCATATTCAAGGATCATAATTATCATTAAGGTAATGTTGATATTGTGTTTTGGACCCTACATACATCTACAGGTGTGCCTAATTCCAAAATTACCCACCTAAAATAGACTATTAACCTCTACACCATCCATAGGAGTGTGACCATGAAGATACCAATCCTCATTGATAAAATATAACTCTATATGATCAAAATATTCTCAAGGCAAATATATCACAACTTTCAAAGGGTAATGTTGACTTATAGTCCTTTTGCTTCAAGAAAGTCAACTACTATTGACTGTTACAGGCAGTGAACAAGAGATAGAGATTTTAATGTTAACACAGCTTGGTTATGAAGAAAATAGACCCAAAAAATTTAAAATTACCCTAATAAAATCTAAGGTGAACTAAAATCATTAACTTCAAGCCTAAACATGCAAAGCAACCTATAGGTATGAGGCCTTGAAGTAAACATAGTTAGGAAAATTACATACAATCTTGACTAGTAAAGGTATAAGAAGAGTATGTGGAAGGATGGATTGATTAATAGATATAATAACACCTCCATCATGTATGATATTAATTTATACATTTATAAGATATTGAGATGTAGGGGAAGTCATGAAAATTTCATTTTGGACTTTAGAACAACTTAGACTTATGTAAATTGAAGAAACAAGCCCGTTACGAAAGGTTTGGTTACTCACATCTCCTTGGACACTATGCATGGAGATATAAGAAGTTTTAAGAGGTTATAATGGGTCCTTAAATTTTATCTTGTTTAATTTTTTGCAGTTACAACATCCAATCTTCATGAACAATACTTAAGGGCTTAAGGAGCCTAAAACCCTTACAAACCTTGGATAATTACCTGATTGGGAAAATGAAGGTGGGGATTTGTCTCAATGGACTATAATGGCATGTAAATTAATTGGATGATTTAGGTTACCTTCCAAAGACCATTTCCATCTAATTTAGTTGTTCCCTGTCTATACAGACATGGTATAATACTGCTTTATTTGACTATTTTATGTATTATGTAGGTACTATGGAATTTCAAGAGATGAAATAAACTTTGGGAGTGATATTATTAATTTTTTTAACTCACTCTATACATTTAATACTATATAAAATATCATATGTATTCCTATAATTAGCCTCATCTCAGCCAATCAAAACTGGCATTGTGAACATGATACCAAGAAGTGTGGAAACTTCAAGTGGATGGCCTTTTAAGGTGCACCTAAATAATATAAGACCATGGAGGGTATTTCCAAGTGTCATTAACCCCCTTATATATTTTTTCAAGAGAAAATAAAGCCATTTTTGAAACCAAGTGTGCAAGGTGTGTGAAAGATGAGTTTCTTTGACTACAAGCAGTGATGGCTCACTTTTAGAGAAATCCAGGTGATTAAGAATGAAACAAATTCATATATAAGTAGGTATGAAACCTTCCCTCTCATTTCAATCATTTTTCCTATCCCTATTAAATTTTTGGATGTTTTAATAGAGGTGAATGATGAAGATAATTTTCTAAGCCAATAAAAGGAATTTCATGCCACATTTCAAGAGTTTCATGCCTTGGATTGACACTTGTGATTTTTAAAATTGCATGATCAATTTCACATTATATTATTATGCACATGTAACTCCTATTATCTTGACACTTTTCCTTACGACCTTTGTACCTCTTTCTTCTCTTCTCTATCTCAAGTTATATAAAAACTAGCCATTTTGGCTATTGTAAGCAGGATCCACTTGAGTATGGTGAAGCCTTATTCATTTACATACCATGGATAAAAAATAATACTAATTTTACCTCTTTTATGATTTTCATAGTTTGTTCACTTGAATTATTAATCTTGCTTAGTGATAACTATTGTTTCCTTAGTATTGTTATTTCATTCTCACACATATTTGTAGTTTGAAAGCTTCTTCTTTCAAGTCATGTGAAGTTTTATATGAAGTGTCAAGGTTGAGTGAGATAATAAATTCAAATAGTTCCATTATAGGCCTCTTTTCTAGTCCTTTTTTTCCTAAATGTTCATCACAACCTCATAATAAAATACTGATGTGAGAAGATTCAAATTAGAGAAGTGTATGCCTAGTTAGCCTGTTGGTCTCATGTGTGGCATGTAGCTGGTTGGTATTCATCAAAGATATATAAAATTGGTACATCAAGGGAGTTGGCCCTATATAAAGATTCACCTCATTCTTAGGCTATCCACAACCTAGAGGTATTTCAATTGTGCCACTTGGATGAGGAGAGTTGAGACATCTTCTCAAAGGGTGAAATCCAAGTGACAACACTAATGAGTGTGACTCACTTCATACTAGGAAATTTTATGTATGATGCACATACACTTGTGAAGAGATTCATGAAGGAAGTGTATAAGTTCCATGGTTTTATAGAGAAGATCATTTTAATCATAATCCAAAGATGACTTCTAGGTTTTGGATAACTCTGAATTCAAACTTGGGTATGTAGCTTAATTTTAGTATAGCTTACCTCCCAAATATGGATGAGCATAATATGAGAGTTCATCAGGTGTTTTAATATCTTATTCAAATGTATTGTATGGACCAATAATATAAGTGGGAATATTATCTTCCATTAGTTGAGTTTGCTTATAACAATTCATACCAATCGACATTAAAAATGGCACCATTTTGGGTAATTTATGGGAGGAGGTGAAGGACACCCATTAGTTTGGATAGGTTATAGGATAGGTTAGTCTTTAGACCCAAGATGCTCTTAGAGATGGAAGAGCAAGTTAGACTAATCAGGCATAGATTGGCCAAGGCCAATGATAGATAGAATATTTATGAAAATATGAAGAGGATAGAAAGTCACTTTATAGTTAGAGATAAAGTGTTTTGTAGATAAAGCCACAAAATATCTTGATTAAATTTGTTAATTCTGCAAAATTATCACTGAGATATGTGGGACCTTTCGAGGTGTTATAAGTGGTTAATCATGTTACGTATAAGTTTGTGTTACCACCATCCCTAACTATTTTACATAATGTCTTCTATGTTTCATATCTTAAGATATATATAGTTGATCCTACATATGTGTTGGATTGGAATGATTTAAAGGTTCTAAATCCTAAGGTGTCATAGTAGAACCAATTAGGGTAATTGACACATGCAAACTTTATTTGTGTGATAGGGAGATGTCATAATGTAAGGTCCAATGGGATAAATAATCTAAGGATAGTGCTACTTGGGAGGGCTATGATGATTTATTTAGGAAATTTTCACATTTATTTTCTTTATTAGATACTATTATACTATGTTATTTTTAGTTGAACAATATTTTTATTTCATAACTATGTTTGAATAAGAGTCATCTAAGATGACTAGCTTTAGGGGGAAGGATGTTGCATCCTGATTACTCACTAAGCAAACTGTCTAACTATTTATGGATGGTTATAGTGAAAACAAATAATATTGGTTATATTTATGACTATGCTTGAGATTTATTCTATTATGGGATAATAAAATGTTTTTTAGTTAGATGATGATACATAATTACTTATTATGATTTGATCAATATATACATTTACATTTTGAGCACATTAATTTATTGTTTTAGTTATATTTATTGATATATGGTTATTATGTGATATGATATAATTACCTATATGTTGTGAGGTAGATGTAGGAGAACTCATCCCTCAGAACATACCATAGGGAGAGCATCATCGGAGAGGGTGATGTAGATGGAGATGTTGAAGGTTGATAGAGAGATGGAAAAACCCTTGACACACCACAGTAGTTAGTTCATGATAGAAATGCATTGAAAATAATTGCTTATGATGTTTTTGATACTTTTTTGGAGTGTTGTTTTCTATTTTTTATAAAAGTAGGTAAAAATATAGTAATTAATTCCTTTACTTGTTTATCATGTTTTGTCATTAATAATGGTAGGAATAAATTTGGCAAAAGAAAATTTAAAATACAAGTTATTTTTAAATTTTTAAATTATAATTTAAAATTTTTATAATTGTTTTTACTTGAATTTTCACCCTTTGAGGAGGTGGAAAATCTCTCCTCATCCAAGTGGCATAATGGAAACACCTCTAGGCTTGTGGGTAGCCTATAAATGAGGTGAATCTCTAGATAAGGATAGCTCCCTTGATATACCACTTTGGATTGCAACACCATATAAATATAGGTGTGAAAAGGGAGAGAGATAATTGAAATAAAACTCTCCTAAGGGTGGTGATACACTATATAAGATGATGACTTCCAACTAGCTTCATGTTACACGTGAAATCAAAGGATAAATTAAACATACACTTCTCCAATATATGTCTTCTCACATAAGCCTTAGGCTAGGAATAATAGACAAGAGGCCTTGAATGGAACTATTGAATAGACTAACTCACTCAAACCTAGACATCTCCTAGAACACTTCACATGCCCTGCAAGAAGAGGCTGCAAATAGGTGAAATAATGAAACAACATGCTAAGGAATCCATAATTTTCACTAAGCAAAATTCATCATCCAATTTAACACACTATAAATAGTCACTAAAGAGGTAAAAATAAATATTATTAATGATCAAATGGTATGAAAATGGTTAGGGCTTTGCCATACTCAGGAAGAGCATAAATTACAATGGCCAAAATGGTTAGTTCTTACAAAACCTGAGAGAGAGAGGAGAAGAGAGAATTACAAGGGTCATAAGGATAATTTTCAAGATGATAGAATCAGTTAGTTTTTAATGAGAAGAGGATATTGGATGAAACATGTAAAAGTTAGGAAGAACAAGTGGCTATCCAAGTTATCAAACTCTTACAAAGTGGCATGAAATTTCCTTAACTAGCTCATAAAAATTGCCTTCATGATTAGCCAAAATTTATTAAGGGTAGGTAAAATGATTGGGATGAGTTTTAATTACATCATACATGCCTATACTTGAATTGGTTTTAGGCTTGGTCATTTGGAATCAACTGGAAAGGAGCCATCATCATCTGTAGTCCAAAAAACTCCTCTTTCATGTACCTTGCACACTTAGCCTCAAATTTGGCATCAATTATTCATGAAAATACATGGAATGAAGTGTATGACACCTATAAATACCCTCCAAGTCCTTATAATCATTAGGAACACCTTAAAATCACCTCACTTGAAGATCTCTACCCTTCTCACTAGCTTGTCCATTATACAAATTTTGACTAGCTAAGATGAGAGCTATTGTTTATAAACTTAGAATTTTTTTATTGGAAATAAATGACCATAGGGAGTTATTAAAATTCCTAATATTCCCTCCAATAGTTATTTCATATTTATACTCCTCCCATATCCTGTATAATGCATAAAATTGTTAAGAAAAGCATATTTTATACCCTATCCATACAAGTTCATATAGCTATAAAGTATGGAAGGGAGATTGAGTGAGTCCTTTACAAGTTTAAATAACTTTCATGAGAAAAATATTCCATTATAATTCACCTCTATATTCATTTCCATCATCGGGTCACTAGCAAGGGTTTTTGAATGGTTTTAGGCCTGTTTGACCTCTTAAGCATTGTTCATAAAATTAGGGCATTAGATTTTCCAAAAAATTCCTCTAGATGGTTGTTAAAGGACCATATTAACTTATCCAACCCTCTCAGTCCTTTATGCAAATCCTTCAAGGAGATGTGAGCATTTGAAACTCTCTTATCGAGTTATTTTCCCCATTCCAATAGGCTTAATGTTTTCTAAGGTCTAAAAAGTGGATTCTTTATGTTTTATCTACATTATAAAAGATTTTTCACCTATGTTTTAACCCCAAAATCATGATCCAATAATTTTAAATGTATGTCTAAGGCTAAAAGTGCAAATGGCCTCTCATTTGGAATCTAGGATTTACCATGTTTAGTAAGCTTGACTGCACCTTAGAGATCAAAATGACCTTTCATGGTTTTCCTTGCCTCCAAATAGTTTATACACTTCTACCATGATCCCATAATCACACTCTAATAGTATATAAATCATATCAAATACTATAAGTGAAGATGACTTCCTCATCTAGCATTAAGCTTCACCATTCCTCATAGCCCTAACTATAACATTAAGATTATGGAGCACCATGTTGAGTTTAACCTTCATGTTCATGGTTTTCATGATTTTTATATGTGTATTCAAACTTTTTACATCTTCCTATAAAGGATCAAATAGATCTTTACCTATCCATTTCTCTCCATCCCTTAAGACTGTAGGGTTCATGCATTGGGAAAGTACCCTTTGTCTAAGACAAAATAGAGGGTACTTACCATATTTTCCCAAACTAATTGAAATTTAGACAATATTATCCAATTGGAATATATGATACACTTAAAAATACATCCTTTATTAGGTCTTTTTACCCTCAAAATGCTCTAAGACCCAAAATAGACTATGCCAAAAGAATATTATGTATGCAAGATTTTCATTAGGATTATGTGTTATAGGTTAGCATTCCTTTATTTACTTTTATTCATTGGATAGATAATTTTAAAGGTATTAAAATCACCCTATATGTTTTTTATACTTTCTTATTATTTCAACTCACCACATCCCCTTGATACTCCTTACTCAGTTAAACTGAGTTTCCATTGTTGACTATATTTTCTATTTAGAAGGGTGCCTATAGGTTTCTCCTTATCTAATCTTAGGCTTGGAACAACATAAAAACCTTTATTTAGTCCCTTATAATAATTATACACTTTCTTGGATCCATTCTATCCACCTTGTATGCCACACCCTCCTTAAAAGGCCTCAATTCTTCTCTCTGCCCCTCACAATCAACTACAATTGATTATGTGGGGCTTGTAGGTAACATTCTCCCTAAAACCTATATAATTTATCATATAGAAACATTTGAGGATTTTTGTAACAAACCTTTATATTATAATCATCTCCATATTCACAAGTTGTTATGTTCAAGATTTTATCATGCACTTATGGGGCTATATAGTCTACTGTATATTTATTTCCAGGCAGGAGATACCTGTAGATACATATAGGATTAAAAAACTTATTATCCAACTCCATATAATAGTATTTATTATAATCTATTATTCCTATAATCAACCGAAATTGATAATCCAAAACTCTAACTCCTCATATTTACCCACTGTCACATCACAGTCATCTATGGCATACTATGTTGTTGTCTTGACAAGGCACCTGAACGTAACCATGTTTGTATTGGGATTTATAAACCTTGAAAGAGATTATTCTTAGTTATTAATACCATTTTATGACTACACTAATCTATTCCATTCTTTAATTGAGTTCCTTTATCAAGTTTATTTAACTAAACCTACAAGCTAACCCTACATCTAGCATGTAGGGTCACATTTGCACTGAAAAGGAGACCTATAGGTACAAATGTGAGGCCAGAAAAAGTGTATCATCTGATTTGAATTATTTATAGGTCATAATTTCTCTTTTAAACCCTTTTAAAACACTCATATAATTCATAATGTCTAGCTTTCAACCTTGGGTGAAATAAGTCTCTTTGAGGTCACAGTCCTATAGACAATATTGAAGGAATTCAGTGTCTTGACAAGCAACTTTAAGGTTTTAAACTACCAAACTATATCAACCCTCTGCCTTAAAATTTTTCCAAGCTCTTATAATATGTAGGGGATATAATATTTTTCCATTTATATTCATTATAACTCCTAGAAACCTTATTATATAATCTCAACCAAACATCAAGGATCTCTATTTTCTCAGTTTAGGGAAAACATCATTGTAACTAGTCTTTGTTCCTTCTAACATATTCTACACCCCTTTTTGGTCTTTCAAACTTTATAGAAGGTATATTTTGGTTAAATACTCATGTTCTGACTTTAATTAATTTTTCATCTATTATTTAAATTCCTTCACAAATGCCCTCAAAATTCTATACAAATAAAGCCTATAGGTGTGTACTTTGATGCATTGGTAGTGAGTTGAATATGAGCAGTATGCATTATCCTTGGTATTTCATGGATTTTAGGTCTATAAAAAGGATTTAAAATATATCCTTTACATTATCTAGGACCTTTATTATCTCAAATACTTCATTTAAGGTTGGCATCCTCTATGGGGCACCTGTAGATGAGTGTTTATAGTAGAATGTGTGAGGATATTGTACATGACTACATAGTCCCTCTTTATTACATCAAATAAAGAATTGAATCAACACTTCATGATGATAAAGGATAAAATATTACTTTAAAACCTATAACCCACCCTTGTGAACATGTTTTATAGGCCTCATGCATGTATTTCACCATAATTGCAAGTGGGAATAAGCAAGAAGTTGACTGAGTATGACAGTGGACTAAAAATTTGTTCCAATGATGATTTAATGAGATCAAACATGAAATTAGATGATAAATATGGAATTTAAACATGGTAAAACATCATATCATTTTTTTATTAATCTTCCTCTAAGGACCGAACACTCTGCAACAAAGATCCTTGATGGAAACCTCACATGGTGACACCTCCCTAAAAAGTGACTTATTTGGACTATCAAATCAACTTGAAACATGAAACCAACCATATATATCATTATATAATGATTTCAACATCATTTTTTATCACCCTCAATAATTGGTTCACAAGGACGTGCCCAAAATGGAGCAAAACCTATAAGGTGCATGAAATATCTGGCAAAAAAGTATAATCAACTTCATGAGGATGGTTCATGAAGCATAGGCCACCATTATTAAAAATATTTATATGAAATTTAAGGTATATTATTTTAATATAGCCTCCCAAAAAAAATTTACTTGAAACCTCCTCAGTTATCCATACTGAGCAAAAACTTGAAGGTCACTTTGGTATGTCTAAGAAAGCAAAGATGGAGCAGAACGGTTTTGGTCCAAAAATGGAACTTATAGATCAAATAAAACATTGGTATGAGTGTGTATAACATTAAGGGATGTTCCATGAGCTTTTACCATGTAGCACACTTCCTCATGGGTCGTACAAGTGCCATTTGCTTCTAGTTTCTCAAGAAAACTACCTTTTCTTCTGATGAACCTACCAATTTTTAGTTATGTTAGTTTATTAAGACCTATAATGACACATGTGATGTGTCATCATGTTTTATAACCTTCAAAATTCTCGAAAAACCTATACAACTCATTAAATGCTAATTTTGACCCCTAAAATGACTCAAAAGGATATGTTGGCTAATAAAATTAATGGGATAATATAACATTTAATAACATTAAATGACCTATGACATACCTTATTAACAAACATTAAACCCCCTAAAACACTTAAAACCCATGTTTTAACCTATAAGGGTCCCAATTTGACCTAAAGGTCAAATTTTGTCAACAATAATATAAATGGATGCTAAATTAATTTAATTAAACTTATGGAATTTGGGAATTTAATATTAAAATATATTAAATAAATGGGATTCATCTTTAAAAATTAAAAAACAATAAAAAACAAATAAAATAAAGAAAATAAATAATTAAAAGTTAGAAAATCTATAAAAAAATAAAGGTATTAAAAGTAGCAAAAATAAAAATCTTGAAAAGGAGAGAATTGTGCCTATTTACTTAGGAGGTTAGAGGAAGTCAGGATCTTATGCATTGGAATAAAATCCCAGAAGAGAGAGGAAGGGGTGCATCATTGTGGAGAAAGAGACACAAAATTTCATCAGTCAAATTTATCTGATAGGTGGTGTCTTCATTTCACACATTAATGATTTTTAATATGTTCATGATGGGATAATGTGGTGGTGTTATATATGTATAAACTATTCTTGCGTTGGAACACATGTGTTTTTAATATTTTCTTATGGAAGTACCACACCATATATATAAGATGTAAATGTAATACTTATGGACATGTTGGGTCTTAGTAAACATAACAACATTATAAGGATATGGATTATAGTTTAATCATTTCAATTATAGGTAAATGATAGTAAAACAAGTGTAGATTTTTGACTCACTATTATTCATTCCAACTTGCTCCTAAAACCATGGCATAATTTTATCCTTAATTTTCCTATTTATATAGTTCTTTTTATTTTCTTTTGAGTACTAAACACTTTTTGAGGCATTGCACACTCTAGTAAATCACTACACATCTGGGGGTCACTATATAATTAGATTTAAGTCAATTTATTATATTTATATGGCCTTTAATGTTATTGATTCACTGTAACCATCATGTTGGGAAAATAAAATATACATCTATAAACATAGGATCATTGTTTTTAACATAGGCATTGACTTGATGTATGCATATTTTAATGAATGAATCTAGGGGGTGTCAAAATAATGTTTTAATTCATCTTTTATGTGTTATTGAAACCACATCTATGCACTTCTACTCGATGTAAAATCAATGGCATCAACATATTGGTGAATTTTTTCAATTAAAGTTTGTTATAAACCTGTATAACTCACCTTCTATGCATATTGTTACCTTTTGAGTTACCTTATTCTTTTTTTTTTGTGAATTTTTCCATAAAATAAGTTCAAACACTTATCACCTTTTGTGTGTAAATTCTTAAAAGAATCAAACCTTTGAACTTGAACCTTTCTCGGAGTTCAATATTTCAAGAGTTAAATGGTTTAATGGTTCAATATATCTCAAAGCAAACTGTTTGTCTCTTTGTGTATTTCAATTATGACTTTGAACCTTTCGGTTGAACTTGAACCCTTTTTTCGAGTTTAAAAGTTCAATGGTTAAAAATTTTAATACTATATGTTTTGTAAATATCCATGTTCACCTATCTCTCTTATACAAATTTATGTACTATTTAAACCTATCACTTAAACCTACCGTTTGAACCTATCACTTGAACCTAATGTTTGAACCTATATAGTGGAGTTCCAAAGTTCAACGGTTCAATGTTTCAAAGTTCAAAGTTTTTGGAAATATCATATGACTATCGGTCATTTTGTGTACTTCATCTTGTATCATTGAACCTTGAAGTTGAACCACTTTTTCAAAAGTTCAATGGTTCAATGACTATACTCTCATCTCACCTCTAAGTTAAAATTAGCAAGAGATTTAGAGGAAAATATATCCAAAACTCATTATAAAGTGGAAAATTTTGAATTTTCATGAGGTTGTAGATAATCATTACTCATCAAAATCACGTGTAAAAAAAATTCTTGTCATTAATGCACATGTCAAAGTGTGTGTCTTATCAAGCATATTTTACACATATTATTTTAGTTAAATTATTTGATCTAGTTAAATATCTATATCAAGGGAGAACGATTCAAAATTAGCAAACAAAGATACTGGGAAATATGAGGGAGAACAACACAGGTGGTATAAGATATTTGATTGCTTGAATTCATAGTGATTTCAGACAAATTTAAAGGTGAGTTTTACTCTTACTACAAGCTATTTCCTATACTTGGTTGGAAAGAAGGATCCTTTTGAATTCATGACATTATTTAAGGAGTTCAAAACATTTTATTTTCATTACATCCTCTAACCTGTAGCCATGAAATTTGCATGTCTTGATTACGAACATGGTCTTGGTCTCATATGTTCTCCTAAAATTGGGGACACTTCTCTGGTCCAATATGACTTGGAAAATTTTAAAGAAAGAGCTAGAAATCCTATGTCAAATCTTATGATGCAGAAGATATTAGAAAATGGTTTGGTTGAAGTTGTGGCCTTTTTTATAGCTATACAATACCTTGAATTAGTTCTTGAATGCATGAATGGATACGAACCTCAGAATAGGTGCATCATGACTATAGATGCTAATATTTTATTGCATATCAACAGACAAACTCTGGTGTCTATAATGAAAATTCCTCCCAAAGAAACATACTCTGACCTCAGTATTTCTTCTTCATATGGTTATTTTTCATTAAAGAAAGCAATTTACAAGAATGTGATTGCAAGGAATTGGCTTTTGAAATTTCAAAAAGGGGGTTCAAGATTGCCTGGACCATTAACAAGAAATCATATGATTCCAAAATTATAAGATATCACAGTATTACTACACAAATTAAAGGGCAATGATCATGCATATTATTGGGAAGACTGGATGTACTTCTTCATACAGGTGATCCTCCAAGGAGAGCAATATCTAGATTAGGAAAAAATTGTGGCTAAATGTTTGCATCTAGGTTTGAGTAATTGTTTGGGAAATAAAGAGTTTTATATGTCTTCATATCTTTTATATTGCCTGGCATCTACAAGATAATGGGTAGGATTAACACATGCACCTTTGGCTGAAGATAGTAAAATTTATGACTATTACCCACAGTTGTAAATGCATAATTGTTATGAGAATTATAGGAGAGTCAATGATGTTTTTACTAGGTAAATGACCTTTGAATTGTCAAACAATATCAATAAAAGGTTGTCTAAAGAATCCATGTAGTTGATCAATATTTATGGTAGTTTCTTTATTCAATTTTCTAGGTTCACTTACATCAGAGTTGGGGGTTTTGACAGTGAACCTTTGAGGTTACCTAGGTATGTTTTTGACCAATTTGTGTTAATAGAAGTTTGTAGGCAATTAGCATGTGTCGATAAGAAATTCCCAATGAAAAATAAATATGGTATGTATTTTCCTGTTGAAATTGGACATTATTCATGCAAGACAACATCCAATGCTTTGAATTTAGAATTGGATTTCAAGAAATTCAACTTTTAGTCCTTCATAGCCAGATCCCAATTTGACAACAAAATTTTTGGCAAGGATAATTTAGATTTTGGAGTAGGGTTTTCACATATTCCTCAATTGGAGGATTATTGGGGGGATTGTTCAGATGAATTTGAATTTAGAAGGAGACTATGGTCTAGGTTCTCCTTAGGATAAATTGTTACCCTCAATTTAAATATGGACATTTCTAGAATTTTTGACAATGAAGAATAGGTGATTGATCCATAATTTGAGAAAATAAAATAATCACCTATTCCATAAATTGACTGGGAGAAAAATGAAGAAGACATAATTGAAGTTAAGACCCTTCCATTGATGAGGATAACTGAGAAATGGTTGAGAGAGCAAAAATTGAAGGGAGTTCAAAATATAGCCTCCCAACAAAGTACATCAATAATTGAATCACCATTCCCAATAAGCTCCTCTAACTAGCTTATTGCTATCTTTGATGCAAGTAATTCTAGAGCAAAAAATAGAAGGGATCATATCATCAAAGAATTTGAGAAGGCCCTTACAACTACTTTGCCTCCTCATGCCACCAGATCAAGGACCCAAAGCAAGAGAAGGAGTCAGGTTTCTAAAAAGGTAGTTGTGGATTTGAATTTTGAAGAAGATTCAAGAGAAGACAAAGGTGATAAAGAATCTAGTTCACCAATGGTGGACGAGGTTAGTACAGATCAATAAACAGTGATTGCTTCTAATTCTACCAAACTGATGATCATTTCAAATGACCCTTCTAATCAACTAAATCTTGATAAAGAAGCCTCAGCCTCTACACCTAAATGGCTAGAAATTTCAATTAGTAACAAAAGGAAAGTACTACCATTTTATTTTCCATTAGAATATATGGTAAGTAAATGTTTATGGAAAACCCCTAAATCCAAAAAGTTAAAAACAACTTCCAGGGTAGACATTGACCCTAATACAGGGAACTGGAATGTATAGATAACCAAGACAAAAACCAATGAAGAATTTCAAGAACCTACAATTCAAGACTTTATAATTGAAAAGGTTGATCTCGAGACTACATCATATGCTGCAGATGTGCACCACCTTGAAGCATCCATTAAAAGAATAGTCAGTAGAACTTGGAAGGATGAAAAGGATAAAAGGGAGTTAAAATAGATTGCGCAATCAATGGTAGAGTAAATTGACACCATCCATAGTCCAGATCCACAATTGATCACCCAATTACCCATGTATTTTGATCCAAAATCACTTGTCAATCAAAGGATGTTGGATTAGATACACAAAGGCAAAATGGTTACCAAGGTATTTGATAACTGGTTGGATATCATCATACAAAAAGGTATAGAATACATCCATAAATTGAAGAATATGTATGATCTAACCATGATTATTGTTGAAGATTTGAAAACACAAAATGCCTTATGGATAAAGGATGAAGAAAAATGTATGAGCATGATAAACCAAATTGATGAAGTGCAAAACTATGGTATAACAAAGTTTTTATCAGAAAAGAACTTGACTGGTCTAGATGAAGACATATTATATGTAAGTAAAAAGAATGTTGAATGGAGAAATTCAGTATCTCGATAAGGATGAATGAAAATCAAAAAAATGATCAAGGAAATAATTAAATTCATTAAGTCATTGCAACATGATCTACAGAGTATTAATATCAAATATATAAAAGATGATGGAAAGCCAAAAAAAGATATTAATATTGTGATTCAATCCTTTAGGGAAAAGATCAACATCATTAAAAAAAGTGACAACTTGTCAACTGTAGATTTTTCTTAGATTTCAAAGGTAGATTCACTTCTTTGTCATTGCATCAACACTCTCCCAAAACACACAGAAAATATGGGGAAAATTTGAAGAGAAGAAAACATCTAGAAAGCAAGGATAAAACATGTCAGCATTCCCAATCTTTTAAAAATTTAGGAGTTTGTTACAACATTTCAAGAATGGAAATATCAACGTGTCTACCCAAATGAACATGACAAATCTAGAGATCCTAATCTGTCACTTCAGTAATAATTTTACTTACATATTTACATTTTTTAGTTATTTAGTTACTTTTCTATTCAAAACTTGATCTTTAAAGAATTTGTAAAAAACTAAAACCCGTATGGGTCATAGTTATTTTAAATTTTGTTTAGTTTGACAGGTGGATTAGTTATGACAACTATATATTTTTTTAATGGTAATTCATGGGGGGTTAGAAATAGGGAGAACTAGATCACTATTGTTAATAATATATGTGATGTTTGTCTGAAACATTTTCATCTATGAATGAAAAAGAGAATTAATCGCTGCATACTTAGATCTATGTGTTTGAGTATTTGGAACTAGGTTTTCTGTGTGAAATCTTATTCCATATGGTAATTATTCTTCCATTGGATAATTCCTTATATATGTTTTATCCTTTACTGGTTCAGCAATATATATGCTTATCTATTTGATTGATATTGAAAATAGAATCTATGTATTTTGTTATTCATTACTATTATAAAATTTTGCATTCATAATATGGTGATGTGTGGATGTTAGTTTATCTTTAAAAAACTTTCTGGTTAAAAATGTATTTTAAGATTTTAATTTATTAAAAAATTTAAATGGAGCTATACCTTAATTTAGAGGGGAACTGATCTTAACAGTTCACCCATTTTTTGTTTAACTTATTTGTTCTTAAAAGAACGGTATGGAGTCAAAATAAAACATTTTTAGATAAGGACAAATTTTTTAGCCAACAGTTTTTGGTGACCCCACTGGGGAATCAAAATTGATAAAAGATTAGTCACCTTAATATGAGGCAACAATGGTACTTCCTCATAAAAATATAATTCTTATTTTACAACTTAATCTTGGTTTTCAATATGAACAAGAAGATATAATTGGTTAATTAAGTACTCTTGCTTGGCATTCTCATCAAAATATTGATGATTATAGAAGAGCAAGTAGAGTATTAAAAAAAGAAGAAGAATTGGCTGATAATTTAAGGTTGTTGTCCTTAAGGCAAAGAAGGAGACAAGTAGGAAACATAGCAAGAAATCAAGTCCTTGAAGTAATAAGAGATTAAGAACAACATTGAACTACTAGCTACTTATCCAATTATAATATCTTAAACTAGATTCCATAAGATACACAAGGTCTTTGAGAAGAGAAGGAATTGAGGATCTTACGTTTCAAACATTACAAAACTTAAACTTTCCTTACATCCTTACTCATGTTAGAAAAGATAGAAGTAGACCTCCTAGCCCTCCTAAACCCTCTACATCCTCTATCTATCAAACCTTAACTCTTTTTGGTACTATCTTTCCTTCTACCATAAGTTTTCTTCTAATGGCTCAACCTTGGGGCACAGCCATAGGACCTTTAAATTTAGGGGCCAACCTGAATCCTTTTCCTAAAAATGTAAGGGAAAATTTGCTCAAATTTAATGGAGATAGAAAACAATCACTAGAGTAACATCTAAGTGCCTTTATAGCGGCATGTGGTGTGTTAGATGTGCAACATCAAGATGTATCCATAAGGATTTTTGTGAAAACTTTAAATGATATTGTATTACAATGGTTTTATCATCTAATTGATTCTTCAATCACAAATTGGAATGATATGAAAACTACATTTGAAAATAGGTTTAAAAGTGCAGAAGATGAACATTCCCTTCTTTCTCAACTAACTCATCTTAAGAAGGAGATTCATGAACCCATGAGGGAATTTATAGCCAAATTCAATAGAATTGTGCACAAGATTCCTACTACTAAAAGACCAACTGCTGAGAATCAAAAATGTTTCTTTATTAATCATATGCCTCCTGATATAAGTTTTCATCTCAGAAGAGGTGTAATTGTCAATTTAATAGATGCACAATCATTGCCAGTTGAGTTAGAGGATGATCTTATTATGGTCATAAAATGGAAGAATGAAGTTTAGGTACCTAATGCTAATCCTTCATTCTCTACAGATACTATAGTTCAAAGGGTATTCAATGATATGATTGCCCTCAAAAGATAATTACCAAAGACTAGTAATTCATTCCAACAACCATATCAAAATATTGGTAGGAGAAATCAACAAGCAAATGTTAGTAAGACATTACCACTTACATCAACACAACCAAGATTGGCTATTGAAGCACCTCTTAGAAGAAATAACATGTGTATTTTTCATTTGACTACTGATCATGATGGAAATTCTTGTCCAGAGATGCTTAGATTTAATCAAATGATTGCTACTCAAGATGTCTTAGGGGAAATTACTGAAGAAGAAAGGAGCTTTGAGAGACCTAGTGACTCTAAAATATACTTCCTAGAATATGATTCCAATTCAGAAAGAGGTGGTGAAATATTGGTTACTCTTGAAGATCCTTCATGTGTTATGCTTACTAGAAGTCAAAATAATCCAAAGCTTTCTAATACTCAAGAAGTGCCCGTTAACGGTAAGGAACCTTTTAATAAAACTTCTGATACTAAGACACAAAAAACTAAATTGTTATAAAGAAATGATTGTGAAACTTCTTTTGATATTTTAGATTTTTGTAAGTCTACAAAAATTCAGATATCCCCTGTTGAATACCTTAAGGTTGAAACCCAAATCACTTGATAAATTGATTAAATATGTCAAAAATGGTCCTACACAAGTTAAACTTAAAAGTCAAATAAACATTAACACTGAATCTCCCATTGCCCAATTATTTACTTCTCCACCTGAATCACCCACTCATACTTCTAGAATGACCCTCAATTCATCTAATGATACTCCTTATACAATTGATATGAAACCCAACCCATTTTATGTTTCTTTATACATAAATGGTCATAAACTCATCACTTGTATCATAGACTCAGGTGCTTCTAATAATATAATGCCTTCTTTTGTAGCCAAAGCCTTAGGTTTATCCATTACAAAAACATTTGGTAGATGTTATTCCATGGATGGAAAACAATTTTTTTTACTTAGACAAATTAAAGATGCATGAGTTGCTCTTGTAGCTTATCTTGATAAAAAGGTGAAGTTGACTATTTTGGTAGCTAATATCCCTGCTAGTTATGGGATGTTGTTGAGCAGGACTTTTTGTAAAGATTTGGGAGGGCAGATTAAATTGAATTGGTCAAAAGCTACAATTCTAGTGGAAAAGTAGAAATTTAAGCTAGAACCTGAACCTAAATTCAAGTTCACGGTATATCCTTCTGATGATCCTAAGTCTCAAATTTTATTTGAAGAATGTGAATTTGGTAATTATTTTCTATCCTCTGAAGATTTAAAGGAAGAATCTATCCCAAAGTCTATTTATTCAAATTGATCTTTGGACCATGGATTTTGATGGTAGTTGTGCTACTGTTGGTTCAGGAGCAGGAGTTGTATTGATCTCACCTGAAGGTGAAACTTTTCCTTACTCTTTCAAGCTAGAATTTAAAAATACTAATAATACTATAGAACATGAAGCTTTATTGCTTGGGTTAAATGAAGCTAAAGGAAAAGGTTTAAAAATACTCAAGTAAAAAGGAGATGTTGAATTAATTGTCAAAAAAGTGAGGAGTATTTTCTCAGTCAAAAATGATAGATTAAGGCATTACATAAATAGAGTTTGGGATGAGATAGAATGTTTTGATGCCTTTTCTATTGAAGTAATTCTTAGAGACCAAAACACTCAGGCAAATTCTCTAGTGGTGTCAACTTCTCTTCTTCTCCCACATCCTAATTTCAAAAAGGATTATTATAGAATATAATTGGTCTATCATCCTAATGTCTCAGATAATGCTAAAAATTGGTAGGTTTTTTAGAGTAATAAACAGATCATAATTTTTTTGGAGAACACTGACATGTTCTTGGGTACTTATTTTGAAATTTCTTAAATAGAATGTAAAGAATTCACTCCTAATCTAGAGATCAATCCAAAAGACAATGTAATTCAATTAAAAGGAAATAAAATCCCTAAAGGATTGGTCTCTCTTGAACATTTTTTCACGAGACAAGATGAATATACTAAAGGGAAACCTGTCCAAAATATTAATAAAATGGAGGATTATGAGAAAATCAATATTGGAAGTGAAACTGGCCCTAAATGGATCTCCATTAGTAGGTGTTTTTCACCATAAGATAATAACAAATTAATTAATATCTTGATTAAATATAAGGATGTCTTTGCTTAGTGCTATGATGACCTTAAATATTTTAGACGTGGCCAATTTCAACACCATATTCATTTGAAAGAAAATGCAATTCCATTCAGATAGAAGCTGAGAAATTACAACCCAAAAGTTGTTGAGGTTATCTTTAAGGAAATCAACAAGATTTTGAAAGCTATGATTATTTATCCAATTCGTCACTCTACTTGGGTGGCAAATATTGTTCTAGTATGAAAAAAGAATGGGGAAATATGTGTTGACTTTAGAAATATGAACCAAGCCAGTTTATAAGATAATTATCCCTTACCTATGATGGATTACATCTTAAAAACTATTGATGGATCATAAATGATGTCCATATTAGATGGGTTCTTAGGTTATAATTAGATAAGTGTGGTTGCAGCTGACCAACATAAAATTTCTTTCACTACACCTTGAGGAGATTTTGCTTATAACCATATGCATTTCATCTTGATTAATGCTGGTGTAACTTTTCAACAGGTGATGGATTCATCCTTTAAAGATTTAAAAGATAGAATTATTGTCATTTATCTCAATGATTTGACTATTTTCTCTAGAAAAAGAGAGGATCATCTAAAATATCTAGAGACTATTTTACAAAGATGTTGGAGTCATAGGATATCTCTTAATCTTAAGAAGTCAGTTTTTTATGTTATAAAAGGGAAATTATTGGGACACCTAGTTTCAAAATATGGAATCAAAATTGACCCAAAAAGATTTAGAGCAATACAACAGCTAAGCCTTCCTTCTAATAGGACTAGAATTAAGTCCTTCTTTGGTCAGATTAATTTTCTCAGAAGGTTCATTCCTCATTTTGCTGAGATTACAAAACATATTGTGGGAATGATGAGTGAAAAACAAGCATTCAGATGGAATGAAGCTGCTAAAAAAGCATTTGAAGATATTAAATAGGTGATTTCACAAACACCTACTTTGGTAAATCTTGATTTCCTAAAAGATTTTGTTAATTACTATTATGCTTTGGAACATACTATGTCTAGTATCTTGTTATAGAAAAATGAAGTAAATGTAGAAGCTCCAATAGAATTTATGAGTGTTCCTCTCAAAAAGCATGAACTTAAATATTCTTTGACTGAGAAATAAGCTTTTGCTATAGTAAAGGTTGTTAAACAATTTAGATATTATATACTTCATTCTCATTCAGTTGTATTTGTTCCTAGTTTGGCTGTGAAAAGCATTCTAACTCAACAAGAGGTTGGGATGAATAATAAAGCAACATGGGTTGATAAAATTCAAGAGTAAGACCTAGAGATTAAGCCAACCAAATTAGTTAGAGGTCAAGGTTTGTGTAAATTGATAGCTGAACGTAAAGAAGAAGAAGAAGAAGAAGAACTTCCTACTATCCTACTGGTGAGCTTACAAGATCCATGGTTCCTAAATGTGGCACACTATCTTATTTATGGAGACTATCCCAGTCACTTATCCTTAAAAGAGAAAAGAAATCTAAAGTTAAAATCAATAAAATATGTGATTTGGGGTGATGTCCTATACAAAAGGGGACTAGATGGAACCTTTTTGAGTTGTGTAGATAAAGAACAACAATCAAAATTGTTGGAAGTTTTTCATAATGAAGCATGTAGTGGACATTTCTCTTCTTCGGTCATGGCATTCAAAATCCTTAGAAATTGTTATTATTGGCCAGGTATGTTCAAAAAGGCATATAAATGGGTAGCTAACTATGGAAAATGCAAATTGTTTTTAGGAAGACCACAACTTGTAGCATTACCTCTGAGACCTATCATTATTGAAGAACCTTTTAAACAGTGGGTATTAGACTTCATTGGGCCTCTTTCACCTCCTTCAAGTGTTGTTCATATGCACATTTTAACAACAACTAATTATTTTATGAAATGGGTTAAAGCAGTCCCTGTAAAGAGAACCACTTTAGAAGTGGTATAGAATTTTCTCAAAGAAAATATACTGGTACATTTTGGTGTTCCTCAGAAGATTGCGGCAGATAATGTTACCAGTTTTTCTTCAATAGAATTTACTTCATTTTTCTATGAACATAGTATTTCTTTTTCTCATTCATCAGATTATTACCCTCAAGGGAATGGACAAGCAGAGTCTAGTAATAAAAATTTGATATCCATCATGAAGAAATTGGTGAGTGATAACCCTAGATATTGGCATAAGAAACTATATGAAGCACTTTGGGCTGATAGAGTAACCCTGAAAAGAGCAATAGGAATGGCACCTTTTGAGCTGGTTTATGGTATAATAGCACAGTTATCATTACCTCTAGACTTATCTACAATTAAATTAAAAAACATTATTGAAGATCAGTACTTTCAAGATTCTTTAGACAAAAGAGTTATTTACTTAACTAAAATTGAAGAAGAAAGGAATGAACTGATTGATTGGATTACTGCTCATCAAACCAAGGTTAAAAATATTTTTTATCAAAAAACTAGACCTAGAAAGTTCATGCAAGGAGATGAAGTATTGCTATGGGATAAAAGAAGAGAACCTAAAGTAGCACATGGTAAATTTGATTCACTTTGGAATGGACCTTTCCAAGTTCATTAGGTACTTGGTCCCAATTCTTTTAATTTAGAATATTTGGATGGAACTGTTTTACCTCTGTCCTTTAATGGATAGGATCTTAAGTTGTATCAACTGTGAAATAGGTGTCCCCTATTTTGTATATAGCTTTCCTTTTGTTGTCATGTTTTGTATTTTCTTTTCTCATTTTTAGTTTGTCTTTCTCCTTTTTCTTTCATCTTTGTGTCCCAATCTACGTAACCAAAGTTTTTGAGTTCTCTACATTTTTATCATAAAATGCAGTCCTCAGTTAGAGCCAATGTTACCTTTTGATTTGCCTTATTCTTTTTTTTTATGAATTTTGTCATAAAATAAGTTCAACCACTTATTGCATTTTATGAGTAAATTCTTAAAATAATCAAACCTTTGAACTTGAACCTTTCTTAGAGTTCAAAAGTTCAAGAGTTCAAGAGTTAAATAGTTTAATGGTTCAATATATCTCAAAGCAAACTATTTGTCTCTTTGTGTATTTCAATTATAACTTTGAACCTTTCAGTTGAACTTGAATCATTTTTTGGAGTTCAAAAGTTTAATACTCGATGTTTTGTAAATAGTCATGTTCACCTAGCTCTCTTGTACAAATTAATGTACCATTTGAACCTATCACTTGAACCTACCATTTGAACCTATCACTTGAACCTAATGTTTGAACCTATATAGCGAAGTTCAAAAGTTCAACGGCTCAATGTTTCAAAGTTTAAAGTTTCTGGAAAGATCATATGACTATAAATCATTTTGTGTACTTCATCTTGTATCATTGAACCTTGAAGTTGAACCACTTTTTCAAAATTTCAATGGTTCAATGACTATACTCTCATCCCGCCCCGAGGCTTTCTATAAGTTAAAATTAGTGGGAGATTTAGAGGAAAATATATCCAAAACTCATTATAAATCAGAAAATTTTGAATTTTCATGAGGTTGCTGATAATAAATACTCATCAAAATCATGCATAAAAAAATTCTTACCATTATTGCACATGTCAAAGTGCGTGTCTTATCAAGAATATTTAGCACGTATTGTTTCAGTTAAATTATTTGATCTGGTTAAATATCTGTATGAAAGGAAAACAATTCAAAATTAAAAAACAAAGATATTGGGTGATACAAGGGAGAATAACACAGGTGGTATAAGATATTTGATTACTCGAATTCACAATGATTTTAGACAAATTTAAAGGTGAGTTTTACTCTTACTACAAGTTGTTTCCTTTACTTGGTTGGAAAGAAGGATCCTTATGAATTCATGACATTATTTAATGAGTTTAAAACATTTTATTTTCATTATATCCTCCAACCTGTAGCCATGAAATATGCATGTCTTGATTATGAACATGGTCTTAGTCTCATATGTTCTCCTCCTAAAATTGGGGACACTTCTCTAGTCCAATATGACTTGGAAAATTTTAAGGAAAGAGCTAGAAATCCTATGTCAAATACTATGATGCAGAAGATAGTAGAAAGTGGTTTGGTTGAAGCTGTGGCCTTTCCTATAGCTATACAATGCCCTGAATTAGTTCTTGAATGCATGAATAGATATGAAGCTTAGAATAGGTGCATCAGGACTACAGATGGTAATATTTTATTGCATATTAACAGATAAACCCTGGTGTCTATAATGAAAATTCCTTCCAAAGAAACATACTTTGACCTCAATATTTCTTCTTCATATGGTTATTTTTCATTAAAGAAATCATTTTACAAGAACGTGATTGCAAGGAATTGGCTTTTGAATTTCAAAAAGGGGGTTCAAGATTGCGTAGACCATTAATAAGAAATCATATGATTCCAGAAATATAAGATATCATAGTATTTCTACATAGATTAAATGGAAATACTCATGCATATTATTGGGAAGATTGGATGTACTTCTTCATATAGGTGATCTTCTAAGGAGAGCAATATCTAGATTGGGAAAAAATTGTGGTTAAATTTTTGCATCTAGGTTTGAGTAATTATTTGGGAAATAAAGAGTTTTATATGTATTCATATCTTTTATATTGCCTGGCATCTACAAGACAATGGGTAGGATTACCACATGCACCTTTGGCTGAAGATAGTAAAATTTATGACTATTACCCACAGTTGCAAATGCATAATTGCTATGAGAATTATAGGAGAGTCAATGATGTTTTTACTGGGAAAATGATCTTTGAATTGTCAAACAATATCAATAAAAGGTTGTTTGAAGAAGCCATGTAGTTGATCAATATTTATGGTAGTTTCTTCATTCAGTTTTCTAGGTTCACTTACATCAGAGTTAGAGGTTTTGACGATGAACCTTTGAGGTTACCTAGGTATGTTTTTGACTGATTTGTGTTAATAAAAGTCTGCAGGAAATTAACACATGTATTTAAGAAATTCCTAATGAAAAATAAATTTGGTATGCCTTTTCTTGTTGAACTTGGACATTATTCATGCAAGACAACATTTGATGTTTTGAATTTAGAATTAGATTTTAATAAATTCAAATTTCAGTCCTTCACAGCAAGATCCCAATTTGACATCAAAGGTTTTGTCAGGTATAATTTAGATTTTAGATCAGGGTTTTCACATATTCCCCAATTAAAGGATTATTGGGGGGATTGTTCAGATGAATTTGAAGTTAAGAGACTATGGTCCAGGTTCTCCTTAGGACAAATAATTACCCTCAATTTAAATATGGACATTTCTAGAATTTCTAACAATGAAGAATAGGTGACTGATCCACAATTTGAGCAAATAGAATAATCACCTATTCCAGAAATTGACTAGGAGAAAAATGAAAAAGATAGAATTGAAGTTAAGACCCTTCTAGTGATGAGGAGAACTGAGAAATGTTTGAGAGATCAAAAACTAAAAGAAGCTCAAAATATAGCCTCCCAATAATGAACAACAATAATTGAATCACCATTCCCAATAAGCTCCTCTAACCAGCGTATTAATATCTATGATGCAGGTACTTCCAAATCCAAAATTGGAAGGGATCTTGTCATCAAAAAATATGAGAAGGCCCTTACAACTTCTCTACCTCCTCATACCACCAAATCAAGGACACAAAGCAAGAGGAGTCAGGTTTCTGAAAAGGTAGTTGTGGATTTGAATTTTGAAGAAGATTTAAGAGAAGACAAAGGTGATAAAGAATCTAGTTCACCAATGGAAAAAGAGGTTAGTACAGATCAATAGATAGTGATTGCTTCTAATTATACCAAACTGATGATCATTTCAAATGACCCTTCTCATCAACTAAATCTTGATAAAGAAGCCTCAGCCTCTGCACCTAAATGGCTGGAAAGTTCAATTAGTAACAAAAGGAAAGTAGTACCATTTTATTTGCCCTTAGAAGATATGGTAAGTAAATGTTTAAGGAAAACCCCCAAATCCAAAAAGTTAAAAACAACTTCCAAGGTAGATGTTGACCCTAATACAAGGAACTAGAATGCAGAGATAGCTAGGCCAAAAACCAATGAAGAATTTCAAGAACCTACAGTTCAAGACTTTATAATTGAAAAGGTTGATCTCGGGAATGCATCACGTGTTGTGGATGTGCACCACCTTGAAGTGTCCACTAAAATAATAGTCAGTAGAACTTGGAAGGATGAAAAGGATAAAAGGGAATTAAAATAGACTATGAAATCAATGGAAGAGTACATTGATTCCATCCATAGTCTAGATCCACAACTGATCACCCAATTGCCCATGTCTTTTGATCCAAAATCACCTGTCAATCAAATGATGCTAGATCAGATACACAAAGGCAAAATGGTTACCAAGGTATTTGATAACTAGTTGGATAGCATCATACAAAAAGGTATGGAATACATCCATAAATTAAGAATGTGTATGATCTAACCATGATTACTATTGAAGATTTGAAAACACAAAATGCCTTGTGGACAAAGGATGATGGAAAATGGATGAGCATGATAAACCCAATTGATGAAGTGTAAAAGTATGGTATAACAAAGTTTTTATCAAAAAATAACTTGACTGGTCTAGATGAAGACGTATTATATGTAAGTAAAAAGAATGTTTAATGGAGAAATTTGGTATCCTAACAAGGATGAATGGAAATCACAAAAATGATCAAGGCAATAACTGGATTCATTTAGTCATTACAACATGATCTATAGAGTATTAATATCAAATACATAAAAGATGATGGAAAGACAGAAAAATATATTAATATTGTGATTCAATCCTTTAGGGAAAGGATCAACATCATTAAAGAAAGTGACAACTTGTCAACTACAAATTTTTCTCAGATTTTAAAGGTAGATTCACTTCTTTGTCGCTACATTGGCACTCTCCCAGAACACATAGAAAAGATGGGGAAAATTCAAAGAGAAGAAAACATCTGGAAAGCAAGGATAAAACACATCAGCATTCCCAATCTTTCAAAAATTTAGGAGTTTTTTACAATGTTTCAAGAATGGAAAGCTCAACATGTCTACCATACTGAACACGACAAATCTAGAGATCCTAGTCCATCACTTCAGCAATAATTTTACTTACATATTTTCATTTTTCAGTTATTCAGTTACTTTTCTTTTCAAAACTTGATCTTTGAAGAATTTGTAAAAAACTAAAACCCGTATGGGTCATAGTTATTTTAACTTTGGTTTTGTTTGACAGGTGGATTAGTTATCTCAACTATATATTTTTTTAATGGTAATGCATGTGGGGTTAGAAATAGGAAGAACTAGATCACTATTGTTAATAATATATGTGATGTTTGTCTGAAACATTTTCATCTGTGAATGAAAAAGAGAATTAATTGCTTCATACTTAGATCTATGTGTTTGAGTATTTGGAACTAGGTTTTTTGTGTGAAAATTTATTCCATATGGTAATTATTCTTCCATTGGACAATTCATTATATGTGTTTTATCCTTTATTGGTTTAGTAATATATATGCTTATCTATTTGATTGCTATTGAAAATAGAATTTGTATATTATGTTATTCATTGTTGTTATAAAAAATTTCATTCATAACATGGTGATGTGTGGATGTTGATTTACCTTTAAAACACTTTCTAGTTAAAAGTGTATTTTAAAATTTGAATTCATTGAAAATTTTAAAGGGAGTTGTACCTTAATTCAGAGGGGAACTGGTCTTAATAGTTCACCCATTTTTTGTTTAACTTATTTGTTCTTAAAAGATGGGTATGGAGTTAAAATAAAACATTTTTAGATAAGGACAAATCTGTTAACCAACACATACATATACTAAATTCATTATACTATAATTATCTAAGCTTTACCTTCTTTTGGGTGGCTGTATAAATATGTGGAATTCACTTTTATTGTATTTTCTTAGCCTATATAACTAATTAAAGGTTGGTGCCTACTTGGGTATTTACCTTAATTATTTATTTACCTTTATTTGCATCACTATATGAAGGATTATGCATGTGTGTAAAATTGTGTTGATTCAATGATGTGATGAAGTCATTTTTATATCTGGTTATTTATTTAGTTTGTTTCTAAACCAGAATTTAATGCTATACTTAGTGGGGCATCGCCTTACCTTCTAATCCCCATCATATTCTTTTAGATTATTGTTGTAGCAAATCAAATTTATGTGAATACGAGTAGGTCTTATGGTTACATAAGAAAATAATTTCTTTTGTTTAGCCAAATGCTACCATAATATGGGGTCACCACACCTTAATTAACTAAATGAATTTATTTGAGATTATGCTGAATTTGAATAACTTCAAACATGTAATTTGGACGTAGTGATGTTTTGGTGAGAGAAGAGAACATTGATGTGAACGATTTTATTATAACCCAAACTAAGGCATGGACATATGTTGATTTATACCATAATGAATTTATGACTATATGTTGAAAAATACTGAAGTTATAACACTAAATATAAGTGTGCATAAGATAAACTCTTTAGTGTCGTAATAACATGAAATGGTTATAATACGAACTTTAACAATGATATGATGTTATCATTTATTATGAGTTATCAGTTGAAAATATTTTATGAAAACTCTTGTTTATAAAATCCTAAAATTCAATTAAATGGGTGATGTAATCATATATTATAACTATATCTGATTTATCTAAAGCCATAGTAGGTTGTTCCACATATGGATTCATTGAGGGGTGATTTACGATTATGTGGAAACAATATAATTTTTATTATAAACTTTCTCATTTGGGATAATAAGTACCTTAGGTAAATATAACAAACCTAGTATCATGAGATAGACCTCATGGAATATTGAGGTCACTTGTTATAATAAAATCATCACATGGAATTTGACATTTTAACAAGTTAGGTGTTTATGGTTATTAATAGAGTGTTTCTTGAAAAATAAGTGTAAACAAACCTAGTGGTGTATTTAGAAACTTGGGGTTATACTTGCAGTTATACTCCTTAGGTGGAATAATAACTAAAAATTGAAAGAATTACATATAGATAGCTTAGCAAACACTTGCATATAAACCCTTAAATGTAAACCAAATGCTAGACTAGATTTCTTATGTTTTGAGAAAATGAAGTTTTGGATGTTCTATCTATTGACTACAAAAGTGTGTTTCCATGTATTTATGACTACTTCATTAGTTGATTTCAATACTTAATAGTTATGTTTAACACTATATTGTGGTAATATGGGTTGCCATAGGATGTAGTTAATTGGAAACAAATTGTATTATTTGAACTCTATAATTAATTATGTATTTACCGAGGTGGTTTAACTATAATCATTAATTATAGTATGGGATAGAATATAATGTAAGATTCATGCATATATTTGATGGATTAAATGTATGTTGTGGTTACTCCTATGTTTAACATGCAATGTGATATTTTTTCTAGTATGATGTAATATTTGTGAATCTTGTGGTTAAATTATATATAACCAATCTATATTGATAATATGGAGTAAGGAGTGAGACTCACTTCACTACATTACTAGTATTACAATGTTAGATGAAGGCAGTCCGATCAAGTGGTGTGTATGAATCTGATATATATATATATATATATATATATATATATATATATATATATATATATATATATATATATATATATCACTATTTTATTACTATTCATAAAGCTTTGGCCAAAGTATGTTAGTGAGACATTATCATTTCATGAGTATGGTTTACATGTATGTGAAATATCTTGCAATAGATCAAGTTTTTTATGATACACTGCATGTTTAGATAGTTAGAAATCATAAAACACATAGGTAATTGCTTGTCTCTCTGGATTCCCATGCCATTACTATCTACTCATCCATAAATCGAGGGCCATTTCTTGATGGCATGAGTGTAGAGGATCATTTGTCCATGATTGGTGTGAAAAAGTACTTAGATGATGTTCTCCCTTCCCATAGCAATACTAATTATTGACACGACACTTTAGATTACTACATATACTTGAATTTTAGGAATTATGCTCTAGGGAAGCCATGTATCTTATTTTTACATTGTATTATATTGTACTTATTATTAAAAATTATCATAAAGAGTTGTAATTAATTTTTATTGCACATTAACAATGGTGAATGTTTATTCATATCAGTTGTGCTTGAATTGATGAAATTAATTTTTATATTATCATTATGATATACTCTCATGATAATAGTTATCGGTGGTGTAATACGCTTTGTTTCTATTTCTATGATTGAGTACTTTATTTTATTATCATGGGTAATCTATTTTGATATATGTGTTAAATAAAGAATAAATCACGTATTTCTTAGTAGATCCTAATGGGGATGTTACATCTAAGATTATAGATCAATAAAATAAACATGTTAATGAAGCTATAGATGAAGAATCACTTGTTGAATACATAAGTGATAAAGTTGTTCTTGTTCAAAACTACCCATCAATCTTTAAAAGGTTGAATCCATGCTACATAAGGGTGATTTGTAGGATATTGGCACATTTGAGGGTGATAAAAATATTTGGTATCATAAGTTTGATGGTGTTTTGGTATCATAAGTATCAAAAAAGGAAGACATACTTTTATATCATTCCTATGAAATCAAAAGGAATGTCCAAAATCATGTGGTTTGTGGGGAAGATTTTTAGAATGACCTCATTAGGAGACATGCACATGAGATAAGTGCCTCACGAGATATTAATGTTGGTTTTCAACTTGTAAAACCTTATAGACCAATAACTAATGGTAAATTAGTGGATTATCTTCATGATTATAGATTATGGCATGAAAGTAATAATACTAGTATAAATTTGATGCTTCACACTTTATTATTGCAAAATTGTTGTCATTGTGGAAAGTACCATAAGAAGGATGAAAGAGTTCAAATATGTCTAAGAGTATGGGATCCAAGTTCTTATTTGAGACACTTGTTACTTGGATTTGAAGTTGATCATGTTGTTGAAAGGAAACTTAACACATTGTAGACAAGTGAAGTGGAATAAAAAGAAGAAGATAATGATCCCACCTTTGCATCCCTCTCAAGAGCACATAGATACCATCCTTTTAGAGTTTGTATAGAGATTGTTGGACATAAATTTAACATGTTAATTGATAGTGGGGCTACCCAAAATTTTATTGAGGAAGGATTGGTAAATATATGAAGAATTAGATTATATGGGTTTGAAGACTTAAATGTCATTATAGTTTATGGATACAATATATTGTACAAGAAGAAGAATCATAATCTTGACATAACCTTTGGGGACCCCAAGGTTTGTATTAATTTTTATGTTGTTGGTTTTGGTAATATTAATATGGTTTTGGGTGTGCAGTGGCTCTATTATTTGGGGGAGTATTAAATAAATCATCCAACTATGGAACTCAACTTCAAATATGATGGGAAGGATGCAACTATGAATGGAATAGCAAATGGATCCCCACAAGTGGTTACAACAAGAAGGATGGAAAGGCTTTTTCAAAAAAGCCAAGTTGTATGGGTTGAAAGTTGTTTGGTAATTTCAAAATAACTCTCAAGGGTAAGAATGATTTAATTCATCTTGATGGACATAAGATTTTGAATAAGCATAGTGTGGTTTTTAATGATATGCCTCCAAGATTACCTCTAGAAAAAGGATTTTAGCATATCATAGAGTTAGAACTAAGGTCAAAGCCTATCATAATTGATACTTACCACCACTCAATAATTGAAAAAGAGGAGATAAATAAGACCATAAAGAGTAGATACCCCATTCTTAGGATCGATGAGCTCATTAATGAGTTTTATGGGACATTATACTTTTCAAATATTGATTTGAGGCCAAGATACCATTAGATCCAAGTAAGGGATGAGGATTTACATAAGACAACATTTAGATGTCACTATGGAAATTTTGAATTCTTGGTCATTCCTTTTGGTTTGACAAATGTACCATCTAACTTTCAGTCATGTATGAAGCATGTATTTAGAAATCAATGGAGAAGATTTTTTTTTATTTTATTTGATGACATGTTGATCTATAGTAAGAATTGAGAGGATCATTTGAATTATTTGCATATAGTCCTTGAAATTATAGAGAAACAGAATCTCCTTGAAAAATAATTTGATTTTGAGTTTTAGGTGACAAAGATATTGTAATTAGGCCATGTAATTAGTGCTCAAAGTGTGTATGTTTATCAACATAATATCCAAACCATTCTATATTGGCCACCTCCTACAAATCTAACATAGCTTAGAGGCTTCTTTGGGTTGTGAAGTTATTACACGAGGTTTGTTAATGAATTCTACTAGTTTGTAGATCCTCTTGCTGATTTGCAAAATAAGGGAGCATTTGAGTGGATAGAACAAACACAAGCCACTTTTGAAAAGTTAAAGGAGGTAATAAGTTCATGTCCAGTTCTAGTTATTCAAAAAAAATCTCTCCCTTTTGTTGTAGAGTGTGATGCTTTAGGTGTTGCATTTGGGGTTGTCTTATCTCAAATAGGACATCCCATATCTTTCAAAAATATAAATCTAAAAGGTTATGAGAGAGGACTACCTATCTATGATAAAAAAAATGTTGGCTATAATGCATGCTCTAGAGAAATTCAGACAATATTTGGTATGTGGGAAGTTTATTGTTAAAACAAATCATAATAGTTTGAAATTCTTCCTAAGACAACAAGGTTTAAATGATGGAAAATATAAGTGGGTAAGTAAGTTGAAAGTATGTGAATTTAAAATGGAATATGTTAAGGTTAAGAAGAATATAGTAGTTGATGCCCTCTATAGAATACCCACTCTTTTTAGCATTTATATTATTTTTGTAGATTGGAAAGATTATATCTTAGTTGAGTATGATAAGAATAAATTTTATTCTAACATTATTGATGGATTGGAGAAGGATGATATGTAAACAAGAGTAGATGGGATGATTTTACTCGAGTAGAGTGTTCTTGTTCATAAATCAAAGGTGAACGAGAAAATACTAGAAGCATTTCATCCATGTTTCTTGAAAATAACAGACAGTTTATAGAGAGATTCACTTGGAGGGTTCTCAAAGAGGATGTTTTTGTGCATATTATATAAGGTGTAACATGCCAAAAGAATAAGGGAGAGCCAAAGTTTCCTGTGGGGATACTACAACCACTTCCCATTCCTGAACAAAAATGGGAAAGTAATTCCATGGATTTCATTTTGAGGATGCACAAGGTACATGGGAAAAAATTAAATATAGGGTGTCTTAACCAACTAACAACAATTCCATCACCATTTTCCATCTCACCCACCCTAAATAACCCCCTTTAGCTGGATCATTCCCAATGTAATCATAAAAAACAAGTTCTAAAGAAAATTTTGACCAAGCTTATGATATACTTAGACTTTTGACCAAACTGGCATGAACATATTGATCTATTTCTTATTGGAAGTATCCTGCATTTATGTTGTAACTGATAGATTGATTAAATATGCACAGTTATTTGCTATCTCTACTGATCACAAAGAACCTCAAGTTATTGGTTTATTTTTCAAGGAAATGTTCAGATTACACGGGTTACCCAAAAACATAATTAGAGATATAAATAGTAGATTTTTTAGTGCATTTTGGCAGGAGTTAGTTCATTTGACAGGCGCCAAACTTACTCTAAGCACTAGTTACTATCCACAGATAGAGGGGTAAATAGAAATTGTAAATAAGTGGGTGGAAGGATAATTGAGAAATTATGTCTCAAGTCAACAAATAGTTTGGATCAATTGGCTTAATTTGGGAGAATATTGGCACAACACCACTCATCACATGTCTATTGGTATGTCCCCATTCAAAGCATTGTATAGTTACAATGCATTAATATTTATTGATTTGATACTCTCAGATAGTAGAGTACCTATAGCAAGTTACTTGGTTAATCAAAGCCAAGATATATTGAGATCTTTGAAGGTTTACATTTATGATGTTGTGAGTTTTGCACATTTATTTGAAATTTACTCTCATGAGGTCATGTTGTTTTTCAAAAGGGTGATCAAATTACATGAGTTTTACATGGATGTTTTGGATGTTAAGGAAAGTATATCTTATATTGATTTTTGGTAGGAGTTGTTTTAGTTGATCAGTATATGATATAGAGTACATGGACATTATAATTTGATTCATCACATTGGCAAGATGATTATTGAGCACCATGGGTTGTAATTTATTATGGGCAAGAAATTTTGGGAAGTCCAGATTGTCATGTCCCCTTCTCAATTAATTCATTCTTCTAGATAAAAGGCTCATTCCAATATTATCTTTGGGTTTAGAGAATGGGAAAGGAATATGATTTATTATTATTTGCATTGAAATATTCATTAGTTTATATTTTTATTAAAAAGGGCCAAGTAATTAATAAAATATTATTAATTTGGAGTATTGTCCAAGGTGGGGAGTAGAGTTGCCAAAGATTCTTGTACATACATGGAGGCATAAATTTAGGAGATTATTTGACAACATACATATATGGGAGTTATAATGGTCCATTTTTAGTCAATGTATAGTGCATTTGTGGTTGAGTATTGCATGGCCTACTTTGGTGAAAGCATATTGTATGCTTGCACTACAATTTTGGGTTGGCATTATGGGGCATGGAGATTTTTTGGTGGATTAATTTTTCATGTAGTGGACCTACTTTTGGAGGAGAGTGATGTGCATGTCATTATTTTCTTGGTGGGGCATGAGAATTATGCTTAAATGCATGGCATTATTATTTTTGGCTTGGCGGGGCATGGGATTTGACCCCAACCCCTATTTAAGTCAGGGAGCTCACTAGTTTGGTATCTTTTGCCAATTCAACTATTTTCTATAGGTTTGATGCACTTGTACTTTAACTATAGGATTCAAGGATGAAACCCCTTTGGTTTATTGAGGTAAATATCATATAGAGATTATATTTATATGTCAGAGCTTTATTCAGATTTCAGTACTTGCTTTGGTGTGTTATAGTGCATGTTTGTGAAGAATGGAGCAGTAGTTTAGTAAGTGTGTGTTTAATATTTCATAATTAAATGTGTTACTACAAATTTTGATTTATTCCAACATATGAATGTACATTTAATTAGTATAAACTATATATATCATTGTGGTAGTGTTCTATTACATGCATATGAACTATGAGTGGAATCAAGACAGAGTTGTGAAAAATCAGCATTGTATTCTTCAGTAGTTTAACATAAAAGTGTGTGCATGTTACATAAGGTGTTAAAATGTGCCATGCATGTGTGTTATTTGGTAATATATTGCATATTTCACATATTTTCAAATAAAATTTAATTTGTGGTTATTACATTCCACCTAGTTTGACATAGAACATGCCAATTTGTGATTCAAATGTAGAACAATTTGTTTGCTAGTTTAAATCGAAACCAAAAGACCAAACTAGGGTCATTGGTGAGGCACTTAACTTATATATTGTATCTTATTTGAATTTTTAAGCTTGTTTGATAGAACACATCATTTATAGGATTTGAACATTTATCAATTTACTTATAAATTAAATCCACAACTAAGCACATAATTTTTCATTTCTAATTCTTAATTTATCATACATCTCAAATTGAGATTTTAAATTTTCTTGGAACAAAATATGCCTAATGGGATTTGAATATAAAACATGAAACATGTGTGCTCGGTGAGAAACATAAATTTTTTTATTTAGTGTAGCCTCTCTCTATTGGTGGTTTTGACTACCATCTTAATATATGGGCTCATTGACAAATTGGCATGATCTATGAGGATATGTGGATTTTGACATCAATAAAATTAGAAGTATATGAATTCATAGTTTACAGATGTTCAAATTTTGGATTCAACATCATTGAGGTTATTTATCATAGATTTTTTTATTAGGTTGCAAATGGTTGGTTTACTCTTCTAAAATCTAGCTAAAATTTGTGGTATAAGACAAAATAGTTAATGGTAGATAAATTTTGATTAACTCATTGATATTTTACATGGTATTGTAGATAAGAAATTCAATAAAAAATTGCATGGGTTGTGTCCTTTAATGTTAGGTTGTGGAGCTAAAAGCTTCACTGATGCAAACAAGGAAGGAGGTTGCTAGGAGGTCGCTGAGTTGTAGAACAAGTTGCAGGGAAACCAACGTCAGTCTGATCAACTGACGTTGGTCATATTATAGTGCAGAAGCAACCAACGTTGGTTATAAGTCAGCCGGCATCGGTCAGGAAGGAGCCAACGTCGGCAACCTGTGTGTGCATGTAGTTTGCATGCGGGTTCCAAACTGGTCTATTTTTGGACAGGCAGTTTGCATGTAAAGACTATTTTTGGTCTTGAGTTGCGAGTCTAATTATTGTAATTAAGAAATTCTAATTATTGTAAGCATGAGATCTATATAATAGACTCATGGGCTGTATTGTAAAGGTGTGCTAGAAAGCCATTGTGCTTGTAGAGAGAGCAAGAGTAGCTCCTCCTAGTTCCAAAGGGGTGCTGAGTGTGTATGATCAGGGAGAGTTACAGGTTTTACAAGTTTTACTAGGAGATCCACCGGGGTACTGGTTAAAGAATCATAAGGACTTGGTGAGGCAGGGACAAGGGTTCTTCAGGGTGTAGAGATATCTACATGGTAAGTAAGGTCTATTGACTTGTAGGTGGCAGCAAGAGAAGGGAAGATCTACATGGAGTACGGTTGTGTACTTGGTGTACTGGCAACATTGTTACTGACTGGTGCAGGTGAACAACAACTCTGTGTTTGAGTTGATTGTTGTGACCGTGATGAGAGAGTGAAGTGTTGAAGGAGAATTACAGGTGAACCCTAGAAGTGTGGGAGCTCTAGAGGTGTGGGAAGAAGAAGTGTGGCATCTTCTTTATTGTATTTTATTCTGAATGAGTATTAATACAATTGGGTATTGTCTCTCATATCCTATGTTGTTTCATATTTATAGTTACTTATTCATTCTGGTTAAATTCCTTGTTTAGTTGCTAATACAAAGGTAATCAAGTGTGCCCTTAGTGGGCAGTAGGATCCTGACAGTTGGTATCAGAGATTTTTGGTTGGGTTACTAACAGGTGGTTTTAGATCTGGTTAGTGTTTGTTGATTACAGGTCACTCTCAGGGGTTTCAGATTGAGTGGGAGTATAGCAATGGCAGAAGAAAGTAAACTACGAATGGAGAAACTGAATAGCACGAATGGTCAGATTGATGGAAAGAAAGAGCAGGTAAAGGAAGATTATTGGTCGATAGAAGATCAGCATGTAGAAGCAGATGTTGCAGGTGTTGTTGCATAGGTTGCTCTAGATAAAGTAGAATCTTGGTCTATAGATTCTATTTCCTCTTTCCATGCAGCCCGAAATAGAGCATCTTTTCATGGGTATGTCTTTGGAGACTTTGGAGAGATTTATTTAGGAGCTGGTGAGCCTTGTCAAATGGTTGGTAAAGGGGAAGTGAAGCTGAAATTGCAGACAGATAACACACAGGTGTTGAAGAAGGTCATGCAGGTTCCAGTCTTGGAGATGAGTCTAATTTCTTCAAGAAATTTGGGTGATGAGAGATGCACAGTAACTCTCACAGCGGATACACTTGAATTAGACGGTGGTAAGAAAGTAGGTATCCTTTATCTATCTACTTATATTACTGATTCACCTTCTGTTGTAGAGATGTGGCTTTATAGGCTTGGTCACATATGTAAGAAGGGAATGCATGTTCTTAAGTGGAAGATAGATGTTTTTGACAAACTTAAGAACTGGAAAGCCTTGGTGTTCATGGAGAAGATGACAGACAGAGATCAGCTAAGGGGACTAAATTATTCTGAGCAGGGATGTGTTAATATGGACAAGGGTTTGATCCAAAAGGAGCTCGCAGGTAAAAAGTCATCACTCACAGGCGAACACAGGTACCAGCGTCAGTCAAGAGGAATCGATGTCGAATAGACAGGCACCGACATCGGTCATGTGTAGATCAATAGAGTCGGTGGATTCAGGTAGGTTAAGACTGACGTTAGTCAGACAGTAACTGACGTCGGCAACAGGGACACTAGCATCGGTTAGTGGGAATCGACGTCGGTAGTAAGGGTCAGTCACAGGGAACCGACGTCAATCGGGTGTAGATTGGGAGATGACCGAGATCAGTCACTGGAACGGATGTTGGGCGGATAGCAAGCTATCAAGGAGTCTCAAACGCCCATGTGGAGGACTGAAAGGGTAAGTGAACCTCATATTCATTATTCACCTTCTTATTAGTTGCTTACTGATGGTCAAGAACCAAGAAGACGTGAAGAGGCAATACAGGTAGAATCTAGGAAACAGTGGGAGCATGGCATGAATTCTTCAGAAGAGAACCAAGTGGGAGATTTGGTAGAGTTGCCAACGGGGATGAAAGCACTGAAAGACGAATGGATTCCCAGGTTAGAGAAGAGAGTGAATGGATACATGAGACGAAAGGCCAGGGTATATGGTCTTGAAGAAGTTGTAGGATAGTGGTACAGGTTTGATAGGTGGATGACAAAGCAGGGCTTTAGTCAATGTCAATGTAACCATTGTGTTTGTCTTACCAGGTGGATGATGGTTGCAGCATTATCCTGTTACCGTATGTGGATGGTATGCTTGGTGCAGGTTCAGACATACAGGGTTTTACTGAGCTAAATGTAAGGTTAGTTCAGTGGTGTGCCATGAAGGATTTGGAGTAGTGAAATTCTTTGGCAAGAGTAATCATAAGAGACATGGAAGATCACATATTGATTTTTTCTCCAGTGGGAGCTGATGTGAAGAAGGTGTTGGCGTGGTTCAATATGCAGGATGTAGAACTAGTAAGCACACCAAGGGTTGGACAGTTCAAGCTGAGCTAAGAACAGTGTTCAAAATCACATGAGGTCGAGTGTAGACCTGAGTTTTCCCAAGCAGTGGGAGTTTTCAAAAAGTTTGGAGCCAATTCAGGGAAGAAGTACTGGAGAGCAGTTTAGTGGATTCTCAGGTATCTGAGAGGGACCAACAACAGGTTAACATGTTATGCAGGGTCAAGGTCTTCACTACATGGAGTTGTAGGTTTGGATGTGGCAGGTTACTTGGATGACAGGAGGTGCACCACAAGTTGTGTGGTGGTTGGTCTTCAGGATTGAGCTTGAAGAGGGATACAAGCTAGGAAACAAATTAGACGGTGTACAGGTATAGGTACAATGCAGCTATTTATCTCCAAGTAGAAGATTGTTAGGTTGTGGAGCTAAAAGCTTCACTAATGCAAACAGGGAAGGAGGTTGCTGGGAGGTCACTGAGTTGCAGAACAAGTTGCAGGGCAACCGACGTCAGTCTGATCAACCGACGTCGGTCATATTACAGTGTAAAAGCAATCGATGTCAGTTATAAGTCGGCTGACATTAGTCAGGAAGGAGCCGACGTCGACAACCTGTGTGTGCATGCAGTTTGCATGCGGGTTCTAGACTGGTCTATTTTTGGACAGGCAGTTTGCATGTAAAGACTATTTTTGGTCTTGAGTTGCGAGTCTAATTATTGTAATTAAGAAAGTCTAATTATTGTATGCATGAGATCTATATAATAGACTCATGGGCTGTATTGTAAAGGTGTGCTAGAAAGCCATTGTGCTTGTAGAGTGTAATGTCCCTTACTTAGGGGCTCTTTTTGTCTCTACATAACTCTGATATATAGCAATAAAAAATTTTGATACCACTGTAATGTCCCTTACTTAGGGGCTCTTTTTGTCTCTACACAACTCTGATATATAGCAATAAAAAGTTCTGATACCACTGTAATGTCCCTTACTTAGGGGCTCCTTTTTCTACAATAAAAAGCTCTGATCTAGATACAAACTTGCAGAATATTAATTCAAATAAACAAATTACCACAATATAATTTCTTATTTATTTGCTCAGACTATTACAATAGATCTCTGTCATGCACCTCAAAGAATATTACAATACTGTTTTAAAACCCTGATCTTGTGCAAATCTGCAAACAAATATGAATCTGGAAGTCTCGGCCTGCTGTGTCAAACACACAGTCACCGGCGTCGGTCGATATACTACCGATGTCGGTCTATGTAGGTCCTTATCTGCCGACATCGGTCCTCAGATGGCCGATGTCGGTCATTGGGGATCTCTGTCTGCCGAAGTTGGTATCTGCATGGATCTGTACGGACCTGTACGGACTTCGTACGGCCACCAATTTAGCACAACCTATCTGTTTGACCCCTGATCTGGAAATCTATGGTATCTAATACAGTAGATCTCTCTCTGTATAATTTACTGAAACAAAACATAAACTAAATCAAGAAATACCTGGAAAGCTCTGTGATAAACTTTTGTGTGAAGTTATCTCTCAAATACCTGTAATACTATGATAACTTCTGGGTGAAGCTATCTCTCTATTTGGCAATAGATCAACTGATATTTCACAGCCTCTGAATTGCACACAATGAAGAGTTGACGTTCTCCACTGCAAATGGAATCCTGGAGCCTTGGCTCGGTCTTCTGAGGGAAAACCCTTAGCAAAATTTGTCTTCAATTCAATAATCAATTCATATATAATCAATAATGGCCTCCATGTGAAACCCTTATACCCTCAAAAGATATGCTTGCCCTAATTAGGGTTTCTTAAATTAGCATTAGGGTTTCTAATTTAAAATTAGACCAAATAATTAATATTTGATTAAATCAATCAAATATTAATATCTCCCTCAATATACGTCAGATCTTCGAACCGATCGAAGCTGGTGAATCAGGGAGTGATTTTGCACATGACCATACGAAAATAAGGGTGCTCCGCTACATGTCAAATATCCCTAAATAATAGGAGCATCAAGTAAACATGTCTGAAAGACCCCGAATGAACGCCCCCTGAAACCATTCTACAAATTGAAGTTAAGCCAATCTCCATTATGACCTTCTATCCATCCTATTAGCCTATGAGGTTTGCATAATAGGCTAATCATGAAGTCTGTCAATGTCCTCTAAAAAGGGGACATGACAATCCGCCCCTCCTGAAATTGCTTGTCCCCAAGCAATCTCAGAACAATGAACCACTCGATCCTCCTGGATCCCAAATGTAGTCATGATCTACACTGATGAAAATCAATGCAAACACCTGCAATATCATTAGTAGTAGAACAAAGAGGAATCCAAAATCAAACTGTCGGATGCAACTCAACCAATCTCTAAGATCACAAATACCATAGTCAAGAACGCATGAGAAGCAAACTCTCGAAGTATGATAACCCAAGTAGAATGGACAACTCCAACTGCCAATTCCATCTACAAAAGATGGTGCCAATCCATCCCATAATTGATCCCTCTGTAAAGGTGGCACAACGAACAGTACCACACTATCATATGCGTGAGAAGAATCAATCTGGAGACTCGACTCCATTGGTATCTCCAACTCATCAGAATCAGGTACTCCCAAATCCTGAACATGTGTGTCAGCGTCAATAACATGCTCCTCAGCGACCCCTGTAGGAATGTACTCACCACCAACCATCTCAATATATAAATGGACTGGGCCTGGTACTGGTGAAGACCGCAAATGCTCCAACTCTGCAGTCACCTCAGCTAAATGAAACTGTGACTCCTCAAAAGCCAACTGCGTACTCTCAAGAATCTCAGAAGTCACCTCGAGCTGCTGAGTAAGTTCACTCACCTTATCTTCCTTGACCAATAATGCATCATATGATGTACTGCCCCACTCCATAAGATAATCTCTGTCGGCTACCAACTACATATAATCCTATCTGAAAATCTGGATAGCCTCCCATAAAGAGTGGATCTCTGTCAAGGACAAATAACTACCTCCCTGCTCAATGCGAGTAGGAGAACCCCATCCATAAACTGCTAACAACTGTCGAGCAGCATCAAAATTCTTGCAAGCGGTAGCAATATCTCGCTCACTAACTCTCAGCTGACTAGACACATGGTGGCACTAGCTAGATTGTCTCCCACACTCCTCCTTTGATGCATGGTCCAAAAGAATAGACTCAGAATCACTGACCGCTGTAATACTACCATCCATACTCTGTGAATCAACTCCAAAGCTCATATCGACATACTGAGTATCAACAACTGTAGCGTCACTGTCTAACTCTTCCATACCGAAAGAAACTGTCGGTGAAACTAAGTCCTCAAAACTGTCCACTGCATTCTCCTGGGTGTCATCTGTAATAATCAGATCCTGGGACTCTTCTACAATCTCTACCATAGCTGAGAGATCATCAACCCTCAGTGCACTAACATCTGAGCACACCTCTACACTCTGAGTGCAAGCATCGTACTCATCCTCATCTTCACTATCTCCTATCTCATAATAGTTAGGGGACATGCTATTGCCCCGTCTAAGTGATCTGTAGTGCTCTCTCCTTAGCTTCACAAAGCGATCAAAAGGCAATAACTCCTGAACTCGAGGTGGTACTAACTCCCACTCCTCATTCGTTGTCATATACCGTGTGGATTTGACTTTGAATGTAGGGTATGAAATAATTTCATTCATCCTCCTCTGGGTGTCATTCAACTGCTTCAAACTGTGTTCCAGCTTCTTCATATCATTGTCCCACTATTTCTGAGTATATGAAGTCATCATGATACTTTGTTGATTCAATCTACCCAAACTACCCAACAGGATGGCAAGACATAGCTCTGATGTGCCCAACAGGATGGCAGGAATTTGGCTCTGATGTGCCCAACAGGATGGCAGGAATTTAGCTCTGATACCACTGTAATGTCCCTTACTTAGGGGCTCTTTTTATCTCTACACAACTCTAATATATAGCAATAAAAAGTTCTGATACCACTGTAATGTCCCTTACTTAGGGGCTCCTTTTTCTACAATAAAAAGCTCTGATCTGGATACAAACTTGCAGAATATCAATTCAAATAAACAAATTACCACAATATAATTTCTTATTTATTTGCTCAGACTATTACAATAGATCTCTGTCATGCACCTCAAAGAATATTACAATACTATTTTAAAACCCTGATCTTGTGCAAATCTGGAAACAAATATGAATCTGGAAGTCTCGGCTTGCTGTGTCGAACACACAGTCGCCAGCGTCGATTGATATACTACCGACGTCGGTCTATGTAGGTCCTTATCTGCCGACGTTGGTCCCCAGACGGCCGATGTCGGTCACTGGGGATCTCTATCTGCCGAAGTCGGTATCTGCGTGGATCTGTACGGACTTGTACGGACTTCGTACGACCGCCAATTTAGCACAACCTATCTGTTTGACCCTTGATCTGGAAATCTATGGTATATAATACAGCAGATCTCTCTCTGTATAATTTACTGAAACAAAACATAAACTAAATCAAGAAATACCTGGAAAGATCCGTGATAAACTTCTGTGTGAAGTTATCTCTCAAATACCTGTAATACTATGATAACTTCTGGGTGAAGCTATCTCTCTATTTGGCAATAGATCAGCTGATATTTCACAGCCTCTGAATCACACACAATGAAGAGTTGACGTTCTCCACTGCAAATGGAATCCTGGAGCCTTTGCTCAGTCTTCTCAGGGAAAACCCTTAGCAAAATCTGTCTTCAATTCAATAATCAATTCATACATAATCAATAATGGCCTCCATGTGAAACCCTTATACCCTCAAAAGATATGCTTGCCCTAATTAGGGTTTCTTAAATTAGCATTAGGGTTTCTAATTTAAAATTAGACCAAATAATTAATATTTGATTAAATCAATCAAATATTAATATCTCCCTCAATATACGTCGGATCCTTGAACCAATCGAAGCTGGTGAATCAGGGAGTGATTCTGCACATGACCATACCAAAATAAGGGTGCTCCGCTGCATGTCAAATATACCTAAATAATAGGAGCATCAAGCAAACATGCCTGAAAGACCCCGAATGAACGCCCCCTGAAACCATTCTGCAAATTGAAGTTAAGCCAATCTCCATTATGACTCTCTATCCATCCTATTAGCCTATGAGGGTCGCATAATAGGCTAATCATGAAGTCTGTCAATGTCCTCTAAAAAGGGGACATGACATAGAGAGAGCAAGAGTAGCTCCTCCTAGTTCCAAAGGGGTGCTGAGTGTGTATGATCAGGGAGAGTTGCAGGTTGTGCAAGTTCTACTAGGAGATCCATCGGGGTATTGGTTGAAGAATCATGAGGACTTGGTGAGGCAAGGACAAGGGTTCTTCAGGGTGTAGAGATATCTACATGGTAAGGTTTGTTGACTTGCAGGTGGTAGCAAGAGAAGGGAAGATCTACATGGAGTACGGTTGTGTACTTGGTGTACTGGCAGCGTTGTTACTGACTGGTGGAGGTGAACAACAACTCTGTGTTTGAGTTTATTGTTGTGACCGTGATGAGAGAGTGAAGTGTTGAAGGAGAATTATAGGTGAACCCTAGAAGTGTGGGAGCTTTAGAGGTGTGGGAAGAAGAAGTGTGGCATCTTCTTTATTGTATCTTCTTCTGAATGAGTATTAATACAATTGGGTATTGTCTCTCATATCCTGTGTTGTTTCATATTTCTAGTTACTTATTCATTCTGGTTAAATTCCGTGTTTAGTTGCTAATACAAAGGTAATCAAGTGTGCCCTTAGTGGGCAGTAGGATCCTGACATTAAAACCACTTTTCGGGTTCTCTAATTAATGCCTCCATTTTAGAAAGAGCAGCCACTAAGTAGCTTGGATGTCATTGGCATGCCCAAGTAACATAATAAATTAAGAACGGGTACTTCTTTGGCATCAAAGCCTCCTTAATGTGAGCTTTGTTGAAAGGGATATACAATAATGTAGATATGCAATCAGGATTAAATGTAAAAACAATTAAAAAAGGAAATTAACTCATTTTCTCGTGAGCTCTACAAACTTGCATTGTTGTAAACAAGACAAATTTTCCCAAACAAATTTCAAGTCAATATTTTGAAATCGACTAATTTGTCCACTTCCTCATTTTATTTCTAGAACCACATTATTTAAAAATAAATAAAATAAAAATTCCAACCAAATCCCAAATAAATATTCTTGAAATAGGCTAATTTACTTATTTCAGCCATATGGTTACAAATTAACCATAGTTCCAATTGACAAGCATGTGAACTTTTTATCTTAGAAGGCACAAACTCTTTGAAAATCAATATATTTATGTTTTTTTCGTGACAACCTTTACACACGACTATTATATTTGACCTCTAGATGCGATATGATGCAATTCAATTTGATTTGGAGCGATCTGTTCATACTACAATAAAGAGAGAGAACGGTGAATGGAATCGTAATCACAAATAATTTCATAATACTAATTAAAATTTCGATATAAATAATATTCGATCCGAAATGTGTGGGGGACGGCTAAGTGAGAATGGCCCAATAAAGTATATCCTTCAGACTTTTTTGTATAAATCTAAGAGAATTGGAGGTCGTACAGGGGGTGGACATAAAGAGAAGGAAAATCTATATATTCTAGAAGGTCACATCGTTCAAATTTGTGGAAAGTCACTGCCTCGGACATGGCATCGTTCCACGTTATCATGGGCGCGATCTTCTAGAATCCCGTCCACGTAGTTAGATAATATCTCCTGTGTTTCCAGGACGTCTTCCCTTCCGCGGCTATTCTTATGTATCGGTATACACACGAAATTACGTGAATATAGAAAACACGTGGTTTATTTTTCTTCATTCAAGATTTATTCTCCTATTAATCGCAAGTTTTCATGGAGTGCAGTGCGAGAATTGGAGGTTTACGGACGCCTCAGCTTGAGATGGGCTCACGGGTTTCGTCCGTAAGATTTGGGGCGAGAGTTAAATCAATTAACAGTAGTAGGGCGTCTCTGTATGATGTGCTTTCTGTCCAACAAAATGGGAGTTTTCGTGATATAAAGACCGCCTATCGTCGAATGGCTCTTAAATGCCATCCCGACGTTTGCCCGCCTTCACAGAGAGAAGAATGCACCACAAAATTCCTTCAACTTCAGGAGGCTTACACGACACTATCAGATCCTCTTCTCCGCCAGGATTACGATTGGACACTGGAAAACAGATTGGAATCAATCGAGAGCGAGCGAAGATTTGACGGTAGTAATTCTGTATGGGAAGCGCAGCTAATGGAACTGATTAGAAGGAGGTCGGGTTATGATAATAATTCATGGGCTAGTACAATGAGAACACGAAAACAACAACAGGCGGCGGCTTCTTCTTATTTGTGATTTGTGCTCGTTTCATATTTCTGTGCATGCATAGTGTTGGCTGTGAATGTGTACCTTGTAGATCTGCACACAATCGGCAAATGATGGATCTTCATCTGTAAATTGTATGATCAAATTTCCCAAAAATATTTCTTAAACCTATTGCTTATTTTCCAAACTTACACTACGAAATCTTACAACTACAGTTTCCTACAAATTTCTTGGTATTGCTTCTATTGTAGTGGTGGAACCTCCCATCAATAGACTGTAGAGTACAGACGACGGTTGAGCCCAACATCCTTTGGTTGCATGTCTTTCTGTTCATAATGGCATTGGCTGGACTTAGGCTGATCGGATGTGGTGTGGTATGCAACGATTTTTCGAATTTTTTTCGAAACTGTTAAACGACGCTTACAAGTTAATTCAAGAATTTGACGCTGGTTGTTCCGCATATATATGTTATTTGACGACCATCTAATCTATATAAATTTACAACATTCTATATAGCCGAGTTTGACACTCCCCATTCAAATATTCTTTGTATTCGAGCCCTCCCTCATCCTTTGCACTTTATCATCACGGATCATCCGAAGGTTAAAAATATGCTTCCCTTTCCATTCCAAAAATCTTAGCCAAAGTTTAATCTTAATAATGTGTTTTGTTTTTTTGTTTGGTAAGGTAAACACTTAGAAAGTGGTCCATGGGCCTTTCTTAAATTTGTTAAATTACATAATTCTAACATGTCTATATATTTGTTGATTATTTTAAATAATATGATTTTTTTTAAGTAATAATAAAATAGAGGTTTTTATTTTGGAATACAAAAAGATTAAGAGAGTAATTTAATATCAAGAAGAATAAAGGGTAAGTGTATGAAATTGGGGGGTCAACCTTAACTTGTACGGATTATTTGAGACACCTAAACTCAAAATCTTCAATTTATATAGATTATTTGAGACACCTAAACTCAAAATTTGAAGATATCATAGGAACATGAATTATAGCATTTCAAGTCTAGTTTCTAAACTTTTTTTTATAAAAAAATAGTCAAGTATAAGTAGGTCAAACATCAAAAATTCAAAGACAGTACTATTTTTTACAAAAATCAGTGTAGATAGCTTTCCATGTGGCCCATCATTTTTTAGCATCATTTAGTTTTTTTTAAATCCTTTGGTAGAAAGTTAGATAAAATCATCTAGTTTACAACTTATATTTTTTAAAATTAATTAATGATATTTATTTTTTAACTAATTTTACAAGTCAATAAAACTTAAAATATGATCAATAATATATAGCCAACCATGTGGCCCCTCCTAACTACCTAAAAAATATAAAAAATTAGATTTTTTTTAAATGTATATAAAATTGGGTCTAGTTTATGACCATATAGTTTTTTTTTGGGTTTCAATCAACAAATGAAAAGATACAAAAATAAATGTGAACATGTATAGTTGCGACATATAACCTAAAAAATATATACTTATAAATAAATATAGATAACAAACATATATATATATATATATATATATATATATATATATATATATATATATATATATATATATATATATATATAGAGAGAGAGAGAGAGAGAGAGAGAGAGAGAGAGAGAGAAACATGTAGTCGATGTTGTAATAATATTTTCAAGGAAAAGTTTGATAAAATTCATAGTGTTTAGCATGATTGAAGTTATATTTTATTGTTTTTACTCAAAAACATGCATTTAGTTGTGTGTTTACAAGTCCATGTCTCATGCTCGAGAATGTAAGCCTTCACACATAGTTTGAAATGTGTAATATAAACACCATGTACACATAACTACTGTGTACATGGAAATGCCACGTAGGTGAAATAATTTGCATTAATTTCACATGCATGCCAAATTAAATCATGTCAACCTAATTTTATTAGTCTAAATGTTGTTTTATTAGGGATAAAATGATTGGTTTAGAGTTTTAAGAGTTTATGATTTATGGTTTATGGTTTAGGGCTTAGGGTTTAAGGATTAGGGAACATGGTTTATGTTTTAGGATATATAAGGTACAATCACTAAGACAATTAGGGCCAAATTGAGCTCTTTAAACCTATTTGTGACTAAAAAATATGACTTTGGATTCAATTAGCCCCTACGTCACCATAGATTGAGCCAATTAGTCAATTGAGCTAATGAGTGATATGATTTGGGCCAAATTTATCCATGTGATCCTAGTTCTTACTCTAAAGGATGTTAACTAGGGCTAAATTGATTGGTTTATGGTTTACAATTTAGGGTTTAGGGTTTAAGGTATAGGGTTTAGCATTTAGGGTCCAATCGCAAAGGAAATTGAGGTTAATTTGAGTTTTTTGAATTTATTTGTGACTATATAATGTGTTTGGGAATAATTTTCCCAATGTCATCATAAATCTAGCTAATAAATCAATTGGGCCAGTAATTAATGTGATTTGTGTTTAATTGAACCTTAGATTAACATAATTATTACTCTAAAAGATGTTAAGTGGGGTTAAATTGATTGGTTTAAGGTTTAGGATTCACAATTTAGGGTTTATAAATTAGGGTATAGAGCTTAGGGCTTAGGGTATATAAGGTTTAATTTTTAGGGTATAGGGTCTAATCGTGAAAGAAATTAGGGCCAAATTGAGCTCTTTTAACCTATTTTTGATTATAGAATGTGATTTTGGACTCAATTTACCCCCACATCATCACATATTGAGCTAATTAGTCAATTAGGGCAATGAGTGATGTGATTTGGGCCAATTGAGCCCTAAAAACCTAATTTATACTCTAAAAGATGTTAATTAAGGCTAAATTGATTAGTTTAGGGTTTAGGGATTAAAATTTAGGCTTTAGGATATACAGTCTAATCATGAAAGAAATTGAGTATAATTTGAGTTGTTTGAACCAATTTATGATTGTAGAATGTGTTTTTGGGTTTGATTAGCCCCCATGTCATCACACATTAAGTAAATTAGTCAATTAGGGCAATTAATGGCGTAATTTAGACCAAATTGAGCCATGTAAACCTATTTTTTAGTTTATAAGATGCTCATTAAGGATCAAATGATTGGTTTAGGGTTTAAGAGACTATGATTTAGGGTTTAGGGTTTATATATGGCTTAGGGTTTATGGATTAGGGTTTAAGGTTTAGGGTATATGGTTTTGGGTTTAGGAATTAAGGTTTACAATTTAGAGTTTAGGTTTATCATTTAGGGCTTAGGTTTTAAAGTTTAGGGTACAAGTGTGAAGTTAAATGAGGATAACTTGAGTTATTTGAACCATTTATGATTATGAATTATGTTTTTGGGTTCAATTAGCCCCCTTGTAGTAAAAAATTGAGTGAATTAGTCAACTAGGGTAGTTAATGGTGTGATTTAGGCTAAATTTATCCATATGGACCTAATTCTTAGTGTAAATAATGGTAATTAGGGCTCAAATGATTGACATAGGGTTTTAAGAGTTTATAATTTATGGTTTAGGGTTTTAATGGATTAGGGTTTATGGATTAGTGTTTAAGGTTTAGGGTATAGGGTATATGGATTAGAACTTGGGGCTTAGGCTTTAGGGCTTAGGGTTTACAATTTTGGGTATATGGTTTATGGTTTAGGGCTTAGGGTTTAAGGTATAGGGTGTAGGGTGTAGGGTTTAAGATCCAAATATGAAGGTAATTAAGGATAATTTGAGTTACTTGAACCTATTTGTGAGCACATAATGTGTTTTTGAGTTTGATTATCCCCCTGATATAAATATTTTGGAAATAATGGAGTTTTATTCCTAATTTTGTTAAAGATATAAAATAGTAAATCATTAAATAATATTAAAATAATTTAACCACTAATTTTTATAGTTTATTTGTATTTTTAACCTTTATATAAATAGTAATAAATATGGAAAAAATAAGACTTAAATTAAAACAAATTGAAATGACTATTACAGGGTCTAATATTGGTTGTGTAGGACTAGGATAGTGTCACAAATTAAGATTTATTTTTTATTTTACAAAAGGATAGGAACACCAAAATAGGACACCCTAGATCCAACATTGTTTTCCTCTTTTATAATTGTTGTCCAAACTACTTGTATAGACCTACATTTTTTGGGTTTTATTCATTATCCCTGTGTGAGCCTACTTGTGAAATCCTGACTACTAAAAGTCTAAAAAAATCCTTGTAGAGATGATTTAGTATTCAAACCTTAGACTTCATTATGCTTTGATAAAACTTGAGAAAGAAGGAGGGGTTAGCATGTGTAAGATGCACTGAACATGTATCCACACCCCTTATGTGAGCACGCTATCTACATACTAATACTTTGAAGAAGGATCAAGCCATAGGTAGTTTTCCCACTTAATGTGCTTTGTGTAATAGTGTGAATGTAAATGAAAAATGATAAACTAGATGTGTTTGTGGTGACTAGGGACTGGTGTGAGGATTTGGATATTCTTGTAGCTATATTGGAAGGCTATATGTAGAGAATAGGGAAACTTGCCTTAGTGGTTTTGCTTGTATTCTTAATTGCTCTGTAATATTTACCAACCTCCTTCTAAATGAACTTTGAATAGGGTTTTATAGATATCTATTAGTCATAAGTCAAATGTATTCATATTAGGACGATAATATGAAGGATAGGAATTAAAAATAAATGACCGTTGGAGCTCAAAATATAATTGGATAGGAGCATTGAAATAGGACACCTTAGGGTCTGATGCTATAGTCCAAGTTGGGTGCTCCTATCCTATAAGTTCATGACTTAGGGGGATAGGATTGGTCTATAAAATGCTACCTCAATGAGGTGGAATAACTATTTGGAGAGCTTAAAATGACTAGGAGTAAGCAAAAAGGTGTCTAGAAGGGTTATGAGAGAATGAAAGAAAGACCTATGTATTGGGTGTCATAAGCCACACTCAAGATACCAATTTTAACATTTTATATGACTACATTTCCCCACTTTATTCTAGTGATGCAGTGAAGTGAAATACTAGGATAAAAAAGTAGAAAGTGTACCTAAACTTACCTATAAGGATGAAGGTCATGAAGCTGTGTGATGTTGGGTATGCATAGAGAGAGCATGTTGTGAAGTATAAATATGTAAATGAAAATTAAGAGTAGACTAATTCTTACGAGACATGCTATGTCTAATGTAAAAGTGTGCAAAAAATTGGGTAAAAGAGAGAGGAAGAGAAAGGAATAAATACACCTCATTAGGTACATGAACCAATATAAAACATGTTGTGATGTCGAGTGATGTTGGGTATGTACTGAATGATGTTGTACTAAAATTAATACCATGAATGGAGCTAAGTGGCTCAACAATGAAAAAGTTATCCCTTTAGCTCCATCATCACCTATTAAGTGAAGCTATGTGATCATGCATATGTTAATTGATGTTTGAACTATGTGTCCAATCCCTCTAAGTAGGTGGCTCAAGAATACAAAGGCTAGCTAATCCTTTGGCTCCATTATTGCCTCATGAAGTGAAGTTATGAATTAATATTGGTATGAATGTGTGTCATATGAGATGTATCCTAAATCCCATGAATGTTCTATACGTTGATAATGTGGTGTGGATTACTGAATGTGTACTGGAAACTAGGCCACTCTTGGACACTTGAAAAAGGTGGAGATTAGGCTTGTATGAAAGCCACTTTCAAACTAAGAAATAAGCTTATGTGAAATCCACTCGAGAATGATGTCAAACATATAAAGATGAAATAAGACATGTAACTACTGAAAATGCCTAGGTAATGCCATAAACTATAAAGAAGAAAAAGAAAATGTGCCACATACTTTGCCCCCAATCACTAGTGTCTGTAACATGGATTTTGATCTATAAGTTGTATCAACTGCCTACTTTGAAACTAGAAGGAAGAGCCATGGTGCTACATATGATGCCCCTATATCTATATTTTCTAAGAAAAACTATATTAAAACTATTGATTTTGAACTGAACTATTACTGACAAAAATGTAACTAGTCTTACCTTTTTATCTATTTGTAGAAAATATAGTTTTTTATTGTTTGGATAGGAGTACCAAAATAGGACACTTTGCTCTTTGATTTTGTAGTCCAAAGTTGGTGCTTTTGTCCTATGTTGATTCTAAGGACTATTTTGTAATTATCACTATTTGTCTGGTTTGTTCTACTTGGTTTAAACTGTGGTTATTATTTTGGGTGTTCTGAAAATTGATTTTTCAACTAGTAAGAGCTCTGATCTCTGTGACAAAGCCCATATTTATTTTCCCCTCTTTTGAGAGTAGTAATGAAGACCCTATAATGACTACCCTCAGAGGAAAGAGCCCTGCAAGTGTGTTATGTTGTGAAATACATGATATAGTAATGAAAATAAAAAAAGATATCTCAAAATACAACATAGTTTATATTAGAGATTGTTAGATCAATAGGTGTATGCCTAGATAGATATAACAATGTAATAGCATGTACAGTTTACTAAATTGAAACTAAAAATATTAGTTTATAGTTTTCAAGGAGAGATGGAGCATGATGTCCATCATGGGATCTAAGAAAGCAAGATAATTCATGATATGGATCATGTCATTGCAAACAATGAGAAGCAAAAAAGAAAAAAACACACAAAGCAATAAGCATACAAAGGTGGCCAAGGGGCCAAACAAAAAAGGGACATGGACACATGTCACTAAAATTAGAAAAGCAAACATATAAGGTATGTTCAAATGCCACATACACATACAATTGGAAACAATCTAGGTTGGCATGAGGGCCACAATCACATAGAGGAGTATAGGAAAAGGACATTGGAAAATGTCATAAGGCACACATAATAAATAGAAGGAAAAGACATTGGAAAATGTACAAGAGACAAAATAATAATTGATAAATACAATCACATCTAGCTATGCAAAGCAAGAAAGGGAAGCATGTAAATGCTAAAAATACAATCACATCTAACTAATCAAAGAAAGAAATAAAAGTATGCAAAACATGGAGTACAAGACTAGGTATATGCTAAGAAATGCACAAGTGCTATATACTAGTGAATGTTGATAAAGAAATCTATGTAAGCTAGTAAGTAATGTATATCAACATGGTAAATAGAGTGTGTGGTGTAGGAATGACATAACTAGGATGGTGTAGTCATGTAGAAGATGCCCCTAGTAAATAGATATATCGATATATGTCTTGAATGTAGAAGTAGGATGTCCCCTCAATGGATAGAGTGAAGCAATCAAGGATCTGGGTGTCACTACACACACTCAAATAAAATCAAGTGAAGCATGGTAATGTAGATCAATAAAAAAAAAATAGTGTAGAATAACAAAATATAAGTATAGCATGTTAGTAGAAATGTAAACCATGGATAATGCATACAATTGAATTTTTTTTTGTTATTTTTGAGCTATATGATTTTTTTTGGTATTTTGAATTATTTGAATGTTTTTATATTTTAAATTTTTTGAATGTTTTTATATTTTGAAATTTTTAAATATTTTTATATTTTGACATGTTTGAAATAAGCTATGTACAATCAATCATAAGGAGACTATGTACAAGAAAGCAAAAGGAAACTATGTATAAGTAAGCATAAGGAAACTATGTATGATTTAACCTTTTTGGAAATACTTGTGTATTATTCCTAATTTAGTTAAAGAGTCTGAGTAGTAAAATCAATAAATAAAAATGCAATAATTAAGCTACTAATTTGTATAATTTGATTGCAATTTTAACCTTTCTAAAAATAGTAACAAGGGAAAGAAAATAAGACTTAGTTGGAAACTGACTAATATGACTAAGCTAAAGGCTATAATTCACTATGCAGGACTGAGACACTATCACAAATCAAGATCTAGACTTCATTTTATGATTGGATAGGAACACTAAAAATAGTACACCTTGAGCTTCGATGTTATATTCCACCTCTATCATTATTGTCTAGAAGACCTAAGCTTTCTAGGTTTTGTTTGCTATGTCTGTGAGATCCTACTTGTGAAATTTTGATTGTTAGATATCTGTAGAACTCCTTATATAATTGATTTTATCTTAAAATCCTATTATTAATTATGTTTTGACCAATTATAAAAAGAGGGGGGATTGGTGTGTGTAAGATTCATTGAATGTGTATCCACATCTCTTGTGTGGGCACACTACTTACATACCAATAATTTAAAGAGGGATCAAGCCATATGTAGTTCTTCAACTTGATGTGATTTGTGTAATAGTGCTTATGAAGATGAAAATGCTAAAATTGGGTGTGCTTGAGGTGGCTAAGGACTAGTGTAAGGATTTGAATAAGTTGGAAATGGTATTAGATGGTTGTATGTAGAGAATAGAGAAATATTCTTGAGTAGTCTTTCTTGTATTCTTTCTTGCTTTGTGATATTTGCCAACCCCTTCTAAATTAACTTTGAATGGGTTTTTATAGGGATATATTGGTCATAGGTCGAATGTATTTGAGTTAGGATGATAAGGAGGATAGGAATAGAAAGGAAATGACCATTTGGGCTTGAAATATGATTGGATAGGAGCACTAGAAATAGGACACCCTAAGGTCTAGTGCTATAGTCCAAGTTGGATGCTATAGTTCTAAGCTAATAGGACCTGGGGGGATGGATCTATCATTGAAAGAAGAGTCTAGCTCAACTAACATCAAGTCTAGAAGGCTATGGATAACTAGGAATCAGTGAAAATATTTATATGAGGATTATGAAAACAAGCAAGAGGGACCTATGGGATGGATGGTACAAGTCATACTCAAGTTACTAATTTTCACATTTTATATGACTGCATTTCTTCCCCTTTATTCTAGTGATGTAGCAATGTGAAATACGAGGATAAAGGAAAAATAGAAAGCATACTTGAACTTACATGTAAGGGTAAAGCTCATGAAGTTGTGATGTTGGGTGTGCATAGAGAGGGCACGCTGTGAAGTGTGAATCTATAAGAGAAAACAAAAAGTAGATCAGTTATTACTAGATACACTATATCTAAAATAAGAATGTACAAATATAGGTAAGAGAGAGAGGAAGAGGAATGAACAAATACATCTCATCAGGTACACAAACCAATGCAAAACCTATTGTGATGCTAATTAATGTTGATTAATATTGGATGATGCTATATCAAGAGTAATATCACAAATTGAGATAAATGTTCAATTCCCTGAGAGTGGCTCAAAAATGAAAAGGCTATCCCTTTGGCTCCATCATCACACACTATGTGAAGCTAGGTGGTCATGCATGTGATAATCAATGTTTGGACTATGTGTCTAATCCCTCTAAGTAGGTGGCTCAAGAATACAAAGGCTAGCTAGTCATTTGGATCCATCATTGCCCCATAAAGTGAAGCTATGAACTAATACCAGTATAGATGTGTGTCGTATGGGATGGTCCCTAAATCCCATGAATGTAATGTGATCTGACAATGTTAGCATAGATATCTGAATGTATGCTAGAAACTAGGCCACTCTTGGCCACTCCAAAAGATGGATATTAGGCTTGTATGAAAGCCTCTTCAAAACTAGGCACTAGGCTTATATGAAATCCATTCCAAATTGTGAAGGTTAGGCTTGTATGAAAGCCACTCCAAAGTGATTCCCTATAATGACTACCCTCAGAAGAAAGAGCCCTGCAAGTGTGTTATGTTGTGAAATACATGATATAGTAACAAAAATAAAAAATATGTCTCAAAATACAACATAGTTTATATTAGAGATTGTTAGATCAACAGGTGTATGCCTAGATAGATATAACAATGTAATAGCATGTGCAATATACTAAATTGAAATTAAAAATATTAGTTTATAGTTGTCAAGGAAAGATGGAGCATGATGTCCATCATGGCATCTAAGAAAGCAAGATAATGCATGATATGGATCATGTCATTGTAAACAATGAGAAGCAAACAAGAAAAAATCACACAAGGTAAGAAGCAAGAAGCATACAAAGGTGGCCAAGGGGCCAAACAAACAAGCGACATGGACACATGTCACTCAAATTAGAAAAGAAAGCATACAAGGTATGTTCAAATACCACATACACATACAATTGGAAACAATCAAGGTTGGAATGAGGGCCACAATCACTTAGAGGAGTACAGGCAAAGGGCATTGGCAAATGTCCTAAGGAACATACAAGAGACAAAACAAGAATTGAGAAATGTAATCACATCTAGCTATGTAAAGCAAGAGAGGGAAGCATGTAAATGCTAAAAATACAATCATATCTAACTAATCAAAGAAAGAATTAAAAGTATGCAAAACATGGAGTACAAGACTAGGTATATGCTAAGAAATGCACAAGTGCTATATAATAGTGAATGTCGATAAAGCAATCTATGTAAGCTAGTAATTAATGTATATCAACATGGTAAACAGAGTGTTTGGTGTAGGAAAGACATAACTTGGATGGTGTAGTCATGTAGAAGATGCCTCCAGTAGGTAGATATATCGATCTATGTCTGGAATGTAGAAGTAGGATGCCCCCTCAATGGATAGAGTGAAGCAATCAAATATCTGGGTGTCACTACACACACTCAAATAAAATCAAGTGAAGCATGGTAATGTAGATAAATTGACAAAAAATATTGTATAATAACAAAATATAAGTCTAGCATGGTAGTAGAAATGTAAACCATGGATAATGCATACAATTGAATTTTTTTTGTTATTTTTGAGCTATATGATTTTTTTTGGTATTTTGAATTATTTGAGTGTTTTTGTATTTTAATTTTTTTGAATGTTTTTATATTTTGAAATTTTTAAATACTTTTATATTTTGACATGTTTGAAATACACTATGTATAATCAATCATAAGGAGACTATGTACAAGAAAGCAAAAGGGAACTATGTCTAAGTAAGCATAAGGAAACTATGTATGATTTAACCTTTTTGGGAATATTTGTGTATTATTCCTAATTTAGTTAAAGAGTCTGAGTAGTAAAATCAATAAATAAAAATGAAATAATTAAGCTACTAATTTGTATAATTTTATTGCAATTTTAACCTTTCTAAAAATAGTAATAAGGGAAAGAAAATAAGTCTTAGTTGGAAACTGACTAATATGACTGAGATAAAGGCTGGAATTCACTATGCAGGATTGAGACACTATCAAAAATCAAGATCTAGACTTCATTTTATGATTGGATAGGAACACTAAAAATAGGACACCCTAAGCTCTGATGCTATATTCCACCTTTATCGCTATTGCCTAGAAGACCTGAGCTTTCTAGGTTTTGTTCCCTATGTGTGTGAGACCTTGCCTATGAAATTTTTATTGTTGGATATCTGTAGAATTCCTTATATAGCTAATTTTATATTAAAAGCCTATAATTCATTGTGTTTTTACCAATTATAAAAAAGGGGGGATTAGTGTGTGTAAGATTCATTGAATGTGTATTCACATCTCTCGTGTGGACACACTACTTACATACCAATACTTCAAAGAGGGATCAACCCATATGTAGTTCTTCCACTTGATGTGATTTGTGCAATAGTGCTTATGAAGATGCAAATGCTAAAATTGGGTGTGATTGAGGTGGCTAAGGACTAGTGTAAGGATTTGAATAAGTTGGAAATGGTATTGGATGGTTGTATGTAGAGAATAGAGAAATATGCTTGAGTAGTCTTTCTTGCTTTGTGATATTTGCCAAACCATTCTAAATTAACTTTGAATGGGTTTTTATAGGGATATATTGGTCATAGGTTAAATGTATTTGCATTAGGATGATAAGGAGGGTAGGAATCAAAAGGAAATGACCATTTGGGCTTGAAATGTGATTGGATAAGAGTGCTATAAATGGGAAGCCCTAGGGTCTGATGCTATAGTCCAAGTTATATGCTATAGTCCTAAGCTGATAGGACCTAGGGGGATGGATCTATCATGGAAAGAAGAGTCTAGCTCAACTAACATTAAGTTTAGAAGGCTATGGATAACTGGGAATCAGTGAAAATATTTCCATGAGGATCATGAAAACAAGCAAGAGGGACCTATTAGATGGATGTCACAATTCATACTCAAGTTATCAATTTTCACATTTTATATGACTACATTCGCCCCCGCCCGCCCCCCCCCCCCCCCCCCCCCCCCCCCCCCCCCACAATTTTATAGTGATGTATCAAAGTGAAATATGAGGATAAAGGAAAAATAGAAAGCATACTTGAACTTACATGTAAGGGTAAAGCTCATGAAGTTGTGATGTTGGGTGTGCATAGAGAGAGAATGATGTGAAGTGTGAATCTATAAGAGAAAACAAAAAGTAGATCAGTTATTACTAGATACACTATATCTAAAATAAGAATGTACAAAGCTAGGTGAGAGAGAGAGAGAGGAAGAGAAATTAACAAATACATCTCATCAGGTACGTAAACCAATATAAAGCCTATTATGATGCTAATTAATGTTGAATAATATTAGATGATGATATATCAAGAGTAATGTCAAAAATTGAGATAAGTGCTCAATTCCCTGAGAGTGGCTAAAAAATGAAAAGGCTATCCATTTGGCTCCATCATCACCCAATAAGTGAATCTAGGTGGTCATGCATGTGATAATCAATGTTTGGACTATGTGTCCAATCCCTCTAAGTAGGTGGCTCAAGAATACAAAGGCTAGTTAGTCCTTTGGCTCCATCATTGCCCCATAAAGTGAAGCTATGAACTGATACCAATATATATATGTGTGTCGTATGGGATGGTCCTTGAATCCCATGAATGTAATGGGATCTGACAATGTTAGCATAGATAGTCGAATGTATTCTATAAACTAGGCCACTCTTGGCCACTCCAAAAGATGGAGACTAGGTTTGTATGAAAGCCTCTTCAAAATTGGGCACTAGGCTTATATGAAATACATTCCAAATTGTGAAGGTTAGGCTTGTATGAAAGCCACTCCAAAGTGATGCCAACCACCTACAGATGGAGTAAGGAACACAACTACTAAGAATACCTAGGTAATATGATGAACTTAGAAAGAAAAAAAAATAAATGTGTCATGCACATTGCCCCCAATCACTGGTGTCTAGAACATGGATTTTGGTCTAAAAGTTATACCAACTGCCATATATAAAATTAGAAGTGAGATCCACCATGACATGCATGATGACCCCTATATCTATATTCTTTGAGCAAAACTGTATTGAAAACTACTGATTCTAAACTAGTTTGAATGTGCAAAACTATAGTTGAACCTAATTTTCTACCTACTTTTGGAAAATATAGTTTTTTTATTATTTGGATAGGAGCACCAAAAATAAGACACATTGTTGTTTGACATTATTGTCCATGTCTAGCATTGTTGTCCTTTGATGAAACCAAAATTTTTTATAGAATCTTCACTATTTTTCTGGTATGTTCTACTTGGTTTGACCTTTGATTGTTGTTTTGAGTGTTCTAAAATTGGTTTTTCAACTAGTAGGAGCTATGATCTCTATGGCAAAACCCTTGTTTGTTTCCCCCTCTTTTGAGGGTAAGAATGAAGACTCTACAATGATTTCCCTCAGAAGAAATAGCCCTACAAGTGTGTTATGCTATGAAATACATGATATAATAATGATAAGCAACAAGATATATCATAGTTTGTAAAGGATATTGTTAGATCAACAAGGGTATGCCTAGATAGATATAAAAATGTAATAGTATGTTTAGTATACTAAATTGAAACTAGAAATGAAAGTATGGTTAGCTGTTAGTTGGCAATGAGGGATGGAGCATGATGTCCATCATGGCATCCAAGATAGAAAGATAATGCACGATGTGGATCATAACATTACAAATAATGAGAATCAAATAAGTAAAAAGCACACAATGCAAGAAACAAGAAGTGTACAAGAGTGGTCAAGGGGCCAAGCAAACAAGGGACATGGGCACATGTCACTCAAACTAGAAATCAAGTATACAAGGCATGTTCAAATGCCACATACACATATATTTGAAAATAATTAAGGTTGGCATGAAATCCACAATCACATATAAGATTAAAGGCAAATGGCTATGACAAATGTCCTAATGCATACACATGAATAGAATCAAAGGACATTGGAAAATTTCCTATGGCACATATAGGAGACAAAATAAGAAATGAAGAATGCATCAGTCTAGATATGCAAAGCAAGAAAGGAAAGCATGTAAAAACTAGAAGTATAATCACATCTAAGTAATCAAATCAAGAATTTGAAATTATGCAAAACATGGTAATACAAGACTAGGTATATGATAAGAAATACAAAAGTGTTATATACTAGTGACATGTTGATAGAGTAATATGTGTAAGCTAGTAAATAATGTATATCAACATGATAACTAGAGTGTGTGGTTTAGGCATGGCATAACCTATATGGTGTGGTCATGTAGAAGATGCCCCTAGTGGGTAACTATATTGATGTATGTATCAAATGTAGAAGTAGGATGCCCCCTCAATGGATAGAGTGAAGCAATCAAGGAGATGGATGTCATTGCACATACTCAAAGAAGATCAAGTAAAGCATGGTAATGTAGATAAATTGAAAAATAATAGCATGGAACAACAAATGTAATTCTAACATAATAGTAAAAATTTAAAGCATGGATAATGAATACAATTGAAATATTTTTGGTGTTTTGACATATTTGAATGTTTTTGAAATTTTAATATATTTGAATGTTTTTGATATGTTGTATTGTTTTTGTATTTTGAAATTTTATGAGATATGTACAATAAATCTCATGAAGACTATGTATAATAATTTGAAAATAAGTTATATACAATTAATCATAAGAAGATTATATACAAGGAAAGATGAGAAACTATGTACAAGTAATTTGAAAAAGTTATATACAATACAATGTGTGAAATGAAAGGTTAGACATGAAATATGTGTAGATGCATAATATTCATTGGATTTTTGAGTTTATTTCCTTCAAGAGATGATAGATGATACACTTTAAGTTTAATATTTTTGGTAATAATGTATGGACCTAGCCAATTTGGTTTGAATTTTCCTTTGATTTCTTCTTTGGCATTGACATTGCAAAGAATTTATTTGAGCATGATATCATCAACTTTGAAATCTCTGGTGTGAAATCATTTGTTGTAGGATCATTTTATATGTTGTCAGTATATTTTGAGATGTTCTACTGCTTGAATGCATGCATGGTCTAACTGTTTGAGCTAGTGCAAACATTTTTCATGATATTGGTCATCATTGAGAATACATTTAAGGGAGACATAAAGAGATGGGATTTCTAATTCCAATGGTAAAAATTATTCTATGTCATAAATAAGTGAATAAGGAGTAGCTCTTGTAGGTGTGTAGATACTTATGCAATAATCCCATAATACAAAGACTAGTTGATTATGCCAATTATCTCCAAATTTGGTCACTGTTTTGATCAAAATGTTGTTGATGGTTTTATTGGTAGCCTATGCTTGATCATTTCCCCATGGGTAATATGGAGTGGAGAATGTGTGTTTTATCTTATATTTGGTGAAAAAATTATTGATAGTTTTATTCTTGAATGATGTTTCATTATAAAAAATGATGGCAACAGGTAGGACAAAACATGAAATAATATGAGTCATGAGGAAGCTGTAAATGTCCTCTCTTATGGTATATTAGAGTGGAATGGTTTCTACCCATTTGGTAAAATATTTTGTAGCTATGATGATGAAATTATGTCCATTGATAGATTCTGGGTTAATTTTTCAAATAAGATCAAATCCCCATAACATAAATGGCCATGGAGAGACAATAGGTTGTAATTATTGTGATAGTGCATGTTGTAGGTTACTATGTCATTGACATTTATCACATAGATTTTCATATTTTGAACATTTGTCTTCCATGGTGGGCCAATAGTACCCTTGTCAAAGAAATTTGTGTGACGTGGCCTTTCCACTAAAGTGATCACCACACTCACAATCATGTATCTATGTAAGAGCAATTTTGGCTTCTGTTGAAGTCAAGCATCTAAGTAATTATCCATCAAAAGATCATTTGAAAATGTACCCACCAATGATTACATACTAGAGTGCTTATTTGTGTAACTTTTGCTTGTCATTTTGTGAAAAAGTGTCTAGTGTAATAGATTTGTTTAGAAAGTTATCGATGTTCGAGAAGCATTTTAGAGTTACAAAACTATGTGTAGTGGCTAAGATAGATAGTGAAATTAAATTTATGTTGGATATAGATGATTATTTCAATCATTTAATTATAAAAATATATTGATAATCATTGATGTCAATAAGAATCAAAGATACGATAGTTTACATTGCATCGACATGTCATTTGTCTTTTCTTGGTATACTTTCTATACAAAAGTAATTGAATTATGATGATAAACATTGTACCATGTTTTAATATGGGATAAGATGTTCTTGTTTTGTTTGATATACATCATTGACTTGGTTGACCAAAAGTTGGGAATAACCAAATAATTGAATAGATTTTATTTGGAAATACTGGGTGGCAAATAGACCTAAGATAGGTGCTTCCTATTATATGGTGTTTTGGTATAGGAGAAACTTAATTGGTATGCTATAGGAACTATGTAATCAAAAGGGTCAATAAAGACAATGCCTGCCTCTCTATTAAATGCACATTAAGAGCCATTGAAGAATATGGTCCAGGTGTCTACATGAGTAGAATAGGTAGTAAAATCATATTTGAATGTCTCATTAATAGGGTTGGTATCGAAGAGTGCTGCTATTTCCAAATGGTCTGCAATGATTTAGCCCTTTATTAATTTCTAGAGGATGATCTTTAAGTTAAATTTTGTTAATAACATAACCCATTTTATGATTTGACCAAAAAGATGTGGTTTTGCCATTAGAAACTTCAAAGGGTATTATTTTATAATGACCTAAGTCTCACTATTGACCATGTAATGTTGAATTTTTTATGTGGCAAAAACTAATGCTAGACATAGTTTTTCTATTGTAAAGTAATTTTTTTAATAATCAACCAGTGTGTGACTGATGTAATAACTACTCACTCAGTATGTTGGTCATCATGTTATGCTAAGAGTGCTCCTAATGCATTATCTATTACAGAGATATATATTAGGGAAGGCTTATCAGGGATAGGTGGTACTAAAATAGGTGGATTAAGAAGATATTGCTTGATTATATCCAAGCTTTCTTAACAAGCTTAATCCCAAACAAACTTTGTATCCTTTTTTAATAATCAAGTGAATGACTGAGTTTTATCGACAAGTTGAGATAAAAAATAATGGATTACTTGGATCTTGTCTTGTATTGAAGTTATTTTAAGTTCATGGGAAGTGGCATATTGATAATTGCTTTGAATTTCTTAGGGTCAACCTTTATGCCACATTGATAAATAATGAAACCTAGGAGCTTGCCTATTGTAACTCAAAACACACATTTCTCTGGATTTAATCAGACATTATATTGCTTGAGTATTTGAAATATTTTTTGTAAATTAATAACATGATGTTGTCATTATTTATATTTATCTAATATATCATTAAAATAATCCTCAATAGTATGGTGAATAAAATCATGAAAGATATGTGTCATTGTACGTTGATATGTAGCTCTAACATTTTGTAATCTAAAAATCATGACAATGTGAAAAAATGTACCCCAAGGTGTTGTAAAGGATGTTTTCTCTTAATCTTCTTTAACAATATTGCTCTAGTTGTATCTGGTAAAGCCATCCATAAATGATAAGATTTCATATCTAGATATGGAATAGATGATCACGTCGATATTAGGTAAGGGGAAATCATATTTTAGGCATGCTTTATTTAAATCTTGATAATTGAAACAACACCAAATTTCCCTGTTAGGTTTTACTATAAGGACTATGTTGGAAATCCATTTAGGGTGTGCTACTGGTTGAATAAAGCCAACATATTATAGGCATTTGATCTCATATTTGAATGAGAGAGCCACCTTAGGATACATTTTGTGATTTTTTTTGCTTAACTGGTTTGGAATATAGGTATAAGGGAATATGATGGACTACTATAGATGTATCAATTCTTGGCATATCTGAGTAAGACCAAGAAAAGAGTTTTGAGAAATCTGTTAAGGCTTGATGAATATCTATATCTTCTTAATTTTTTAGGGGAGTGGCTAATAAAATAATGTGGAGATCTTGATCAATTCCAAAATTGAAATGAACTATTTCTTCATTAAGTAATGTGAAACAATCAAGTGTGTAGGGATTGGTAGGAATAGTATCATCTGAATCAATTGGTATGTCTTGTGGAGAATCTAGACTTTCTCAAAAGTATATGTGGGAATTTGTGTGATGAGGAAATCTATTTTTATGATAACAAGATGGAAGATCCTCATATGCTCTGAGAAATTGAAGGAGGGATTCATCATTGGAGAATTCATCTAATGTAAACATGTCTGGTGAAATTGCATCATCAATGAAATCAGGATAGATCAATGATAATGTTTAAGTATGATTAATGGTGTGTTCTATCGATGTAGTGGGTGGAAAAAAATTATATACTTTGAGGTTGTAGAAGAAGGCTTATTATGAAGGTAGGTAAACTCATATCCTAGCCCTTGTGTTCCATGTTGTGTAGATGCCTCAACAGGATTGATGATTCCTTGTTCATTCTTTCCAAGACCTTTGCCATGATATCCCATCTTATAGAGACATTTAAGTGTAAAAGGAGAGGTAAAATGGTGATTTGGTGTCAATGTTGTTATGGAAATTGGAGTTTGTTGATGTGTTACATGATCCAAAGGTACACTATGAATAATAGGTTGTGCTGGTATATTGCCAAGATTAAATTATAGAATATAATTCTATGGAGTTTTGGTAACCTGGTAGTATTTAAAAGGTTTTTTTATCTATTGGGCATGTGTATATGTAGCCTTTGTTACTAAATTTAAAAAAAATCATGGAGTGTAGAAGGGACTACATGCATATCATGAATCCATATCCGCCCAAATAATAAATTATAGTTGAGGTCATTTGGCATGACTTGGCAAGTAGTTGGCAGTGTCTTAGGCCCTAAGGTAAGATTGAGTGTTATTTGACTCATGAGTTTTCATGGAATTTTTTCAAAACCTCTGAAGTTCATATCAAAATTGTCTAGATCTTGAGGTTGTACATTAAGACATTTAAGAAAATAAATGTTGATAATGTTGAGTGCTAAACCATTATCAACTAATACCCTTTTGACCCCCACATCATTAATTATTAATTTAATATATAAATTTATATGTTGTTTAATGACGTGGCACGGGGGTAAATCCTCTTGTTTAAAGAAAATATGTTCTTCAATCCATTGCATGGTGTTGAGGATAAATGCAACATAAGTTAGTTCGATGGAAATAGGAATTATAATATTGTGAAGGGCTGCATATAACACATCTTTGTAAACATCTGATCATTGAATGAGCTTAAGAATTGAAACTATATCATAAGGGGTGCTAACCTGAGTGATAAAGCTATAGCCATGGGTGTAATCAACTTGCCATCTTTCAAAACATGGGTGATAACATGTATTGCATGATCTACTATAGGCATAGAGCTGGTAGTAGGTGTGGGATAAGATCTAGATGTACCAAGTTTGAAAGGAGGGATAGATATAACCACTAGTGTTTGCTTGTGTCTAGTAGTGATAGGGAGATACTCAAAAGTAGCCAAAGAGTTATATGCATCTAGGTAGAAAGAATGAATGTGGAATGAAATACATGAAATTTGAGTGATGATTTGTACAATAATGTGTTTATAACAAGCATTCCATAGGAAAGATAGCAAGAAAGGGATACAGAGCATGGATTAGTACATGAATGTATAAAAAAATTTGACATGTACTATGACATTTCTAGTGTGTTTAGCATGATAAACTTGAAAAAAACTCCACATGAGAGATAAAAAGGAAAGGATAGAGAACATTAGATTGTGAAATAATGTATAGAAAATTTTGACATGTAACATAACATTGGTAAAATTTTTAACAAAATGGAGTTGCAAATTATTCTGCAAGAGCAAGGGAGAGTATTCAAAAGGAATATTGAAATCTTGTGCATTTTTAGTAGTAAATGTTGTAATATCATTATTTATTATAAAGAGTAAGCATGAAAAGCGAAAAAAAAAGCTTTGTACTAACATATGATAAAATTCATCATTCATGTACATGATAGGACCAACGATGGTCTCCTTATTTTTTTCAAGAAATGCAAGAAAAATTTGTAAATAAGTGAGATCTTTTTTGAAAATATGATTTTAGAATGTAAGGTGATATCTCAAAAGCAATAGGATTTAATGTATGCAACTAGGGTTTGAAATAAAATTATTTTTAAAATTAATATGAAAATTTGAAATTTGAAGTGTATTTTTTATTTAAATAAGCTAGTAAAAAATCAAAAAATTATTGGAAAATTACTGGGAAAATATCGGGACCTAGTATGGGAAACTAGGATTTGAAAGAAAATTATTTTTAAAATTACTACAAAATTCTAAAATTTAATGAAAATTTTAGATTTTATTATGTAGGTAAAAAATCAAAAAAAATATAGGAAAAATTAGTAGGAAATTTACCCTAAGGTTTCTAGGGTTTTTATGCACAAACGAAGTAAGTTGGGTTCACCAAATGATTTAACTTTTTTGAGAATATTTGTGTATTACTCTTAATTTAATTAAAGGCTATAAATAATAAAATCAGTAAATAAATAATCAATAATTAAGCTACTGATTTATATAATTTTATTACTATTTTAACCTTTCTAAAAATGGTAATAAGGGAAAGAAAACAAGACATAGCTAGAAACTGACTGATACGACTGAGATAGAGGCTAAAATTCATGTGCAAGACTGAGACACTATTATAAATTAGAATCTAGCCTTAATTTTATAGTTATATAGGAGAATTTGAAACAAGACAGCCTAGGCTCTGATGTTGTAGTCCACCTCTGCTATTATTGTTTATGAGACCTAAGCTTTTTAGGTTTTGTTCATTGTGTTTGTGAGACCCTGCCTATGAAATTTTGACTGATGGATGTCTATAGAACTCTTTGTAGAGATAATTTTCTCTTCAAACCCTAGATTTAATTTTTATTTAAACAATTAGTAGAAATATGGGGGGGGGGGGTGGTTAGTGTGTGTAAGATTCATTGATCATGTATCTACACCCCTCATATCGGCACACTACCTACATACCAATACTTTGAAGAGGGATCAAGCCATATGTAGTCCTCCCACTTGATTTTATTTATGAAATGGTGTCTATGAAAATTAAAATACTAAAATTGAGTGTGATTAAGGTGGCTAAGGACTGGTGTAAGGATTTTAATAAGCTAGAAATGGTATTGGATGGCTGTATGCAGAGAATAGGGAAATATGTTTGAGTAATCTTTCTTGTATTCTTACATGATTTGTGATATTTTCTAACCCATTATAATAAAATGTAAATGGTATTTATAGGGATATATTAGTCATGGTTTGAATTCATTCACATTAATCTAAAAATAAGGATGATAAGAACCAAAAGGAAATGATCATTTGGGTTCAAAACATGATTAGATAGGAGCATCAAAAATGAGACACCCTAGGGTCTGGTGCTATAGTCCAAGTTAGGCACTATAATCATGAGCTAACGGGACCTAGGGGGATGGATCTTTCATGGACAGAGGAGTATAGCTTATCTAGTATCAATTATATAAGGCTAAAGATGACTAAGAATCAGTGAAAAGATGCCTATGAGGGTTATGAAAGTAAACAAGAGGGACATATGGGATGGATGTCATAAGTCATACACAAGTTAGAAATTTTGCATTTTATATGACTATAATGTACAATTAAGCTAAGAAAAAATTATACTAACTAATGAGTCTCATGAGAGACTCCCTATCATGGTGTCTTGTATCAAATAAAGGAATCGCGCATGATTGTGAAGCACGAGAGAATGTATGCGAATATAATTCTGAATATTTAGGTTCATTCTTGGTATCTTGTAAATCATATTAAGTTATATTATTCCACTCATAATTACCATATTGATTTTGAACCAATGGAATGATAGTTTTTAATTTTATTGTATCTTGATCCAGGCAATAATTCAGGGGATAATTCAAGTGACAGTTCTACCCTAATTGATGATGAAACTTCTGGGAGCCATAACTTTTGCACCATAGCTCCAATTGACTCCCCATTTGAACCATTGGAAAGATAAGAATAAGGAAAACATAGTGAAAAACCACCAAGGTAGATTAGTTCCATTTTAACACATTCTCCTTGTTCTTATATTTCTAATGGTTCAAATGGGGAGTCAATTGGAGCTATGGTGTAAAAGTTATGGCTCCCAGAAGTTTTGTCATCAATTGGGGTAGAACCGTTGCCTAAATTGTCACTTGAATTATTTCCTGAATCATATCTGGATCTTTGCCTTTGATAAATTGTGTTTTTGAATGATTTTATTTAGGATGTTCAATAAATCTCAAACCTTGGTGATAAACATTATCAGTTACTAGAATAGGAGTAGTGATTCCTTGAGCATGCTTGCCCAACACTTGACCTTGACAATCAAACTATTGTAGATATTTTTGACCAAACCCATACTGCTTTGAAAGTTGAGACTCATTTTAGAGAGGTATATTTGCATCTTTTTCATGCTTTACCTATTCTTGTGGTACATTTTCTTACTTTGATTTTTCTTTTTGATCCTTTTATTGTTATGAGTTATGCTTTGGCAACCACTTTTTTATTGATTTTAAATTTGACCTGTTGTCATTAAATTGTGCACCCTAGGACATTCTATGAAATTACTTCAATTTGATGCAACATTGAATCATCCCTCAAGTTTGTGGTAAATTATAAGAGAGATGAGTCTATAGAATTTAAAAGGGATAGCTCCCTAAATTATTATCTAAGTGTCTATCACCTAATACCTAATCTAATGTTTGTTCATGAAAAGAGTCAAGAGTTCAAATAAAATATGAAAATATGCTAAAGACGTGATCTACCAAGAATTTATCTCACTGACTATCACACTTCTACTAAATAAAAATGCTTTCTAATACTAATTCCATGCATTGAAAGATACTAACATAGTGTTTTAATGTGAAGGTAACATGCTTATAACAATCAACAAGATACTCGACCTAATGGGCATATTACACACCATAAGTACAATTGCATACTTGAAAGAGAATTTAATACATTTAACACACTTCACATGACCTGTTAACATCATAACCTTTTTTCAAACATGAAGGATAAAGGGAGTAAGGATGTTGTTATAACTTAGCTCTGTTATACATCAGTCACATACTCAAGCATAAGTTGACAACTCAGAATTGGTCTTGTATTCAATGTTCAAAAGCAAAGTGAAATGTAATTTCAATATGGCTTCACCATACCAAAAATTTGCTCCTTTTCAATAGTCAAAAATGGCTCAATTTATAGAACTTTGGGGAAGAGAGAGAGAGAGAGAGGAGAAGCTGAAGAGACACAAGGACATGTGTACACATGTGAGAATCAATTACAAATGCATGAAAGAGATGGATGGGGTGAGCCATGTCATGTCAAGAGGATCACTTGTCCAAAACAAGTCATGAGAATGGTGGAAAGTGGCATAAAACCTTTAGGAGTGGCACATTAAACTGCTTATATCGAAGATCATCCATGAGAGTTTGAAATTTAAAATAGAGAATTTGACACATAACACAACTATGGGGGAATGAAACTCATGATGATAGTTAGAAAATTTTCTTTCTAACTACTAGTTATCTTTCAGACACTTGTCAATTTTGTGCAAATAATGAATCAAACCATTGACCTGTCCATTTTGTTTACTCTATATACACCAGATGCTCAGGATTCACATATTTGTTACCTCCACATCTACTCTTGTGTTCCTGTCAAGTCTTTTGAATAGCAATGGATATTTCTTGTAGTTTAAAATTGACATTCTATGGGCCATCACCTTTCGGGTATTTCCTTTAGGCTTTTTATCTTGACCCTTCTTGTAGACAATTTTCTTGCAAGAATTCATTGAACAATTTCTCTGAAAGAATTCTTGTAGATTTTTTGTTTGGCCCTTCAAAAAATTGAAATGGTCCTTTGGCTTGTTGAAAAGTACCCTTCAAAATATTTGAAAGTGTCCATTTAGCCTTAGAATGCCCCTTTAGAAAAGTTGTAACACACCCTTTAGAAAAGCTGCAAGGGTCCTTTTTGGCTTGAAAGAGTCCTTCAAAAAAGTTGCAAGGTACCCTTCAAAATTTTTAGTTGGTCCATTTTTATACAGAATAACCCTTCAGACTTTTGAAATGTACCTTTCAGAAAAAGTGAAATGTACCTTTCAGAAATTTGTTTGGTCCATTTTTCTACAAAAGAACCCTTCGTATTTTTGAAATGTACCCTTCAAAAAAAGTGAAATGTACCTTTCAAACTTTTTGTTTGGTCCATTTTGCTTGAAAAGTGCCCTTTGGAGAAGTTGCAAAGTACTCTTTAGAAAAAGTGAAATGCCCTTTCGGAAAGTTGAAATGATCTCTTTAGAAAAAATGAATTAGACCATTCGAAAGGAAAAATACCTTTCAAAAAAGTTACAAAGTAACCTTCGGCTTTGAAAGGATATCTTTTAAAAGAAATGAGTAGGGTAACTTTTGGAGACTTATCCTTTGAGAAAGTTGAAAATAAAATGTCTGAAAGAAATATACTTAAGGAAAAAATGCTTCAGACAAAAAGTTTGAAACAATTCGATAAGGGATTAGGACAAAAAAACCCAAAAGAATTAGGCAAAGTATTAGAATAAATAACAAAATGAACCTTCCAAAATAAATAACACTTGGTATTTTTGCAAGCTTTGTCAAAAAACATTTCTTCTGAAGGAAAACTAAGTACTGGTCAAATTCCAAATTGGAAAGGTGCAAACATGGGGTTGGAATTTGACCAACATGACCCTTTGTGAATGTTTTCCTATGCCACTATGGATTTATTGATTGATTTACCTTGTATAAGGTCCTCATTAGTAATTATCTTTTGTATATGTATTTTCAATGCCAAACATGAATCTATGTGATGCCCATGCATTCTATGATATAGACAATAATATCTGGATCTTCTCACTAGATGTAGAGGAAGTAGTTTGATCAACTTACATTTAAATATTTCCCTTATTACCTCACTTGAACTCTTATTTTATATTTGAATGATTTTTGAATCACTAGTTATAGAGTTACTTTGTTGTGATTTCTTCTTTTGATATGTAATATTGCTTGCAACCAATTGACTAGGTGATGGTGCATATACATGATTGGTACCAAGGTGCCTTTGATGCTTTTGTATCATAATCTGATTTTCCAATGTTGTGATATTTTCATGTAATAATTGATTCTATGTTTGTACATCTAAAATTAACTTGCTCATACTGGTGATTTGATACCTTAGAGTCTTACAAGTGCAAACCCTAGTTGCTTTCGATTGAACATGTAAGCATATATTTTAAAGAGGGTTTGAAGAATCTATAGTATAAATGTATACATTAGGAACAATATCATATGTTTCCTCACCTTTTGGAGGGGTAATATCATGGACCTGGTTAGAGGGAAAGTAGCTATCACCCTCTTGGGGGAGAGGAAGAGAAGGAAATTATTTCATGTGCATAAGATATGACATTGAAACTTGACAAGTGGTTATTAGCATATGTAGTTATTATTTATTTAATTACACATAATAGAGAGATATCATGTTAACTAAATAATGAAACCTTCTATTAAATAAAGGTAAACATTGCTTTGAAGGAAAGGGATCTGAACATGTTTAGCAGTAAATTTATTAATATCATCCCATATTATGAAAATTAAGAATGAAAGAGAAATAATGAAGCTTTGAATTAACATATAGTAACCTTCATCATTTATATATATGATAGGACTAAGTATGGACTCCTTATTATTTGCAAGAAATGTTTTTAAATGAGTGAAATCCATTTTTAATTTTATATGTAAAATTTGATTTAAATGTAAGTTGATACCTCAAGGAGACAAAGGGACCTATTATATGCAATTAGGGTTTGAAAGAAAATGATTTTAAAAATTAGTATGATAAATTTTAAAAATTAAATGTGTAGGAAAAATTAGAAAAATACTGGAACCTAGTATAGCCAACTAGGGTTTGAATGAAATTATTTTTAAAATTAATAAGGTAAATTTGAAAATTAAATGTTAATTTTTGATTTAAATATGCAATAAAAATAAGAAAAATATTAAAAAAATTAGCAAAGAATTTTCCCTATGGTTTTAAGGGGTTTTATGTGCAAACAAAGTAAGTCAGGTTCACCAAATAATTTAAATGTTTTGGAAATAATGGAGTTTTATTCTTAATATAGTTAAGTGTCTAGAATAGTAAATTAGTAAATAACATTTCAATACTTTAACCACTAATTTGTATAATTTATTTGTATTTTTAACCTTTCTATCAATAGTAATAAATATGGAGAAAATAAGACTTAGCTTAAAGCAAATTAAAATAGTTATTGTAGGGTTTGATATTGGCTATTCAAGACTAGGCCAATGTCACAAATCAAGATCTAGATTTTGTTTGTGAAAGGATAGGACCACTGAAATAGGACACCCTAGAGTCTAATGTTGTTATCCTCTTATGCCACTGTTGTCCAAACTACTTGTAGAGACCTGATTTTTCTAGGTTTTGTTTGTTGTCCCTATGTGAGCCTGCCTAATAAACCCTGACTACTAAAAGTATACAAAACTCCTTGTAGAGATGATTTAGTCTTTAAACCATAGACTTCATTTTGATTTAATAAAACTTGATAAATAAGGGGGGGTTAGTGTGTGTAAGATGCACTAAATGTGTATCCATATCCCTTATATGGGCACACTGCCTACATACCAATACTCCTAAGAGAGATCAAGCCATAGGTAGTTCTTCCACTTAATGTGCTTTGTGGAATAATGTGAATGTAGATGCAAAAATACTAAATTGGGTGTGACTAAGGTGGCTAGGGACTAGTGTGAGGATTTAGATATGCCTATAGCTGTATTAGATGGTTGTATGTAGAGAATAGGGAAATTTTCCTATTGTTTTGCTTTTATTCTTGCTTGCTTTGTAATATTTGCCAACCTCCTTCTAAATGAAATTTGAATTTTTTTATATAGATCTATTGGTCATGGGTTAAATTTTTTTCTTGCTAGGTTGACAAGATGAAGGATAGGAACCTGAAGGAAATGACTATTGGAGATCAAAATGTAATTGGATAGGAGTGTCAAAATAGGACACCCTAGGGTCTGGTGTTATAGTTCAAATTAGGTGCTCCTATCCTACAAGTGCAAGACCTGGGGGGATAGGATTGGCCTAGGAAATACTACTTGGTTGAGGTGGAATAACCATTTGAAGAGATTATTATGACTAGGAATAAGCAAAAAGGTGTCTAGAAGGGTCATGAGAGCATGCAATAAAGACCTATGGGTTGGGTGTCACAAGCCACACTCAAGCTACCAATTTTGAAATTTTATATAAATACAACACCATGTCATCATAAATTGAGTGAATAAGTCAATTGGTGTAGTTAGTGGTGTGATTTGGCCCAAATTTATCCCTATGAACCTAATTTTTAGTATAAATGATGATAATTGGGGTTCGAATTGTTGGTTTAGCATTTTAAGAGTTTATGATTTATGGTTTCAGGTTTCTAGGGATTTAGGTTTAGGGATTAGGTTTTAAGGTTTAAGGTATAGGGTTTATATTTTAATTCTTAGGTGTAGGGCTTATAATCTAAGGTATAAGGTTTATGGTATAGGGCTTAGGTTTTAATGTTTACAGTATCTGGTATAGGGTTTAGGGTCTAACCACAAAGGCAATTGAGGATTATTTGAGTTTCTCAAACCTATTTATGAGCACAAAATGCATTTTTGTGTTTTATTATCCCCCATGTCATCATAGATCAAGTGAATTAGTCAATTGGGGTAGTTATTGGTGCGATTTGGGTCAATTTTATCCATGTGATCCTAATTCTTAGTCTAAATGATGGTAATTGGTGCTCAAATGACTAGTTTATGGTTTTTAGAGTTTATAATTTATGGTTTAAGGTTTAAGGTTTATGGATTAGGGTTTAAGGTTTAGGGTTTAGGTCTTAGGGTTTATAATTTTAGGTATAGGGTTTATGATTTAGGGTTTAAGGTTTTGAGTATAGGGTGTAGGGTTTAGGGTCAACTACAAAGGTAATTAAGGATAATTTGAGTTTATTAAACTTATTTATGAGCATATAATATGATTTTGGGTTGATTATCCTCCATGTCATCACACATTAAGCAAATTAGTCAATTAGGATAGTTAGTGGTATGATTTGGGATAAATTTATCCATGTGAACCTAATTCTTAGTCTAGATGATGGTAATTGGGGTCAAATGATTGGTTTAGGGTTTTGAGATTTTATAATTTATGGTTTAGGGTTTCTATGGTTTTGGGTTTAGGGATTATAGTTTAAGGTTTAGGGTTTAGGGCTTAGGGATTAGGGTTTACAATTTAGTGTTTGTGGTTTAGGGCTTAGGGTTTAAGGTTTACAATATAGGGTGTAGGGTTTAGAATTCTACTACAAAGGTAATTAAGGATAATTTGATTTGTTTGAACCTATTTGTGAGCACATAATGTGTTTTTGGTTTTTATTATCCCCCATTTCATTACATATCAAGAAAATTAGTCAATGAGGGAGGTTAGTGTTGTGATTTTAGCAAAATTTATCCTTGTGAACCTAATTCTTAGTCTAAATTATGGTAATTGAGGCTCAAATGATTAGTTTAGGGTTTTAAGACTTTATAATTTATTCTTTATGGTTTTTATGGATTCTATTTTAGGATTTAGGGTTTAATGTTTAGGGTATATGGTTTAGTTTTTAGGGTTTAGTGCTTAGGTATTAGGGTTTAGGGCTTAGGGTTACAATTTAGGGTATATGATTTAGGGTTTAAGGTTTAGGGTATAGGGTTTAGGGTGTAGTTTTAAGGGCTTAGCTTTAAAGATGTTTTTGAATATACCTAATATTAGGTACATGGTTTTGGTCCTACTAAAAAACAAAAAAAATGTATGGTCAAAATCATTTTTTTGACATTGAGATTTATGTCCCCTATGTAATTTTCTCTATTTTGTTTTGCACATGATAAATGTATACTTTTTACTAATTTGATGTATGTCCTCACCCTCAAAATCAGAAAACTTTGTGTAATCATGATTGACTAAAAATGTGTAGGTCTATTTTTTAAAGATATGATCATTATCCCCACTTGGTACTACACATCAAGCATGTCTATTTTTTTAATAATTAGGTTATTGTCCCCATCCTAAAAAATAGACAACTTTGTGTAATCATGGGTGATGGATTTTTTAATATCAATAAGAATAAGTTAAAGTGCAAAATTATAGAGGAATTAGAAGTGCAAAGAGAAAAGGAAAGGTAATGATTGTAAAAACTTCATGTATGTAAGTATATTATCCCTAATGAATTGAATGCCACAAATAAAGATGAAATTAACAATGATAGCATTCAAAATTATGAAACTATAATTGTCAATTCTAATAGTATACCAAATTATAATGCAAGTCCATATTCAAATTTTATGTTTTTAAATTTTGGTGATGATGATAGTATGCATGACGATGTAAATTTCACGGAAACACTGATTGGTGAATGTAATAATGAAGAAAATAGTATGGGAATACCATCAAATAAAGAAACTAGTAATGAATAAAATAATATGGAAACACCAAATTAGTAAAATCTATCACTTAGAACACTTCATAGGATTTTGAAAAGAAGACCCATGTATTTAGTTGAAATTGATGAAAAATATTTGAAACCAATGCCTAAAAAAATGTTTGAGTGCCATATGAGAAGAAAAGATGAAAGAATTTGGGAATTTCACTTTGAAAAATTAAATGAAATTTGAAGATGACAATTATTTGTTACATTGAAGGAAGTATTTAATATAAGACATACAATGAACATCCTAGGACTAAGAACATCTAATATTCATGGTGTAAACTAGGAAATTGTTGAAAATTTTCATGATGCATACCATCAAATAGGTGTGAAGAAATGTACCAAAGATGGTAACACTACCTAACACATTATTAAAACTTATTTGGTAAGTTTTCAAACAAAGAATAAAATATTGATTAGATAAATAAGCTAAGCATTCCACATAAACATAAAAAAATTAATTAAAGTAATTGAGAGATGAAGAAGAATTGATGTTTCCATATATAATGACTTGTAGGTGTTCTCTGGTAGACTCCAATAGAAAGACAAGGCTTTAGCAAATGCCATAAAATATTTAATATCAAAATTTTAGAAAGATAACACAAGCGTATCATCTAATATTAGAGATGTAGTGCAAAGAAGAGTTAGTTCTTGTAACCATGAACCACATCCTAAATTTTTTTTGGATATGAATCAAACACAATTATGATCTAATTTTTTTTAAATATCCACATATTTATATTAGTCAAAGATATTTTAAAATGGACAAACCCTTTTATGTGAAAAGCAATCACACACACACACACACTACTTGTTGTAGGAAACATGTTGAATTTTCTATGAATTATGACATTTTTATTAATGTTCATTAGACTTTTCATATTGACAAAATTTTATAAGATTGTGGAGTGGAAGCCCTTCCAAAATTATTAAGGGTATTTATTCCAATTGTTTTTTTTGAAAGACCTAATGGACATTTTTTTAATAACAAGGCATGTCTGGATGGAACTTGTAGCATTTATGGTGGATTTAAAAAATTTAGAAATTATACCTATGAGGAGAGTACATATGGAATTGGATAATAATTAGTTGGTTTTAGTAAATATAAATATGTGACATATCAATTAAAGGTAGAGTAGATGTATTTTATCACAGTAAGAATATATTATAAATGTAAGTTGTTAATCTATAAAATAACTACATATTAAATTATGTGGGTTGTTAGTTTAAATTTAGAATGGTTATATAAATAGTATATTAAAAATTAGTTTATATTATTCACTCATGCTAATAAATAGGGCTAATTTGATCCTATATAGGCTTATAAATACATGCATAATTTAATGATTGTGTAATGTTGAATGAATAATTTTTATTCTTCCTAAAATTTTGGTATCAAATCTTATCATTTAGGAATATATTTACATATATATACTCTATTAATTTAATTTTTCAAGTTATATTGCACTTGTAGAAGATTTATGGCTCAATTAGGTGCACAAAAGCTCCATTTTTCTCTCTTAGCCATATAGGTTTTCTACTTATTCAGAGCGTAAAATAATGTGTAAGAGGTAATTATTATTGTAGAATATTATATACTATTTTTTTCACCATATATAATTCATTTGGTTTAATTTCATACAAGTCATACAACCCTTTGAGTCTATGCAAATCGTTTGGTTTTTCTCTGTCCTACATCATATGCATAATGACCTACAAGTCATTTTTTTCAATATCTTGAAGTTCATTCATTATTAAGACCTAAAAATTTTACCGCATGTCTATAACTCATACCTAAACCCATCCATAACTGGAAATACACTTTTAGAGTAGGTCGTACCACTATTTTGATGCCTTTAATTTGTCTATTGTCATTACGAACCAATCATATAATTTTTAGCAATTTTGAGTTGCATAGGTCAATTTTTTGGGTGCCATTTTTGAATCATGTCATTGAATCCATAATGGCACTTCAAATTTTTTTTTTTACAACTTTTCATGCTATTTAAATGTTTTGGGATGTTGGAAGTCATTATAGTGATCTAAATTAGAATTCTGACTAGTAGATCAATTTTTTTCTATATATGTCTATACAAAATGAATTTCATAGATCTAATTATTGGAGTGTATTTTTTGATTCATGTGATTCAAACTTGAAAATTTATGTACACCTAAAATAATTATCATACAATTTTTGGGTGGCATCCAAGTTGGCAGATCGGTCAAAGCATACAAAGTGGAACAAAATGGATGTGTCTAATCTATTTTCTCCTACCACCTAAGCAAATCCACATGAGTTTTCACATTTTTAGGTGTGATTTGCCTATTTTTATATCATTTTTTTCATTTCTACGCCAAAATTAATGCATAGGAAGATTGTTCAATTACTTTTTTGCTAAAACCTAGGCACAAAAGGTCTAGTGTTCAAATCTCTAAAAGTAAATTTTTATCAATTTTGTAAGTTTACAAAAAGACAACTAGAAAAAGATAAAACAAAAAAAGGAAAAAATTAAATGGATTATATCATTTATTTCTCCAATTTTTTTCATTTATGTAATTAAAAATTTAAAACTATAATTTTTATTACATAAATCATTAGTTTTATACTCAATCATAGCATTCAATTTAAATGATGCCTCTAGTTCATGTTTATGGGTAATGTTGTTATGATTTGAACTAATGTGTTTATATACTAATATAGATGAAAAAATGATGTCTAGGAATCAACCCTTTAAATATTTAGGAAGAAATAAGGCACTAACAATCATTGGCATCCCTCCATTACCCATTCATTACAATTGATCAGCATAAGTCACAAAAGGTGTAAATTCCAAGTATATAGCAAAGTTACATGTGCATATGTATAATTATATCTAAGATGGTGAAAATGATTGGATGAACCCCTTTTAGTACTATTTAGGTACCTTGTAATGGACTCTTTCATGTACATTAATGCCTCTTTCATGTACCAAAAGTTTTATAGAAAGAGTGAGCTTCTTACACACACTAATGGGTATATAAAAAGGGCACATATACATGCTAAAGGTATATAGAAAGGGAGACATTGATACATGGAGTGATAAGGAACCATTACATCACATATAGTCTTAATAATGGCTACATAAGAACCAAAATCCTTCCTACCACATTCTTAACTACTCAAAGGAGACAACTACTCTGCATGGAAAATAAAGATTAGAATTCAACTTGAATTTGAAGAAATTTTTTCTATTATAGATGGATATTACACCCAACATGATAATGATGTTGACCAATAATGAAATTTTGACAAAGCCAATCAAAAGGATAAGCTCATAATCATGTTTAGAGTTTTATATGAGGTACAACCCCATATCCATAGTGCCACTATAGCTAAGGATGACCATAATAAGCTTTAAACAATGTATGAAGCAAATAATTAAAATCATATTCTTCATCTCTAGAGCCATATCCATTAAAATCATAAAAAGTGGAGGATTTTCTTCATAGAGTTACAACTTTGCAAGCTTCACTCAAATCATTGGTTGAATCTATGTCAAATGACTCTTTGGTCCCCATTTTCCTAAGAGCACTTCCCCTTGCATATGGAATTTTAATGACAACATTAAATGTCATGGGTTAGAAACCAACCTTTTTCTTGTTGGTTAACATGTTAAAATAAGAAGAAGCCATACAAAATGCAAAGGAACCTAATGAGGAGAATGTAATTTCCTCCTCTCAAAAAGGAAAGAAACCAATGAAGGCATATAAATAGAATCCTAAGCAATAAAAACTACAAAACCAACTAGGAAACAAATCCTTTTCATATAATGTTTGGCTTATTTATGGAAAGATAGGGCATGACCTTAAACATTGTTGGTATAATAGTTTCACACATGGCTCATCCAACAAGAATCCCACTTCACAAAATTCACCTTAGTCACCTAAGCCAAAAACCCATTCCAAATAGTAGAGGAAGAAGAAACAACATCATGGGAATGTTGTTGAGGATGATCATTCTTTAGAAGATGATCATGTTTTTACTACAAAGATACACGAGGAATCTTGATCTTCAAAATTTGTCTAGTATGTTGATTCTAGTGCCATAAAACACATGATAAGATAGAAATAATATTTTTCCACTTTACACCAAATAAGATCTTAGGGTAATGTCTCTCTTGGTAATGACTCATCATATACTATTCAAGGCCTAGGTGATGTTTATTTATAGCTTGGTCACCACACTACCAAGATTATAGATGTCCCAAGACTCACTAAGAACTTATTATTTGTAAATAAGCTTCTTGATCATGATCTAAAAGTTGAGTTTGATCATAGAGATGGTAAGAAGTTTTGACTTATAAAAAAAATTCTCAAGGTTCTCAACGTATTACATGAGCTTAAAATATAGGTAAGATGTTTTAGCTTAATCTTGTACATAATCACCATCAGGCACTTGTTGTGAAATATTTAGACAAATCTCAACTATGGCATAAAAGATATGGTCATTTGAGTTATGGGTATTTGATTGCATTAAACAAACAAACCATGGTCAGAGGTATTCCCACACTCAAACAATATTTTGATATATGTTGTAGTTACTTAGCTGGAAAACAATGAACTCATTTTAGCAAAAGTGAATATCGATTTTCTCATCCACTAGATCTGATGCACACTGATCTATGTTGACCTATGATTTATAACCTAATAAGATATAAGTATTTCCAAATCTTTTTTGATGATCATTCCAAAAAGATGTGGTTTTTCTCATTGAAAACTAAAGATTAGTCATTCAAAGCCTTCAAAGACTTTAAGTCCTCTCTTTAAAATGAAACTAGTCACACAATCAAGGTGATCTATGAATTTACCAATAAAAATTTTACTATATACCTTACATAACAAGGCATATGCCACCAATACATTGTTATTTACATACCATAGCTTAATAGTATTGTATAAAGTCATAAGCATGCCATTGTAGAGATGTTTTGAAGCATAGTTGAGGATGCACAATTGCCTTATTCATATTGGGTAGAAGTGTGTCTCATCATCATATACCTGATAAATATATCACCCACTAAATATCTTAATGGAATTACACTAAATGAAGCATGGACTAGGAAAAAGATGAAAGTATCTCATATTTGAATTTTTGGTTGAAAATCATACATGCATGTCCCAAAGAAGAAATTGGATAAGAAAACCAAGTAATGCATTTTTGTGGGATAAAATAAAAATTCAAAATCATACCGGCTCCTTGATCTAGAAATCATGAATATTCCTATTAGTAGGGATGTAGTGTTTGATGACAAAGGTGAACTCAGTTCATCTTCACAAAAATATGATACAAGTATTAGACTGTAATCTTCTCATATGGAAAGGAATATAAAAAGTGCAAGCTTGTTAAATAACAAATACATGTTTCCAAATTTATGGACAAATGTAAGGAGGATATTATATATGATTATGCAAGGTACACACACAAAGCTCGATGGCTAGATGAATAATCTAATTTATATAAGTACACATTCCTATTTGGTTATATTTTTTCATTAGTTGACTTGAGATTTACACATTACAACCACAAAGAGAGGTTTAGTCACAATACTACAATTCAGTACAAGTTTCCCTTTTTATACATATAACATTCATGCATTCACTTAATATTATAAAACATGATAAAAAAATATTAAGGGATTATCAATTCTATGTTAGAGATGATCAAACACATTCTTTAGAGTATGTGCAAGCTTATTTTCTGAATTTTTATGTAAATTTGAATGAAAGGAACATTAATTTCAATCAAAATTATATTTAGTTAGATCATTACATGTCATAATTTAATAATATATGGATGTTATACTGGATAAGCAAGGTGCATGTGACAACTAGTGTAAAACATATTTGGAGTTTCACTAAAGTAGGTGATGGAAAAGGGGAGCATGACAAAGCAAGAACATGTGTAAAAAGAGTGTTTTTAAGAGAGGATTTGAATTTTGAAGAGGTCACTAATTTGATAGATGTAAAAAACATAGTTGAATGGTGTAATGATAATATGGGCCATGGTGCTAAACAAAAGTCCACTATTTTTAGATATTTATAGCTAATGGAGGATGAAAAATTGATAATCTATCAATATTGTATAATATTAACAAGATCAAGTGAGTTAAACTCATTTTGTATCTTAAATGTAGGTTTTTGAATGGTTTATATGAGTTACATGACATGATTTTATTCTACATGAATTCATTTTTTTTTTGGAATGAGTGCGAGTCACAAGAGTGTGTGGATAAATGGAGTTGTAGGCCTTTAGTTAAAAGTGACACTTATCAGGGTCCACCAAAATTACAACTTATAGATCTGACATCATCACATGAATTTGACCATGTATCTGATCTAGTGAAACTAGGTACCATAAATTTAACATGTTTCATGTAATACATTTGGTAAATATATTAGTTAATAATGTTATTAAATCATGTTTTGTTTTATGATGTAGGAAATGTTTATGCAATTATTATAGATGAGGATAATGAGGAGGGGATAAACTACTACTTATTCCACTATGTAGAGGAAAAATAGAAATTGAATTCTGCAATCATATATGGGGAAAAAATTCACTATCCCATTAGGTCTGTGGTAGTTACTAAAACTTGGCTTCGATGTTATCCTATTAAAAATTCAAATGTATGGTTATTTGAAGACTATAAATTACATAGGAAGATAATCCACTATTCAATATTTGCTTCTTTTAATAAATGTTTAGTTACATAAATATCAAGGTAGGATATTAAAAATCACTCTATGAGAGGTTCATCAATATGATCAGGATGTAATTATTGCTACTAGGAAGAATAGAGTTGATCTTAGTGGTTCCTTCGATTGAACTCCCAAGGTATGTTGACTTCTCAAATGCAAATGTGTTTACTTTTATCAAATTTTATTTATTTCTTAGGTAGTACATATAAATTTAGATTTAATTACATATTAATATATTTTTTGAAGGTTAGTGGTGTCAAATTAGCTTCCACATTCATGTGGTTGAAATTGTTAGTAGAGAATTACATATTATTGAAGATAAGAGAAGCTTTCGATTCATTTAGATGATTGAGTGTTTTACCTTATCTAGGGAAATTTCATCTTGAAGCTATAACATGTTATCCATATCCTAAGCAGTCATACTTGGATGCCAATAATGTTAGGTTGTGGAGCTAAAAGCTTCACTGATGCAAACAGGGGAGGAGGTTGCTGAGTGTCACAATCACCGACGTCAATTAGGCTGACCAACGTCGACCAGTGGTGGACAGGAAGAAACTGACATCGGTCAGGAATCGGCTGACGTCGGTCATCTCCAGGCAGACAGGGACCGATGTCGGTCACCTGTGTGGTTCTGGAACTATTGGTTGCATGAACAGTTAGTTAATGAACCAGTTGTTTGCATGTAGAAGGCCAATTATAGACTTGAAGCTGTGGATCTAATTATTGTAATTGGATGTCTAATTATTGTTTGCATGAGATCTATATAATAGACTCATGGGCTATATTATAATTTGTGTTAGAGAGTAAGGGAGCAAAATTAGCTCCTTCAGAGTGAAGAGAGCATGGTGTGTTCCTCCTAGTGCCATAGTGCCAAGTGTGGGTGCTAATTTGGAGAATCAGAAGGATTCTTCATGTATGTATGATCTTGGTTGGCAGGTGTGCAAGGCCACATTTAGAGATCTACATGGTAAGTAAAATCATTGATTTGTAGGTGTTTATGTGTGCAAGATCTAGGTTTGCAAGTGTGTAAAACCAGGTTGGTCAGCAGGTGTGTAAGACCAGATTGATCTGCAAGTGGCAGCAGGATCAGGGAGATCAGCAACACAATAGGTAGCAAAATCAAGCAAGATCTACTTGGAGTATGGTGTGTGTAGACACCTAAAAAGTGTCTAACCCTTGGTCACTTTCCCCCTTAGTCCATTCCTAACCCATTTCTAATAATTAATAATTTAAAATAATTAATTTATTTTGAATTAACCCCCTCCTTAGACACCTCACCCATGACACCTCACCTGGGACACCTCACCTTAGAATAATTCTCCTCCTATGACTCACTCAAGATCAATCCCTAATTCTTCTAACCTCCTAACAAACTCCCATGTGTATTTAGCACAATCCTCGACATTCCCCAATGGACAGGGCACTTGGCAGAAGAAAAATGGGCTTGGTGGCTTGTTTTGCCTGTTCTAACCCCGCCGACGTCGGCCAAGTGTCGACCAACGCCGGCAGAATCGCTGACGTCGGTTATACTTAACCAGTCTTTCAAACTCTTTTGAGGATCCGAATCAGAAATCAAGAAATCTCTGAAAGTGAATCAGGAATTCTAGTCTCAGACTATCCGTCAATCTGCGAAATCCCTCAATCAAATCTTCCATTCTCTCCCTCAGGTGCAACAAGAGCTTCAAGGTTCTCCTTCAGCGATAGGTTCTCGATACAAGCTACATCAACAGCAGGTACGGGAATCATCGGTAGCACACCTTCCACAAGGCACAAGTAAGTATATTATTTGTGTTCTTATTCTCTTTTTAGTTATTTCTTTCAAGCAATATCTCCCTAGACTAGACTGTAACCAACCAGACCCGAATCTTGATTTGTCCACCTCCCTGTTTCTCCCGTCCTCTCTCAGATCATACATTCTGTCCATTTAACCCGACTCTCAGACTCAGACCCAGACCATTCAACCAAGCCCAAAACCTTGTCCACAGACCAAAACCTGATCAGACTCTGTCCACAGACTATTCAAATAAGCCCAGACCCTGACCAAATTCTGTCCACGGACCACAGACTTAACCAGACTTCGCCTAAAGACCTTTACCCCGACTGACGCCGGTCACTACCCCAACCGACATCGGCTTAATAGCCGACATCGGCACCTTTACCAACTGATGCCGGTAGGCTTACCGATGCCAGCGACTGTTATCAATCCGACAGCTTCTTTCAAGTAAGTCTTTGCTTCTCTTTTTCATTTCTATCTTTTATCATTTTCAGTTCTTCATTATTCTACTATTTATCAGATATTTCTTTCTATTTATTAGTGGGTTTATATCCCTTAAGGAAGTTTTCATACTTCTGGGATCAAGCTTTTGCTTGAAAACCCACTATCTGTCTATATAACATCTTCTTTTGTCCAAGCTTCTTTTCCTTGCAGGTGTCATTCCTCCACAACCAAAGAGGAGTACTCACAGCATCTGGATTACGGTGCACAGACTTTCTCCAGGTACACAAGCCTTGACCATTCTTTTTTTAGTTTCTTAATCATTTGAAATCTGAAAACAAAATTTGAATAGAAACATTCTGGCACGCCCGGTGGGACCCCTTTAGGGCCTTCCTTGGGTTCCCTTTCTTCCTTGTTCATTTAGTTGCATTAGGCTTCTTAACCTTCACCTCTCTTTCTTCTTTTTTTAAAAAAAAAAAATCATAAGCAGGAAATAAAAAAGAACTCTTTCTTCCTTTTTCTTGCATTTCTAGTCTAGTAAGAAAATCATTCTCTTCAACCCTTTCTCCAATTTGTCTTCATTCCAAGATAATATTTCGATTTGGGGTTTTAAAACTTACTGCATTTCATTTCTTACTTTCTTGCATCTTCTAGTCCACACTTAGTAATTAGTCAAACGCATATTGAATAAACCGTAGATCTCTTGATGTTACACTACCAAACCACAAGCACTCAATAAAACATCAAACTCACTTGAGACAAGGCCCGACTGGGATTTCATCACCCAGCGGACAACCTTACCCAACCCGGCAATCCTACTTGGATTTCACCACCAAGGGGAAAGCCAACTCTGTTCTCTGGCAGAGTCTAAACTATAGTGAAAGTATATTTTGGCTAAGCGAAACCAGCTAACCACTGGAATCGTGAAGTGAGGGGAGCTTGCTCCTTAGCACCAGGCCTGTACGAAAGCTAATACAAATTTTTGAGCACCTTAACATACCTGAAACCATCTTTAGATTGCCTATTCTAGGACCCTTCTTACAGCCAACTTCCTCAAACATTATATTAAGGCATAAGCCATATGATCTTAATAAAATTGTTTCTAGGGATTCAACGTTAGGCTCTGTCTGTCATCATCATATTTTCTATTTTTATCTGTCTTTTTTGAGCTGGTAAGGACGTCTTCTCCATTTCCAAAAACTTTTTTTCTGAGTTTCTAGAAAACACAGTAACCGACATCGGTCCTGTAACCAACGTCGGCAACTTTTTTGAACCGACATCGGTCATCTGACCGACATCAGCAGTCATCTTCACCGGCATCGGTTTTTCTACCGATGTCGGTCTCTATCAATTTTCTCTTTTTCAAAAAATAGCAAGCATAAAATCCAACTTTCTGACTGTCTAAACATCCATTCTAGTTTTCTGAGACTGATAGAACACAGTTTTCTGAAACCTAACTTTTTTTTGCCTTGAATGGTTTTGACACGCAGTCAAACCAAGGCCCTTCTTGACCACGCTAGCCAACAACCGCTTCCACCTTCACCACCTACAACCAGTCCTATAATGGAGTTCAACTCAGAGACTGAAAGAACTCCAACTCACCCAACCCTGCCTCAAACTCCTATCATTCTAGAAGGGGACCAAGACTTTGCACAATTCTTGGACCTTAACGTCAAAGCCTTGCAACACTATCTCGCGAATAGCCAAATGTGAGACTCCCTAGGCAACCCAATCTATGGGATGCCGACTTCCTTAGTTGACACGAGAACCACATCAACCGCCCCTACCATTCAACTATTAGACAACACCTCCACCAATAACCCAATCGTATCTTACCTTTAGAACGTGACCTCTCCATCTAAACCTACCTCCATGGGGGTTCCGATACTCCCTCAACCTCAAGTCACTCAACCAAACCCCACACCTTTCCAAAACCTTTTAGTCTCTATTCCCCCTACTCTTGCACCAATAAATATAAGAGTAACCGTTTACCCATCAACAAGCGTAGCCACGCCTCAACCATCCTTGATGGCTCCTATCCAACTTGTGCCAACCAACCCCATGACTCAAATGCCATTGGCCCCAACTTTTGCTCCCATAACCAGCTATCCATATGTTGCATCTATGCAACCATCCACATCATACGCCCCTCCAAATATCTTTCAAGCGCCTTATAATATAGGGGGCGCTCCACCCACGAATCCGTCAGCAGATATCATCAAAATGCTAATGGATAAAATGTCTAGCTTAGAGACTTCCATTTCCAGCTCACGTAATGCTCTATCATACGAGCAAATTTGAAATGAGCCTATTCATCCTTCCGTTCCAATTAGACCATACCCCAGCTAGTGGGAGCTTCCCAAATTTTCTCGCTTTCAAAGCAAGGAAGACCCACAACAACACTTACGGGCATTTAGACATGCCTGCTACCTTATCGCCCATGATGACGCATTACTCTTGCGCACATTTACTATGTCCCTTTCTGGTGCTGCACTCGACTGGTACAGCTCCATTGCCACCCATTCCCTCTTCTCATTTACACAATTGGCCCAGCTTTTTCTTGACCATTTCTCCATTAATATCACCAAAAAGGTTTCGATCACAGACCTTTACACTATCCGTCAATTTGAGGACAAATCAGTAGCTGACTTCATTGCTCGTTGGAGAGGCCTTATCAATCAGCTCTCCTTTTCTTTACCACAAACTGAGCTTATTGAACAATTCTCTCAAGCTTGTGCCAAACACATTTCTTCCACTTTAAGGGTTCAGACCTTTCGTACCTTTGACGAAGCCTTCACGATGGCCTGTAAACTTGAATTACGTGCCATCGAGGAGAACAAAGTCAAGTTGCAGAGCAAGAACCCCAACTCCAAGACTAATGATTCTTCTTCTTCTAAGCCTTCATCGTCAAATCCTAAGTCAAAAACTTCAGCTAACACTGTGGCCGTTAGACCTTCATCCTCTTCATCTAATCAACCTGAACCATCAACATCTCAGAGCGCCACCCATCAATTCCAGCAAAGATACGTGCAAAGACAATATACTCCTCTTGGAGAATCTTACGCATCTATACTGGAAAATCTTGTTAAACATGGGATTCTCAACCTTCCCCAAATTCGACCACCGCCTCAATTCGATCCCTCACGCGCCATCCCTGTGTGGTATAGGGAAAATGACTTCTGTAATTTCCACCGTGTCAAAGGTCATGATACAGAAAACTATAAAACCTTCAAAAACATAGTCCAGGATATGCTTGAAAAGGGGGAGCTCATTCTAGATAATCCTAACGCTCCTCCAAACCAGGGCATCGACATATTCAAGCAACCATTCCCCAACCATCCACTGACCCAAAATAATGTCCAGACCTTAATTGACAACACGCATGAACATGATATTCGAACGGTCAATACGGTCTCACTTTTCATCCCCAATCAATCTCAAGAGGTTAACCCATCTACCAGTCCATCACGTGTGGACGAACCTCTTTCTCCGGTCAGTTCTCCATCAACCTCTCTCATCCTGGAGGATGCCTCCACCTTACCAGCACCACCAGTCTCACCATCCTCCTTTCTTCTGCCTATGGAAGACCTGACCTTACCCACTCCTCAACCACAAGTGGAGGGCACCATAATTCCTGCCCTTTACCCACTCGAGGAGTCACACTCTCTTGTTCCTTCTCCACCAAGAGAAGAACCTGACTCTCCATCTTCCTTAACCAAAGATAATCCAGCTATAACTCCCACACACCTTGGGTCCGAGACTACTGCTACACCTAATACATCTTCTCAAGGATCCCAACTTCATCCAACGTCCTCCCAACCATTTTCCCGACTAGTGGAGAAATTAGAACTTCTCCCTTCAAAGAAAGTGGAGCATCGGGGATTGTGGGAACATCTTAAAGTTCTTCAACATTCTCGTACCCTTTCATCTCATGCTGCCAATCCTCCCAAGGCAGAATCATCCAAGGCTCCAAACAAAGACCAAATCCCTACTTCTAAACCCGCATCTACCCAATCCAAACCAATCAAGCCACTTGGCATTTGCCCTCTCTCTGCCCTCACTCACCCGCAAGTGAAGGTGGACTTGAACCAAATCTCGCCCAAAAGTAGTCTTCCAACCAAATCCAAGAAGACTGCCAAACCACAAAGACGAACCCCTCCTCCACCATCAACTTTGCCCTCTATCTTAGGTCCTCATCCTTCCACCCTACTCGGCGTACTTCCTACTCCAACCATTAACCAACACAAATTGCCTCCATTACTTCCTTCGCCAATCATAAGTCAACCTCTCAAAAATTCGGCACCTCTCACAAAGAAAGTGCCATCTTCACCTGTCACCGCACCACCAACCCAAAAGGTGGTACGAAAACCTTCTTCAGCATCCCCCAAGTAGAATTCACCATCGCGTCATGCATCAACAAGCGTGGACCCCTTAGAAGGTTCATACGCTTTAATATTACGCCAACTTTTGCAAACTTCTAGCATTACCCTTCCTTCCATCAAGCCATTCCAACCTCTTGGGTCAAAATCGTCTTGGTTCAATGATACAAATATTTGTTTATACCATCGTACACCAGGACATGATACTGAGACCTGTTGTGCCCTCAAGGCCATCGTTCACCATTTTATGGAGAAAGACACTCTTCTCCTTGAGGACACTCTTGACCAACCCTCGCCACCTTCCCATCCAGCCTCATCAACCACATCAACATCTCACCAACAGACCATAACCCCTTCTTCACCTACTATCTTCAAAATCAACGCCATTCATGTAACCACTAGGTCACAGAAGGACAAAGCGAAAGAAAAAGCTGCTATTCCTTAGACCTATCCTTTTGTTCAGGCACCCCAACCACCAAAACCCAAGATTTCCATCTTAGGTGCGTCCCAACCCACTTCTTCACAGGCAATCACAGAATCCATGATAAAACAACTTCACCAAATGCCTGTGAAGATGACCCTATATGACCTTATTCAAAGCTCCCCTCAACATCGCCAAGCTTTAATCAAAGCCTTACAGGCAGCTAAGGTTCGACCTGAAGACCCTCAACCACTTGCTGCCTTAGTCCATTCTTTATCCCCCATCACCTCCATCACTTTCAGTAATTATGAGATTCCTACCTCTACCGAGGAAGATCAGGACGACGCCCTTTTCATCACAGCCTACGTTGATCAAACTCGTATTAAATGAGTTATGATCGACGGGGGCGCTAGTATTAATATCATTTCCTCCCACGCCTTTGACCAATTGGCCCTTCCAAAGAATTGCGTATCAAAAATTGACGCAATCCTTAGATCATTTAATGACACAACTGCTAACACTATCGACACTGTTGTCCTTCACATCCACATTGGGCCACGCACAATCTCAGAGCTCTTCTACATCATTGAAGGAGAATTCTAATACAACATCCTCTTAGGGTGACCCTGGATCCGCGCCATGGCTTGCGTCCCTTCAACACTCCACCGTTGTGTCAAATTTGAACATGACAAACAAATCTATGTTATTCCCGCCGATCCATCTCCATTTAAGACCTGTAACACGACATATAGCCCAAACGACGTTCTTATCCCACTCAAGGCATCAACCCGAACATCATCCCCATCCGCAGAAGCGTCAACTAGTACGCAAACAGCGTTCACCACCACATCATCTTCTCAATTACCAACCAAGGACCCTATGGACGACATCTTCCAAAGACTTTCACTAGGAGAATATCATCTCCTTACTCTAGACATGTTCCAAACTCCTCAAGAGTATGGACAACTTCATCAACACCCAAACTATGACTGCCGGATCGGGATGGTCATTCCTTATGGTCCTCCTAGCCTTCGCACCAATCTTGTCTATGGGGGGCTGGATCAAGCCCCTACTGACTCAAATCCTTCTTCCTCGCCTCAAATCTTCACATCAGATTTCTCCTTTCTTAGCAACCCCACCTTTGCACATACCTATCTTTATAGGTGTGCATGGAAGGGTTTCGGCTTTGGACGTTACGAACAAGGCTCCCATCAGCCTGTCGAAACACCCAATGATGATAATGTGAAGAAACAGTATGGACTGGGTTTCCAAGAACCCACTGAGGCTTCCACAAACCTTTCCCCTGAACTAGACATCGACCAATTTCTTCTAGACTCGCCTATTCTTCCTTCCTCACCTACGGAGTCAGTGGTTTCCATCCCTCCTAGTTTTTTTTTTGCATAAACACCATCCGCTTGGAACCTCTAACCTATCAACTCAATGGGGTTCCCAAGTCTCTCCCTCTCGTTTATCCCAACATGATAGACGATGAATCATCAACCATCAACATAGTCCACTGCATAGATGACGACGCCATTCTTACATATATGGGTGCTGACGATTCTTTCATTTAGCGCTCCCTCCCTTCTGAAACACAGGTTATGTTAAATGAATCAACCATTGACATTAACCTTTCATCTTCTGATGTTCCTCAAGTCTTAAAGATTGGTCAGTCTTTAGACACTCAGGAGCAAATCGACTATACCACATTTCTCTCTGACAATCGCAAAGCCTTTGCCTGGACCTACGCCGATATGCTTGGCATCGACCCTAACATTGCCACTCATAACATTGTCACAAACCCAGAGGCTAAGCCTGTTAGGCAAAAGCTTTGAAAAATGCATCCTCGTGTTGCACTTCTTGTCAAAGAAGAGCTTCAACTCCTTCTTTCTGTCTCCTTCATTCAACCCATCGATTATCCGTAGTGGGTCTCTAACATCATTCCTGTCACCAAGGCGACTGGGGGGATCCAGATCTGCACAGATTATCGTGACCTTAACCTGGCTTGTCCTAAAGATGACTTTCCTCTTCCAAACATTGACCAACTTGTTGATCTTACGGCTGGCCATGAGATGTTATCACTCATGGACGGATTTTTAGGATACAACCAAATCCTGATTGCGCCGGAAGATCAGCACAAAACCACCTTCATTACCCCATGGGGAACCTTCTGCTATCGAGTCATGCCTTTTGGTCTAAAAAATGTAGGTGCCACATATCAGCGTGCCATGACTTATATCTTTCATGATCTCCTCCACAAAATCATGGAGGACTATGTCGATGACCTGCTTGGCAAATCCAAGCTTCGTCGTGACCATTTAACTATCCTCAAAATCATTTTCTCTCGCCTTCTTCATTACCAAGTCCATCTTAACCCCAAGAAATGTGTCTTTGGGGTCCTCTCAGGAAAGCTCCTGGGATTCATTGTCTCTTTTTGTGGCATCGAGATAGATCCTGCCAAAATCCGTGCTATCCTCGAAATGCCACCTCCAACTAACCTCAAGCAACTCTGTAGCCTACAAGGAAAGCTCCAATCCATCCGCCGTTTCATTTCACAACTTTCTGACCGTTGCCAACCCTTTCACCATCTCCTCAAGAAGGACGTCTCCTTTAAATGGGATAAATATTGCCAAGAGGCCTTTGAAGCCCTTAAAAGCTATTTAGTCTCTCCACCAGTCCTTATTCCACCAAAAGATGACCAACCCTTCTACCTCTACATCTCTGCAACCAATCATTCGTTAGGTGCCATGATCACGCATCGTGACGAGCAACACCGTGAGCAGGCAGTTTATTACATAATTCAAACACTGGTTGACTATGAAACTCGGTATACTCATACCGAGAAACTCTGTTTGGCATTAGTCTTTGCCACTACCAAGCTCCGTCATTATCTTCTCAATCACAAAACCTTTGTCATCACCCACACTGATCCCCTCAAATACATGCATTCCAAACCTTATCAAAACTAGCGTATGGCTCGTTGGCTCATGCTTCTTGCCGAATTTGACTTAGAATTTATCCAGCAAAAATCTATTAAAGGGCAAACAATCGCTGACCAACTAGCAGATGCCCCTCTTCCCTACAATCAACCTTCTCAGTGCGAGTTTCCCGATGAATCTATTGCCACTCTCTCGACTGATGACATATTCTACCAAATGACGATGTTCTTCGACGGCTCTAAATGTCAACTTGGTGGGGGTGCGGGGGTCATCCTCGTTCCATATGAAGGTGAACCCATGCCCCTGTCTTTTAAACTTGACTTTGAATGTACCAATAATATGGCTGAATACGAAGCCTTAATTTTGGGACTTCAAACCGCCCTTTCTTTAAACATCAAGACCATCAGCATTTTTAGTGATTCTCAACTTATCGTCAATCAAATCAATGGTTCATATCTTTGCAAAAATGAAATTTTACAAAGATACAAGCACCGTGTTGACACTCTTCTAGCATCTTTCGACCATCACTTATTATAGACTGTTCCTCGATCGACGAATAAATTTGCTGACACCATGGCTTCACTTGCCTCTCATATTCCTTCATCATCATCATCCTCATCAAGAATTTATGTCATGGTACATCGTGTGCCATTGCCTTCATACATTTCCACTGACATCAATCTCGTCCACACTATAGACTCTAGTTCACAAGATGTTTGGTATAAACAACTTGAGGACTATTTGACTCATTCTCTCGTTCCTCCCAATCTCTCTAGCAATGCGTGACAGGCTTTCATCAAGTGCACCACTTGCTATACCATGCTAGGGGGCCTTCTCTATAAAAGAGGTTTTGACGGCCTTCTTCTTCGTTGTTTAAAATCCACTGAAGCTTCTCATGTTGTCAAACAAGCCCATGATGGGATTTGTGGTGGACACTTCAGTGGAAACTCGGTTGCCAAGCGCATCCTTTGCTTGGGTTATTATTGGCCCACTCTTCATCAAGACTGTAGCGATTATGTTCGACGTTGCATCAAGTGTCAGCAGCATGCTAACCTGCTTCATCTCCCTAGTCACGCCTTACAAGTTGCTCAAGATTTCTGGCCTTTTTCACAATGGGGCTTAGATCTCATCGGCGAGATTAACCCTCATTCATCTCTTCGTCATCAATCTATCATCACCGCCACTGAGTATTTCACCAAGTGGGTGGAAGCTATCCCTCTCGTCTCCACAAAAGCCGACAAGATTGTCGATTTCATCAACACCCACATCATCTGTCGTTTCGATGTACCTCACAAAATTATCACCGATAATGGCAAGTCCTTTAAAAATAAGACCGTCCAAAAACTTTGTGACTCTTTCGACATCAAACTCAGCGTTTCTTCGACTTACTACCCACAAGCAAATGGGCAGGCCGAGGCTTCTAACAAAACCCTCACCAAAATTCTCATGAAGGTGGTCAACGACACTGGAAGGGATTGGCACGTTCAAATACCCTTCGCTTTGTGGGCCTACCGCACTAGCATCCGAACCTCTACGGGTGCTACCCCTTTCTCTCTAGTGTATGGATCAGAGGCTGTCCTACCTCTCGAAGTACAAATCCCATCTCTTCATGTTTCACTTCATGACATTCTTTCTAATGATGACTTTCGTCAAGATCGATTAGCTCAACTTGAGTTACTCGACGAGCGTCGTCTCGATGCCCTCAATCATGTCCACGTCTATCAAAATCGCATCAAATGCACCTATAATAAAACTCTGAGAGAATGAGAATTCAATATCGGAGACCTCATCCTCAAAGAGAACCAACATGTGACCAATATGGAATGGAGTAAACGAGGCAAATTTGCTCCTAATTGGCTCGGACCTTATATCATCACACACAAATATGGATCAAGGACTTATCGTCTGTCTTCTCTTGAAGGCCGCCCAGAACCTGAGCCTCTTAATGCTTTGCATCTACAACCATTCTACTGTTAGTCGAGTATTCATCCACTTGACATTTAACTTGAGCTCATCCCTTGAGCAATCCTTGTCCTTTTAATCCTTAATTCATTTCACCTTTTTTCCCTCAACAAAATCCTCTACAACCCTGTTATGATGTACGAATGCTTTGTCTTAATAAAAGGGAGCCCTTAACCTTCTATAAGTCTTGTCCATGACTCGATATTCTGTCAAAACTAAATCATTGATGTCAAAATATCCAAGGTCACAAAATCAAATCAAAAGCAGACTGTTCCCTCAAAGGACAGCTGCACTATCATTGCTGTAACTAATAGACTGCTCCCTCGAAGGACAGCTATTCAAAATCTATAAAGCAAAAGTATAGACCACTCCCTCGAAGGATGGCTATGACTAAATCTTGCTACAAACAACACTTGCTCAGAAGCTTCCCGCATTGATCAGCTTCACAAATGACCACCAAATAAATGACATCTTTATGTGGACTTCCCGCATTGATCAGTCCACTCAAAAAAAAAAAAAAAAAAAAAACCTGGGTCATGGACTTGACTTATTGTTGTCTCAGGGTCTCCTATAAAAAGGGGCAAAGTTATCCATACTCTAAAAATGGGTTACCCTTTTCCTCCTATCATATCACCTACTCAAGGGACTTCGAACTCACTTTAAATGTCAAAAGGGATTCGATTACCGCTCTAACATAACTATGGTCAATGATGCAACGCATAAATGGGGCTTCTTTGTTCTAACAACCCCTGTCTATGTTGTCTTTTTGGTCCTTATCAATAAAAAGACACTTATGCCTTTTACTTTCTACCTATACTTTGGTCACATTCATTCATATCATTTTTCAAAATGACTTAAACCGACTCTTTTTAAACCATTCACATAAGCCTAATCATTCTAGTTTCCATGGACAACAATACACATGGAAACTATCAACTACCCAATTTATGTTAAGCATAAACCAATACTTGCTGAAGCATAAATAGCCCTCACTTCATTTTTAGCAAACATCCATCACGAATATGGATAGTTGCTAGGGATGAAAAACCTCGACCTATGTTACAGAATACACCATTTGGAAAACGCTGTAACATCATTTTCTACGTATCATCTCAAGCATGTACCCTTAGACAATTGGGAAATGCTATATTCTTATCATAACCATAAATCAACCACTTCAATCTTTTTCCTCCCTTCTTGGGAGAACTACATCGGCCTGAGGCCCTAATGACAAGGGCTATGTAGGCAGCACTCAGTTGACATGGGGTCTTCTGGGGTTAGCTCGGCCATTTTCTTCGTCACTTTCTTCCATCTCCTTCTCTCATCCCCTGTCAATCATAACACAGTCAATCACATATTCACATAATCATTAGTATACTCTCATTTTCATTATAACATCATAAGTCATTAGTCATAAATTTAATCTATCATAACTCATTGAACATTCGCATTATCCACAAGTTAAACATTCAATATCATATCTATCACATCTATCATCATCTAATCAAGCATCAGCATAATATAAACATCATCATAAAACATCATTACATTAATCATTAAGCATCATCATAACATAATCATCATCACCATAAATATCATATAAAAACATGAAACACATGAAACATATGACAAATGCTGCATCTATAAACATTTCCATAACACATCAAAAAGCCAAAATCTCATCATATATATCAAAAATAAGTTTTATACAAAAAGACACAATCAGTGTCTATCTCTCTCTCTCATCATACATCTCTCGTCTTCGGATCGCAGGCCGGTATATACATCAAAAATGGTATCTCTGGGCTGCCCTCAAGGCTGTGGCTGTGGTGGTGGTGGCGGTGGCCGAGAAGAGGCTGTATCCTCTCCTCCCTCTGATCTCTACCATCTGCGTGACCCTAAAGCCGTCGCTCGAGACATCGATCTCTGTCAGCTCTGCTCCGCTCTCATCTCTGAGTATCGCTATATCTGAGGGAACCCTCTGATAGCCCTCTCATAATACGCAATCTCATCCAGCGCATTAGTGTATCTAACCATAGATACAGTCTGCGGTGGACCCATCTGCCCTGCTCCTGTAGCCTATCCAGACCCCTATGGCTGTGGCTCACCTCAGTGCACTGATACTGATGGTCCTGCCCCCTATGAAAATGCTGGCTGCTGAGATGGCTGCTGCCATGCGCCTTGCCCTCCAACACTCTGCCCTGCCACTGCCTGTGCCTGGGCTGCCACCAGCTGTCCATGTAATAGAGTGACCTGCGCTGTCAATGCTACCACCTAACCTATCATCTCAGTCAATTGCCCTGTGACTCCTGCTAGCTATCTCTACAAAACTGAGACCTGGGCCTGAGCCGTGTCTCTCTCCTGCTGTGCAGTATCCCTCTCTGCGCGGGCTGTATCCCGCTCCCTCGTGATAGCCTACAAATCCAGCTGGGGACCCACCTGTATGCCTCGATACTGCCCTGTCCACCATGCCGTGTAAGCCTCTGTGCACCCTGGATCGGCTATCCCAGGTCCTGCCAGCAGCTCCTTAAAATTGGGCTCCTCTGTCTCCTCTGGAAGTGGGAGCGGTGCCTCTATGTCATCCCGCCTATACTATGGGAAGGCAGGAGGCACGCCCTGTAACAGCCCATACTGGTGCCGCACTCTCTCTGCAGGGATCCTCTCGAGCTCACCGGCTCATCTGCCTCTGATCCATCGCCTGCTCTAAACTCCAAACAATTGCTCTCCCTGGTCTCTGAATGCTGGATAGACCAAGTATGGTTTCCAGATGATGTCTGCAGGAATCAAGGCCTCCAGTACCCCTCTGTAGTGGTCAATGTCCCTGACCACTCCATCCACCCGTGTTTGCACCATAACCTCGCGCCATCACCTAAATCCAACTCTGAAGCCAGCCTGAATCACCACTAGGAGGCCGAGAGGTCATGTGACTACTATGTGCTCATAAGCCCAGCAATGTAGTAGGTGGCCCACACATAGACTGTACCGCCACCACCGGCTGATACCCCATAGCTCTCTGTATACTTGGGCCAAAAACACAGGCGCCTAGGCAAACACTGTCTGCTGCTCCAGCATATCAATCAAAAATCTGGTCATAGCAACTGAAAACTTGCCGCCCTCTGCATCTAGCAATGCATACACTGTGATGTCGATCATCATCAGGATGGCCAGCCGGTGTGCCTCCTCATTCGCCACATACAACGGCTCATATGCAAAACTTGCTGAGTGGTAGCTCATCTCCACAGCGTGCTCTCCAAACAGCGTAACCATGTGAATGTCATGTGCCTCTCTCGAGCATGCATACAAGTCTGCTCCATGCACCGGTAGCTACAAAACATGGTACACGTCCTCAACAGTGACTGTCATCTCACTCGTAGGTAGGTGGAAGGTGTTGGTGGCATGGTCCCACCGCTCGATCAAAGCCACCATGAGGCTCACATCCCTTGCCACTCTACATTAGTGTCTCAGCCCACCTAGTCCGACTGTGCTCATCTGTGCCCACTCCTCGACGGACACGCCTCCGTGCATCTGCGTCAGCAAGGTCAGGAGGCGATCCCACAGCATCAGGGTCTGCCTCGCCTGCATCCATCCATAGACACTTTCATGTTAACATTCTTCCTATTTTGCCTATTTTATCAACTATTCAGACTATCTAAGCCTACCCTGACACCCGAGAAGCCCTTAGCGTAGCTTCAACCTCTCGACTTGACCATTTTCAAAAACCAGTTTCGACCAGGTAGCCGCTGACATCAGTTAGCTTGCCAGCGACAGCACTTACCTAATCGACGTCGGTCACTTAGTGACCGACGTCGGTAGGTCAGCGACCGACACCGGTAGCTGGTCGGCCGACGCCGGCAGAGTCGCTGACGTCGGCGACTGGTTTAGCACTAGGGCCGAACAGGGCGAGCCCTAATTTTTAGGGCTTCCCCAATCTAACACCCTACACCCCCCAAAACCCTTCTAAACGACTCCTAAGCTCTCCTAGACAACCTACCCACCTTCTTAGCTACCCTCCCCTTCAATTTTTGTCTAAAACAATAACAAATTCAAAAACTAAATTCAAAATAAAAATGACTCAAATTAAGGTTCAAGACCCTCTTACCTCATCCCGGCGTCGCCGGCGTGGTGGCACGATAGGTGCTGCTAGTGGTGGACCTCCCACGGGTCCTCTACTCCCCTCTGCCATCTCTTCTGTCCCAATGGCTTTGCACAATTCCCCTGGTCCACACGCATCCCTGTAGCATCCAATCAACTCCTTCTCTCCACCAATGTCTCTCTGCCACCTCGCACCACTCCTTGGTCAGCTCTGGGTCACTTTCACTCAACAAATTCCAGAGCTCTTTTTTCTCTATCAATCACATTCACAAATGACTTTTGGTGGGCTGCCAATCTAGTTTTGTTGGATTTGGCAGGCCGTCGACGTTGGCATTATCGTGCCCTAGGCTGCCAACGTCGGCCTATTTGTGCCGACATCGGTCTCTTTAGGCCACCAATGCCGGTTATATAGCCAATGTCAGTGGCCTTCAAACCTTTTATCCCTCTTCAAAATGACCAAAATCATGTCCCTAATCAAGTCAAGTCCTTCAGACCATGTCATTTTGACCCCTTTGGGGCACATTTTGATCACTTTTGCATCCATCCATCGACCACCAAACATTGGAGATCATGCCCATCTCCTAAACCGCGACCACTTCCAAAGCGTTTGCCTTGGTTGTTTTTGCCTGTATGCTACCTCACGATTGGTTAGCAAAATTGTGTGCACACTTTTGACCTTCACAAGTACAAGATCACAATCCAGTTGATCCGCTCTACTTGTGACTTTTTCATATTTTCGAGAGCACTTCCTAAGCCTGGGATACCTGGAACACGACGACCATTGGAGCTTCAACCTCGATTGAATAACCCAATCAGCTACGACTAATGCTGGGGCCCGGTTCTTTCAATTTTGGCACTCCTCGACTTTTGACCTACGACAATTTGACCTGAACATCCTCATGAAGTGGTGTACGCGCAATCACAACTTTTGCAACATTCTCACTCTATCTTTCACCCTATCCATCCACTTTCTGTCAAAGCAGCACCCGATTCTAGTTTCCCTTCTCTCGACTCCTACTTTGAGGGGGGGATACCTCATCTATAATCAAGCAACCAACTCTCACATATTCTTGTCTACAAAATCAACTTTATCCCATACCTGGGGCAACTGACTCCTATTTTTGTCTTGCAGTTCACTTTGAACAACCAACAAGACAAAAAGGGGCAAATGTAGACACCTAAAAAGTGTCTAACCCTTGGTCACTTTCCCCCTTAGTCCATTCCTAACCCATTTCTAATAATTAATAATTTAAAATAATTAATTTATTTTGAATTAACCCCCCTCCTTAGACACCTCACCCATGACACCTCGCCTGGGACACCTCACCTTAAACTAATTCTCCTCCTTTGACTCACTCAAGATCAATCCCTAATTCTTCTAACCTCCTAACAAACTCTCGTGCGTATTTAGCACAATCCTCGACATTCCCCAACGGACAGGGCACTTGGCAGAAGAAAAATGGGCTTAGTGGCTTGTTTTGCCCGTTCTAACCCCGCCGACGTCGGCCAAGTGTCGACCGACGCTGGCAAAATCGCCGACGTCGGTTATACTTAACCAGTCTTTCAAACTCTTTTGAGGATCTGAATCAGAAATCAGGAAATCTCTGAAAGTGAATCAGGAATTCTAGTCTCAGACTATCCATCAATCTGTGAAATCCCTCAATCAAATCTTCCATTCTCTCCCTCAGGTGCAGCAAGAGCTTCAAGGTTCTCCTTCAGCGACAGGTTCTCGATATAAGCTACATCAACAACAGGTATAGGAATCATCGGTAGCACACCTTCCACAAGGCACAAGTAAGTATATTATTTGTGTTCTTATTCTCTTTTTAGTTATTTCTTTCAAGCAATATCTCCCTAGACTAGACTGTAACCAACCAGACCCGAATCTTGATTTGTCCACCTCCCTGTTTCTCCCGTCCTCTCTCAGATCATACATTCTATCCATTTAACCCGACTCTCAGACTCAGACCCAGACCATTCAACCAAGCCCAAAACCTTGTCCACAGACCAAAACCTGATCAGACTCTGTCCACAGACTATTCAAATAAGCCCAGACCCTGACCAAATTCTATCCACGGACCACAGACTTAACCAGACTTTGCCTAAAGACCTTTACCCCGACCGACGCCGGTCACTACCCCAACCGACATCGGCTTAATAGCCGACATCGGCACCTTTACCAACCGATGCCGGTAGGCTTACCGACGCCGATGACTGTTATCAATCCGACATCTTCTTTCAAGTAAGTCTTTGCTTCTCTTTTTCATTTCTATCTTTTATCATTTTCAGTTCTTCATTATTCTACTATTTATCAGATATTTCTTTCTGTTTATTAGTGGGTTTATATCCCTTAAGGAAGTTTTCATATTTCTGGGATCAAGCTTTTGCTTGAAAACCCACTATCTGTCTATCTAACATCTTCTTTTGTCCAAGCTTCTTTTCCTTGCAAGTGTCATTCCTCCATAGCCAAAGAGGAGTACTCACAACGTCTGGATTACGGTGCGCAGACTTTATCCAGGTACACAAGCCTTGACCATTCTTTTTTTAGTTTCTTAATCATTTGAAATCTGAAAACAAAATTTGAATAGAAATAGTGTGTACTCGGTTATGGAGAGCAATAGAGGAAGGCAAGGTAGATCCTTCCAAAGTAAGATCATTTGAGTTGCAGGTTGTTGCAAGTTCATGGGAGATCTACTTGGAGTGCGTTGTGTACTCGATTGAGTATGTGTGTATACTCGATGTACTGGTAGTAGTGATACTGACTGGTTAGAAGTGAACACCAACTCTGTGTTTGAGTTGAGTGTTGGGACCATAATTGAGAGAGTGAGCTCTTGAAGAGATTTACTGTTTATGCCCTAGAGGTGTGGGAGCCCTAGAGGTGTGTAAGGAAGAAGGTGGCATCTTCTTTGTTGTATTTCCTTCTAGAAGAGTATTAATACAATTGGGTATTGTCTCTCATATTCTATGTTATTTCTGAATTCTAGTTACTTGTGCATTCTGGTTAATTCTATGTTTAGTTGCTTGTACATGGTAATCAATTGTGCTTTCGGGATCCCAACAAGTGGTATCAGAGCCTGGTTGTAGGTTCAAGAGTCTGATACCAATAAGTGGTATTAGAGCTAAGGTTGCAGGGAGCAGGTTTGTGTTTGATTACAGGTCACTCTCAGGGGTTTCTGATTGAGTGGGAGTATAGCAATGGTAGAAGAAAGTAAGCTAAGAATGGAGGAATTGAAAATCATGAATGGTCAATTACGGTGTTATGGAAAGAAAGAGCAGGTAAAGAAATATTGTTGGTTGGTAGAAGATCAGTATGAAGGAATTGAAGAAGCAGATGTTGCAGGTGTTGTTACATAGGATGCTCTGGGATGTTCCTTGGATAAACTAGAATCTTGTTTTATATATTCTGTTGCCTCTTTCCATGCAGCTCGAAATAGAGTATTTTTCCATGTTAAGGTCTTTGGAGACTTTGGAAAGATTTATTTAGGAGCTAGTGTGCCTTGTCAAAGTTTTGGCAAAGGGGAAGTGAAGCTGAAATTATAGGCAGCCAACACATGGGTGTTGAAGGATGTCATGCAGGTCCCGATTCTGAAGATAAGGCTAATTGCTTCAGGAAAGTTGGGTGATGAGAGATGCACAAAAACTCTCACAGTGGATGCACTTGAATTAGCAGGTGGTAAGAAAGTAGGTATCCTTTATCTATCTACTTATATTACTGATTCTTCTTTTGTTGTGAAGACGTGGCTTTGTAGGCTTGGTCACATGAGCAAGAAGGAGATGCATGTTCTTAAGAGGAATTCAGATGTCTTTGATAGACTTAAGAACTGGAAAGCCTTGGTGTTTATGGAGGAGATGATGGATAGAGATCAACGGATGGGACTGAATAACTCTGAGTAGAGTAGTTTGGACAGGGTTTTGATCCAAAGAGAGCTCATGGGTAAAAAGTCATCACTCACAGGAGAACACAGGTACCAACATTGGTCAGGAAGAACCGACGTTGAACAGACAGATGCTGATGTCAGTCATGTGCAGACCAGAGCTGGTGGTGTTAGGCAGGGTGGCTACCAGCGTCAGTCAGGGAACTAACGTCGGTGACCAGGTAAGATCAACATCAGTCAAAAAACTAGTGTCGATAGAAAGGACAGTCGCATGGAACTGACGTTGGTTAGATGCAGATTGTGTGGTGATCGAGGTCAGTCACTAGAACAAATTTTGGGTGGACAGCAAGTTGTCAAGGAGTCTCAAACACCCATATGGAGGACTGAAAGGGTAAGTAAGCCTCAAATTCATTGTTCCTCTTCTTTATACTCGTTGCTCACTACAGAGCAAGAAGGATCCAAGAAATAGTGGGAGCATGGCATGAATGAGGATGCAGAACCAAACGGGAGATTTGGTAGGGTTGTCAGTTGGTATGAAAGCACTAGAAGATGAATGGATACCTTAGTTAAATAATAGAAAGAATGGATATGTGAGATAGAAGGCTAGGTCATATGGTCTTGAGGACGCTATAGGACAGTGGTACATGTTTGATAGGTGGATGACAAAGCATGGCTTTAGTCAATGTCAGTGTAACTACTGTGGTTTTCTTTACCAGGTGGATGATGGCCATGAGATTATCCTATTACTGTATGTGGATGATGAGCTTGTTGTAGGTTCATACATGCAGGGTTTTGCTGAACTAAAGGTAAAGTTAGTTTAGTGGTATGTCATGAGGAATTTAGAGCAGCAAAATTCTTTGGCATAAGTGTGTTCTAGAGACATGGAGATCACAGGTTGATTTTGTCTCTAGATGGTTGTGTGAAACCAGTTTGCATGCTAATGGGTTGGACAGTTCTATGAACAAGTGTCCTGATTCACATGATGAGGTTAAGTACATGCGTACTGGACCTGGGTTTGCCCATGCAGTGGGTGCTATCAAAAAGTTTGGAGCCAATCCAAGAAAGAAGCACTGGAGGGCAGTTCAGTGGATTCTCAGGTATCTGAGAGGGACCAGTAGCAGGTTGACATGCGATGCATGGTCAAGTTCTTTTCTACATGGGTTTGTAGATGTAGATGTGGCAGGTTACTTGGATGATAGGTGGTGCACCACAAGATTTGTGGTGGTTGGTCTTCAAGGTTGAGCTTGAAGAGGGATACAAGCTAGGAAACAAATTAAATGGGGTATAAGTACAGGTATAGTGCAGCTATTTATCTCCAAGTGGGAGATTGTTAGGTTGTGGAGCTAAAAGCTTCACTGATGCAAACAAGGGAGGAGGTTGTTGAGTGTCACAATCATCGACGTCAATTAGGCTAACCGACATCAGCCAGTGGTGGATAGGAAGAAATTGACATCAGTCAGGAGTCGGCTGATGTCGGTCATCTCCAGGCAGATAGGGACCAACATCAGTTGCCTGTGCAGTTCCAGAACTGTCAGTTACATGAACAGTTAGTTAACAAACTGGTTGTTTGCATGTAAAATACTAATTATAGACTTGAAGTTGTGGATCTAATTATTGTAATTGGATGTCTAATTATTTTTTGCATGAGATCTATATAATAGACTCATGGGCTGTATTGTAATTTGTGCTAGAGAGTAAGAGAGCAAAATTAGCTCCTTCAGAGTGAAGAGAGCATGGTGTGATCCTCCTAGTGCCACAGTGCCAAGTGTGGGTGTTGGTTTGGAGAATCAGAAGGATTCTTCATGTATGTATGATCTTGGTCAACAGTGTGCAAGGCCACGTTTGGAGATCTACATGGTAAGTAAGATCATTGATTTGCAGGTGTTTGTGTGTGCAAGATCTAGGTTTGCAGGTGTGCAAAACTAGGTTGGTCGGCAGGTGTGCAAGACTAGATTGATCTACAAGTGGCAGCAAGATCAGGGAGATTAGAAACACAACAGGTAGCAAAATCAGGTGCAATCTACTTGGAGTATGGTGTGTACTCGATCGTGGAGAGCAATAGAGGAAGGCAAGGTAGATCTTTCCAAAGTAATATCATTTGAGTTGCAGGTTGTTGCAAGTTCATGGGAGATCTACTTGGAGTGCATTGTGTACTCGATTGAGTATGTCTGTATACTCGGTGTACTGGCAGTAGTGATACTGACTGGTTGGAGGTGAACACCAACTCTATGTTTGAGTTGAGTGTTGGGACCATAATTGAGAGAGTGAGCTCTTGAAGAGATTTACTATTTATGCCCTAGAGGTGTGTAAGGAAGAAGGTGGCATCTTCTTTGTTGTATTTCCTTCTAAAAGAGTATTAATACAATTGGGTATTGTCTCTCATATTCTGTGTTATTTTTGAATTCTAGTTACTTGTGCATTCTGGTTAAATTTTGTGTTTAGTTGCTTGTACATGGTAATCAATTGTGCTTTCGGGATCCCAACAAATAATATGGTACTAGAGGTAAATCTCTACCCACAATGTGGTGACAATTCTAGTTTTTAGTCATGAGGCCATAGAGATAGATATATTAAATTGAAGCTTGCATATTAATGTTTTAACCTTTTCAAACTCAGTGTATGTAAATCCTATGTTTGTTAAAGAGATAAATATATTAAATTAGGGTAATAATATGAAATAAATACAACCACTAATTTGTTACATAATTGACTAACTCTAACCTTTCTAAAAATAACAATAAATTATACATGTAATAACTTAGATGGAAAATAATTGAGATGGATGATCTAGAGGCTGAAAATAGAGGTATACATTGGTCTAAGTATCACAAACAAGATCTAGGTGTCAAATTCCCTCCTAGAAAATAACACCATAATTGGATAGTAGTACCATGTGGTGTTAGTGTCCCTATTTTGGCAATGGTGTCCTATGTGTAGGATTGTCCTAAACTTTTGGGTGCACATGTGTCTGGATATATAAGGTTTGTTCCTATGTGTAGGAGTTTTAAAACCCTATATATTACCTATTTTGACTAAATTTATGAGCAAAACCTAATCCTCCATGTTTTTAGGGCATCTAGTTGATAGAAACTAAAAAGTGTGTTTGTTAGTGGGGTAGGGTAGACATCTTCAACACCCCACTATGAAGAGAGTTGCCTACATACCAATACTCTAAAGAAGGACCAAGCCTAATGTAGTTATACCCACTTAAATGCTGATGTAAGTGCAAGTGAAGTTATTTTAATAGTTGAATTGAGTGCTTTGAATGTGTGTGAGACTATAAAGTTATGCAATCTAAGCTTATAAATGTTGTAGATGATAGTATGCAAAAGTAGGGAAAAATAGGGATTTATAACCTTAATTATGTACAACTTGTTCTGAGTTTGCATATGTAATTTTCATCTAATTTCCATCTAGTGGTTAGAGGGCTGAAATTCATGTATTTATATTATTTTTTTACATTTACAAGTGCTAAAATAGGTCTAATATTTTAAAATATATTTAATTATGAAAAGAGGAAAGAAAGGATATTAACACCATTATTGGGACACTAACACTATGTGGTGCTACTATCCCTATTATGGTGTTAGTGCCCAAGTGGTAAAACACTAGGCACAAGGAGCCAGGATACAAGAATGAAGGTCTAGGATTTCTTTAGGCATGATTAGGGATTCTTAAGGCCCACATGAGGTTGGATAAGTGTGATAATAGGCTCTAGGATAGTTCTAAGGCTAAGTTAGGGATAGGTGGTCTCAATTAGCACTCTTAGCACTTAATTGTCACTTTTAGGTGATTACATTTTCACCCCCCCCCCCCCCCCCCACACTTTATTCTATAAATGTAGCAAATTGAAATGACTAAGACAAAGGAAAAAGAAGCATACCTAGACTTATCTAAGGGGTGAACCCTGTGAAGCTAGGTCTGAGTCTGTGAAGCATGCATAGATTAGTCTTTATTTAAGAGATATCAAAAATAAAGATAATTGAATAAATAAGTAAACTAAGTAAAGTAATAAGAGAGAGGAAAAGAATGAATACACCTCACTAGGTACATGAACCAATACATAAACTTGGTGAAAACCTCTATGTGTGTGTATGAAAATCAATAGATGAATAGCTTAGACTGAACTAATGGCTTGATAAATCCTCATGTGTGAGTGGATCAATAACTCAGTTTGATTTTGACTCCATCATTTCCCACCCCTACTTGGTGGATCATGACTTGTGAATAGATTATATTGGACCAATGGTGTGTCCAACCCTCTCATATAGGTGGATCAATAATTCAATTATACTATGACTCCATCATTAACTATCCATGTGTAGTATATGCATCTAAAAATAAAACTATGTAATGTAATTAGAAATGTTAGCTCTGTGGCCACTCAAGTATATTAGGCAACTTTAGGACACTAAGAAATGCCAACCACTGTAGATGGAGAAAGGCATGAAAATGGTGTGTAACCTATAAATTTGATGTCATATGTATACAACATAGAGAATTACATGGAGTTTTTCATTACATATAATTAACTAGTGTGTATGTAACAACCCCACTGGGTTTTCCTAAAATAGGGTAATTTTTTTACAAAAAAAAAAAATTACACATTCATTTACCATATTTCACCACATTGAAACCTTACTAAGTGATATTTAACTAAATGTATTATTTTTAATTAACCTTAAAAGTTATATAGAAAATAAATCTATCTAATGACCACTATATAAATAGTATATCAAAACATGAACAATGTTGAATTACAATAAAGCCTGCATTTATTTCATAGAAGTAATATTACAATTTCAGCCATGGCTAATACAACATTACATCCACTATTGTACATGTAAAAATGAATAAATAGTATAGTTTTAGCAATAATAATGTCTCAATAATAATAATACAATGATATAAAGCTCCATGGAGCATGAGTTGTAATGAAATCAAGTATCAATATGTAATCTCAAGTGTAGTATCTAGTGTAGTACTATTGTGGGGAAGGAAAACATCATTTGAGTGCTTTTACACACCAAAAATGGATCAATTCCCCATACTATCTCCTAACAAGGAAATGTACCTCCCTTCATGGATGTGTTGATAATGATGGTGCATGAATTTAGAGTGAAAAACTAGAACCCATGTGTGGTAAGATAACCGATACATGATGTATACCATAAAGAAATATGTTTTAACATGATATCATAAAAACATGTAAACTATATCAAACACATAAAATGAAAATGTTTCACTATAAAAATTGATTTTCCCAAAGTTTTCATGTAGTTATTTATCTCTAGGATCAGTCAATTTCATACACACCACTCAATCAGATTATACCTCATCTTTCATTAATGGCATTAATTGAGTGAAATATGTCATACATATTATTTTGGGTCATTAATGTGATAATTTAATTATATAATGATATAAAAACCAAAGGATTCAAATAGAATATTCTCTATTATCAAATATAAATTATGCTAAGTACAAAAATATCACATACATGCATTTAGTCCATTAAATGTAATACAATGAATCTTAAACATCTTCTTTATTATAAAATAATAAATAGATTTATAAACATCCCACGTAAGTAACATACCATCTGAGTGAGAAACATGTCTAGGCATCTATTTATATAATATCAAAATGTAACTATAAATGGTATTTCATCCATCTAATAACATAAATTCACAACTTAATAACAACATACTAAAAGTACATTAATAAGCTCATTTAAATACTACAACATCAAGATGATTTGTATTTAAATAAAAATAATTCATATACAAGAAGTATATCAATAAGCTCATTTTAACACACATCATTAAAATGACAAGTAATCAACTTAAATACTATATATTTAAAATTACCTATAACCCAAATACACATAGAAAAAACACCCATAATTCTTAGCTATACAAGTACTGGTCACATGTATTGAACAGGTTGTATACATCTATATATGGAGTACCATTTTCATATTTACTATATGGTTCGTAAATCACCTATACATACCATATATTTGTGTATACATTTAAAACACATAGTTTATAAACAATATCCTATTCAACCAATAGTCTGAAAAATGCATACGGTATAATCTAAATAGACTATATAGGGTCTATGATCTTAGAGTATCATGTATACTAAAAGTATACATTCACAAACTATATTATTTCATTTCAATTATTCACAATCCCAAATTTTAGTACTTCAAATAAATATACATAGAATTTAAAGATTTTTATAACAAAATATATTTATACCATTATCTATTCACTCAACCAACTATGTTTACCATTTCTATTATTTTGTAAGACATAAATCAATTAGTTCACAAACCTGTTCAATGTCTTTAAAACTCTCATACATAGTATAAAATAACCCAAGTTCATACATATGCCAAGACATATAGGTCTTATTATATTGACAAAATAGGATACATAGATAACTATTTAACTCAGCCTAGTAGTTATATAGTTCACATCAAATTGAATATAGACTTTGTTACAATATGTATTTTATATATCGATGAATACAAAGTTTACTATTTAGCCTAAGACTTATACTCACCTTAAATGTGTGTGTGTGTGCGTGTTTGTTTGTTTGTGTGTGTGTGTGTAATTTGAATACATAACAACATATATACACACTCTTACTCAATTGAATCATTATTAAGATAAACTAAAAACATCTTTAATAGATTTATGCCTTATTGTTTTATGTCTAAACAATAAATTAAACCAAATTCAATATATATATTTATGTAAGTTACAGGATTTAAACAATAGTGATGAAGGATTTTTTTCCATATCTCATAAATCCTTAAATTGGTCATAAAACAATAAACATATAGTAATATATTTTCATAAATCATAACCTTTGTATGTGTGTGTGTATAGATCATCAGGTCTTTTAATTCCTGAGTATACATATATACATATATCCATGTATATATATGTTTATCTATATAGTCAATAAATGCAATAAAACCAAAAGAAGCTTCACTACATAAAATTCCTAGGTTTAGATATATATACACAATTATGCCCTGGATAGACATATATCTTAACCTGATATAGCATTCAATAAATCTAAATCCCCTAAATGATATAAATTGGTTTTAAAACTATTCATAGTATAACTAAGTTAAAACCCCAAGTTTATTATCATACCCTAAATGGGATCAAAACCTAAGTCCTTATGTTTATGTTTATAGCATCTATTTGGTTCATCATAAAATAATGGGCATAGCTTCTTAGGTTTTAGCTAAAAATAATTCAACTAATTACCTTTAATACCCCTAAACATTTTTACTAGGGTTTATCAAAGTTAGAAACAAATAAAAACATAGAGGTTTTTGAGATATATATTTAACTTGGCAAAGAACCTAAATCCTAAGCCATTCTAACTAGGGTTTTTTGGGTTGTATGTAGGGTTTTATGGATGGTTGAGCCATCCACAGAGCCCAAAATTCATCCTCATTTTTTATAATTTCATAAAAATGAAATAATAAAACCTTTTGAAATCATTTATAGAATTCATCCATATATTCATCAAGGAAATTAAATACAACACCAACCTAGTTTATGTTCTTGCAATTTCATTCTTTCCCTTCAAAAATATCTCGAACCTACTCTTTATTCCTTTGTCTACTGGAAATATCCTCTAGGCCTCTATTCTACCCTTCTTATTCTCCTCCATCTTACCAAAAATTCCCAAACTTTTGCCCAAAATTATGACCCAGTTGATCCATGTAAATAAAGAGCTAGCATAACTAATAGTCTACCATCTTTTTCTCATGCAAAATTCTTCCAAATGAATAATAATTTTTCTAAATTCTTGTTAACTCAAGTCAAGACTAGTTTAGAAACCCTAATCATCTTTAAAGTTTAAATGATTAATATAATAATCATTTAATATATTTATATTAACTTTATGAACACTAACATTGACTTCCTATAATTTTTATGCAATCAACTTTATACAAAGTCATCAAACATTATAATCTTAATGGGAATGCCTACTAACACAAAGTCTATTATAAGATCCTTGACTTCAATTTATATGTAATGATATTTAAACAACATGATTATGTTACCAAAATCACTAAATAATTTAAACTTTCAATCTATTCCTATACAATGCAAAATCTTCACTATTAGTCATAAACACATTGCTTAAACTCAATGACTTCACCTAGTCATTTAAACAATATACCCATTGTTTAGTAATATGAATATTAAAATATTATAAGCATTATGATTACATAAAATATAGATCAAGTAAAGTAAAAAAATCCATCAACTACCACCATAACAATGTATACATAAAAAAACATCATTATGTTACACACAATTACATCCAAGATAGCAATAAGTTGATATAAGACATGTACAGATTCAATCCTTCATTAAATAAATAACATCAACAACCATTAATGTAATAACACAACTAGGTTAGTGAAATCACACAACTAAATCAACATGATCATCAAAAAAATTTAATATCACAACATACATATATAACAACAATCAAAGACATACTACAACTATCTAAATCAAGCAGTGAAAAAACATATTAATCTAGCATGGTGTGTGTGTGGGTTTTCTATTCTTTCCCTCGGTTGCCCCTAATGTCTCTATCTACACTACCCTCTCTGATGATTACCTCCTTCCATCACACTCTGAGGGATGGATCTATCCTGCATCTACCTCATAATAATGAAGGTAGTTAACTCAAACATATATATAATCTACAAAATATTGTAGTATAAACTAACAAACATGATAATAATGGACATAATATAAAAGTATAGCTAACTCCATAGCTAATAAATCATGTAAATTAAGTAACATATAACTATCCCATAATCAACATATGAAATAAAGATTAATCAAACAATAGTTAATCAAATAATAACCATATTAATCCATGAATCAATAGGTTATTAAGCTTGGAGAGAAATTAGGATATGATAATGTAAGTGATCATAAGGAAATAATATGTCATTCACATGCCCCGAAATCTAATATCTAAGTAAATGGATTATGGACTAAGTTGTAATAATCTATATTTGAGTATCTGAACTATAAATGAGAATGGCCATGCCATGCATGATGCCCTTAATTTGAGTAAAATGGTATGAATATGAGTTAAACTAAGAAAAATTGGTTATATATAATTGAACCTGTGCAAACATGAACTATACTTGTTCTAATTTTTTGGCCAATCTAGACTTTTCTAAAACTAAGGCCACTAGACAATAGTGTCATATATTGGACAATAGTGCCATGTTGTGCTAGTGTCCCAATTTGGGTGCTAATTTTTAACTTCTTTGATTTCATGCAACTATAACTGAGTTATGTAGCACTATTTCCCATTGTTTTTACCTAAGTATTATTTCTATAATCTATCCCTATGTGATGAAAATTGTACTATGAGTGCATTATAGGAGCCCAATCTCTATGACAAACCTTTATGAATTCCATCTCTTTTGAGGTGAGTTTTTGAACCTATCCAAGAACTATCCTCAAAAGAAAAATATTTTCAAGATGTGTGTTAGTTGGAACATATATAGTATTTGCATAATAATCCAATATAATGTGCATACATAACATCAGAATATAAGATAATTTGAGTATATTTTTTTAATGTGTGATGTATTTCATGTCTATCATCCACAAGGGTGTCAAGATAGATATAACAATGTATGCAATAGTAAATCTGAGTAATAACCAAGCATCTACATAGGGGGATGGGGCATGGTGTCTATCACAACACCCAAATAGGAAGGGGAGATGCATGAGGTCCCTCATGGCATCTAAAATTAGAGTATAAAATATTCAATAAATAAGTTTCATGGCCATGATGCATACATACAACACACATGAGGCACGCAAAGTATGCCAAGGGGACACAATACAAAGAATATGGGCACATGTCACTAAATTTGAGAAAACAAGACATATAAGGATATGTTCAAATTCCCACATATAAAAGAAAAAATAAATTTGGCATAGATCCACATATAAAAATACGTTCAAATGTTTGCATACACAATCAAGGAAACACACACAAGAACATGGGAACATGTCTAAAGAATTGATACTATGAAAATAAGTGGCATAGATCCAAAGAATAATGGCATATTCAAATGCCCTAAAATATAATAATCATATAGATAAAATCAATTTTAAACTATGAAAACTAGAAATTAAATTATATATGAGCATGTAATATAAATTTGTTTAAGAGATAAGATGTACATATACTGAGTCTAAAGTAGTAGTATCTGATAGGAAATCTGAGTAAGTGTATCATGATCAATATCTAGATATAAAAATGTTAAATATGTGATGTAGAGTATATAAATATGTAACTTGGTAATCAAAACTATGTATAGGGTACCCCCAAGTGGGTCAATGTCTCAAATGAAAAACTTGTGTATCACTGTATATGCCCCTAGTGGGTAGATAATAACAAATCTAGACTAGTGTAGTAGACCTGAGTCCTTTAAGAAATATACAAGTGCTTGATAAGAACAAGTGAAGCATATATATATATATATATATATATATATATATATATATATATATATGATATATTATCTATAATATAAATTTGTTTAAGAGATAGGATGTACATATATTGAGTCTAAAGTAGTAGTATCTGATAGGAAATCTGAGTAAGTGTATCATGATCAATATCTAGATATAAAAATGTTAAATATGTGATGTAGAGTATATAAATATGTAACTTGGTAATCAAAACTATGTATAGGGTACCCCCAAGTGGGTCAATGTCTTAAATGAAAAACTTGTGTATCACTGTATATGCCCCTAGTGAGTAGATAATAACAAATCTAGACCAGTGTAGTAGACCTGAGTCCTTTAAGAAATCTACAAGTGCTCGATAAGAAGAAATGAAGCATATATATATATATATATATATATATATATATATATATATATATATATATATATATGATAAAATTATCTGTAATATAAATTTGTTTAAGAGATAGGATGTACATATACTGAGTCTAAAGTAGTAGTATCTGATAGGAAATCTGAGTAAGTGTATCATGATCAATATCTAGATATGAAAATGTTAAATATGTGATGTAGAGTATATAAATATGTAACTTAGTAATCAAAACTATGTATAGGGTACCCCCAAGTGGGTCAATGCCTCAAATGAAAAACTTGTGTATCACTGTATATGCCCCTAGTGGGTAGATAATAACAAATCTAGACCAGTGTAGTAGACCTGAGTCCTTTAAGAAATATACAAGTGCTCGATAAGAACAAGTGAAGCATATATATATATATATATATATATATATATGATAAAATTATCTGTAATATAAATTTGTTTAAGAGATAAGATGTACATATACTGAGTCTAAAGTAGTAGTATCTGATAGGAATTTGAGTAAGTGTATCATGATCAATATCTAGATATAAAAATGTTAAATATGTGATGTAGAGTATATAAATATGTAACTTGGTAATCAAAACTATGTATAGGGTACCCCCAAGTGGGTCAATGTCTCAAATGAAAAACTTGTGTATCACTGTATATGCCCCTAGTGGGTAGATAATAACAAATCTAGACCAGTGTAGTAGACCTGAGTCCTTTAAGAAATCTACAAGTGATTGATAAGAACAAGTGAAGCATATATATATATGATAAAATTATCTATAATATGATAGATAACATATGTAGTGTCTAGAAAATATAAGAAGTGTAAACATGGAAATACATACAATCATTAATTTTTTGTTTTTTGATTAAATATCAAAATGTTTTTGAAATATTATATTGTTTTTTTGTAATTTTTGGATATAATCTATGTAAAAAAAGCATGAAAATGAAACTATATACAAGGAAAAAAAGTGAATGAGACTATGTACAAATAGGGAAGAACAATATTGACCAATGAGTCTCATGGGAGACTCACTATCAATGTTACCTATGTCAACAATAGGAATGGTAATCTCTCATGTAATTTGATTGCTATGTTGTATTTGAATGGTGTTACAGTATGAATCTAAGTATTGTTCATCATCAGTATCACAATAATCATATTATGGAGTTGACCTTTCTGAATTATACTTTGTGATATTAATTTTGGTTTTTCCCTTTGAAACTATGCTTATTATAGGCATATGGTGTTGTGGAGGATCTTTTTCTATAAATTTGTTTTTGACAATGCTTGTTGGTTTAGCATGATTACATGAAAATATTACAACATTACAAATTTATTGATAATTTTCATGTATTGATAATTTCATCCTTTAGAGACTCACAAGTGCGAACCCTAGTTGTTTCTAATGGAACATGTAAGCACACACCCTATAGGAGAAGGTGTGGATAAGCTGAGTATGGGCATTAGTAACAATAGTATAGTCTACTTCATATTGTGGAGGATTGATAGCGTGGTCTCAATTAGAGGGAAAGTAGTTATCACCATCATAGAAATGAGAAGGAGAAGGAGATTATTTCCTATGCATAAGATATTACATTGAAAATTGAAACATAGTTGTAAGATTATGTACTAAATCCTTTATGTGTGTAAGGGTTTACTTGTTAATGGAATTACACATAAGAGAAAGATAACATGCTATGAAATATGTTATATATTTAAACTGATTTAAAGCATAATGTACATATGTGTTTATGTCATTTTTGAATTCATTCCAAATGAAAGGAAACAAGCATGCAAGATAAGCTAGAAAACTTTTCATCAAAAAATAATTACCTTCATCTACCATTATTATCATGATTATATGAAATATAATTCTATTTGAGGGTCCTAGAAAGCTAGAAACATAAACCCTAGGGTTGTCTAGGGCTAGGTTCTATGCAATATTCAAATTAAGTCAAGTTCAACAAAAATTTTAACCTTTAAGGACTTAGTGTATGTAAATCCTATGTTTGTTAAAGAGCTGAGTATAGTAAATTAGGGTAATAATATGAAATACATATAGCCACTATTTTTTTATATAATTGACTAAATTTAACCTTTCTAAAAATAATAATAAATTATACAAGTAATAATTTAGTTGGAAAACAACTAAGATAGATGATCTGGATCCTAAAAACTGAGGTAAAGACTAGTCTGATTGTTAGAAATAGGATCTGGGTATCAAAACCCATCCTAGACACTAGCACCCTAATTGGTTAGTAGTGCCATGTGGTGTTAGTGTCTCTATTTTGGTGGTCATGTCCTCTATGTAGAACTATCCAAAACTTTTAGGTGCACTTATGTCTAGATCTGTAAGGTTTGTTCCTATGTGCATGAGTTTTGAAACCATGTATATTTCCTATTTTGATTGAATTTATGAGCAAAACCTAATCCTCCATGTTGCTAGGGTATATGGTCGATACAAGATGAAAAGTATGTTTGTTAGTGGGGTAGGATGGACATCCTCAACACCATGTTATGAAGAGAGCTGCCTACATACCAATACATTGAATAAGGATCGAGCCTGATGTAGTTATCCCTACCTAAGTGATGGTGTAGGAGCAAGTGAAGCTAGTATTATAGTTGACTTAAGTGATTTAAATGTGATTGATACTAGAAATATGGATAATATAAGCTTAGTAATGTTGTAGATGATAATATTTAGAAGTAGGTCATAATAAGGATTGATAACCTTAATTATGTACAACTTGTTCTGAGTTTGCATATGTAATTGGATCTGATTTCCATCTAGTGGTTAGAAGGATAAAATTCATGTATTTATAATATTTTGGTGTTTATGCAGGTGATAAAAGTGGTATAGGCTGACCCTAGGATGTCTAAGATTTGAAAAGATATCCATTTGTGAAAAGAGGAGGGAAAGGATAATAGCACCATTATTGGGACACTAGTGCCATGTGGTTCTACTATCCCTATTATGGTGCTAGTGTCCAAGTGGCATAAAACTAGGCACAAAGTGCTAGGATATAGGAATGAAGGTTGAGGATGGATTTAAGGATGACTAGGGATGCCTATGGCCCACATGAAGGCTATATAAGTGTGATAATTAGATCGAGGATAGGTCTAAGGATAAACTAAGGATAAGTGGTCTCAAGTAGCACTATTAGTAATCAAGTGTCACTTTTAGGTGATCAAACTTGATAATATTTCTTATTAATGTTTCTTGAGGATATATTTATTGAAAAAAAAGGTATATGCATGGATTCTCATGCTGTGGTAGTGGGAATGCATGTAAATTACACATCCTAAGGTGTTGGAAGCCATGGATTTCTAAGTAGAGTTCCCAGAACCAAAAATATATATTGGAGGCAAAGACCCTATCTTTTAACTACAAAAAAAATTGCATATTAGGATTGCTCACTGAATCCTTGACCATGATTTCATCAATGATTTTAAATCTAAGGGATTCAAGGTGAAATTAGAGGAGTTTTACATGCACATGAAAATTCTTTTGGTTTGTGTATATGAATTACAGTCCCATGATAATAATCATTAGTGTCATCAATACCAAATTACTAAATAATCCATATACAAGAATTCCATAGATTTCTCATACATATTAGTATTTAGTACCATAATAATTAAATACAATAAATATTTGAAATAATCTCATGTTAAATAACAACAATTAAATTTCAAATAAATATTTCCTAAGTTCCAAAACAACCAATGTCCATTTTCATAAAAGATAGTATTAAATTATTTTTTACAAACCATTATAATATATAAGAATTTACCAATTCCATGCAAACATCTCATGTTCAAAAGTATTATAAATTAAATAATACAATAATACCCTTTACAAATTTATCAATAAATTCTAATCAAATCAAAAATAATAAATACAACATTTATTATCCTAATCAGTTATTAATCAAGTTCTACATAATTTATAATTGAACATCCTATTATAAATTAATGATATAAATCATAGTTTGCATATGAATAAATCTATTCACTTTAAATAAACATGTATATCAAGTATGACCACATATATTTATATACATTCAAAACCCTTAGCCACTAATTTATTAATGGCTTGATATATACATAAAAATGGTTATACATACATATATTCATACACACACACACACACCCCTATGCATATAATTATAAGTGAAAACTTACATATATACATATATTTACTTTTATGAACTATGCATAAAAAATATATATTTGTATTTATGTATAATTCATAATTACCTATATATGTATTTATATATGTACAAGTTTAGTCTCATATTACGAGTTACCTACTTAATAAATATAAACTCTATCTAAACCAAACATTTAATTTAGTCTAATAAACATCCATTAAACATTTATTTAATCATACTTCATATAGCTAGTCAAAATAAAGAAACCATCCAATTAATATGTATTTCTATAGCTTATTACTAATATGTGTATATTTTAGATAAATTGGATAATAGACCTATGTAATAGAATTATCATAGATAATATTAACCCAATCATTACATATAACTAATACACTTTATATTTTAACTCAGTCTAGTTTTGTAATCCTAGTTCTTACCTAGAATATAACTATGGTTTATTAACTCAGACTATATTGCTCTAAATGTGAACTTACATCTTTACATATTCAACTTATTATAATAATTCCACAAACATCAATAAATATGCATACACAATCAACTCAATATAATATTTTTACAAACATCTATAAATATATATACACAATTGACTTGTAAACTATTGACTTATAAACTATGTAAAGTCAATTATTAACATTCAATCATTCCATTAAAACTTTAAACAATTTGACTCCTAGTCAACAATTAATCCTTTAAGCATATTTAATAAATAACCATATTCACATAGTCAATTTCAAATACATTTATACATAGCTATCTCATAATCAACACATAACTAGTTATAAATTTTCAATCAATGACAATTAATTTATACTTAGTTGATATAATATTTTATAAACTATTCCATACAATAGAACAAGATCATTCAAAGACACTAGCAAGAATTTGGAGCTCATGCCAAAGTTTTTTAAAACTCATGAAGAGTTGAAAACTGACAAAAAAAGCTTCCCTAGACTCAATATCCTAAAATTATGGCTGGATATATGATCATAGGTGATGAAATATATCACCTTAGAAGGTAAGTTCATAGTCATATTCTCACACCACTTCGTTCTAATCAATCATTTTAAAGGATACAATATTAGCCTACCTTTTTACTTGTTAAAATTGTTGGAGAGTACTACAGTGGTGTACCATGTTAGAAATAAGAATGAAATCATACATTATGGTTTGATTTTTCTATTAATTCAAAAAGGAGAACCTATACCAAGAAACCCTTTTTCCTCTATTGAAGACCTCCCTAGGGAAGATCCCCTTAATGAAATCCCAAAACCTATAGACAATGTAGAGCCTTTCCCCATCTTAGATTCATTTACCACATCCAATAGATTTTTTCATACTACCCTCAATCATCTGATTTCCCCCTCTCTATCATCATCCAAAAAACATAAGCTCATATGCACTCCTGCCAAAGAAGCACCCACCCTTGAAGTGACTCTTACACTATCCCCAAAAGGCTCCTTGAACCAACATAATAAAGAATTGGGGGTATTTTTAGACAAGCTAGAATAAGTTAGTATGACCATGTTAAACCTAATTTTGGACTGGAATAGACTAAAGGTAGCCATGGTGAAGCTAAAAAATGACCTGGACATTGTTCTAAAGATGAAAGATACTCTATCTCATAAGAAAATAGAACCAATGGAAATTTTTGAAGAATCCCCTATGCAGGATAGGACCAATCTGACCTTAGATGAAGGCCCATAAAAGAGGACTAGGGGTAGAATTATAAATACTTTACTGAAGGAATCTATCCTAGAGATTGAGGAAGAGTAGGAGACCAGTGAAGAAAATACAAGCTCTTAGGAGCTTTCTACGTCTAACAATTAATTGGTTTGTGGTCTTTTATGTTTAGTTGGTTAGTCCTATTATTATATTTTTAATTTTGGTTTTTAGTTGCTTTATACTTGGTTGAAGGCCTTCTATCTTGAACTATTACCGATCTTTGACAATTTTTTGCTTATACTTGTTTTTTTATACTAGTAATTATAGGATCCCTTTAAAACTTGCTTAATCATCTTATCTAAAAAAATAAAATTATAAACTATTGAGCCATAAATGTTTATGAATATTTCAATACATAACCCAATATACACAGTCAACATTTAATCAACACAGTCAATACACAAGTAAATTTAGATCTTCCAATCACTCATAATATATTTCTACACCCTTAACCATTAACATGTCTAGGGATATGTGTAGTCAACTTGTGGCTTGCATAACCCTTTTACATATTATTTTACATTTTTATATGCATTCATATGATTATTAGGTCATCCTATGGGTTCTCCATGGCCTTGGTAGACTATATATAGGAGGTAGGGTTAGTTGTTCATCATCATATCTGAGTATTCATTTCTTATTACAAGCATTTGGGAGGTTACCCCCTCGACATGACTTATCTATTATTCATATTTTATAATATATTTCCATATCATTATGATATATTTCTATATTTATGCTTATTTAGTGAAGTAATATCATTCCAAGTAGTAGTAGTGTCGCAATTTGGGCCATAATCAAGTCAAAAACCCTAGATATATTAAATTTGGCTATATTTCACAAATGGTTGTGAATTTATATACAATTATTTTAATGTGATTGATAAATAATTCAAGTAATATGCCATTAAAATTTCATCTCATTTGGATATGTTTTTAAAAATTTATCTCCATTTTAGGGGTTTTCATTAATTCACTCCATAGCTTGTAATTTATAGGATTTTTAAAATTTATTTACATTTTTGGAAATCTTGGAAAACATTATTTTGGGTTTATTATTTGATATTTTTGATTTGAGGATAACATATTTAAAAAATTTGTGGTCAAAGTTGGGTTAACAGGGCAAAATAAGGCTCACCATCAAACCTTCTTATGGCTAGTCTTAACAATCACAAATGGGGGAAAGGGAAAGATACCCCTAAAACTCTTTTAGGGGATGACATGGAGTTTGAAACCTATAATATGATTTCTTAAATTTAGTCAAATCTACAAGGCCTAATTTATAAAGATGTGCAAATCCAAACTCAAATGTCTGTAATGCAAGGGGAACTTAATGGTGTGAACAATCAGTTGCAACAGATCATGACATAATTAGCTACCATTTCATCTCATTTACCACTCAACAACCCTCTACTTTTTCCTTCTAGTCCTCCTTCTCTCAACACTAACACCAATAATATGAGGGTGAAACTAATGTTGCCAAAATTATAATTATGCAAGTTTGATGATAAGGATCCACTCACTTGGATCACTCAGATTGAAAATCTATTTGATCTGCACCAAAATCCTAGCTCTCAAAAGGTGGTTATTTCATCTCTATATCTAGAACATAATCCATCCATTTGGTATCATTGCTTTTGTTCTCAAAAGAATAAGATTGATACTCTTATTACATGGTCAATATTCTCTAATGAACTAATATCTCACTATCAGGATAATGTTTCTAAAAACTACTTTAACCAGTTATCCAAATTGTGACAAATAAGAAAAATGAAGGATTATATTCATTAGTTTAAAAATCTATCTTTATGTGTGGAGGTAATCACTGAGGAAAATTTGATTTACCTTTTTCTAGGTGGACTAAAAGATAGTATTCAATTAGAGGTTCATATGTTTAACCCCATAACTGTATTCAAAGTTATACCAAGGGCATGATTAACAGAAGAAAAATAAATGAACAAACATCATACTTTCACTACTATCCAGGAATGTACCTTCCCAAATTTGTCACTACTTCAACCTACCAAATTGACATTGCAAGAAATTGAGGAAAAGCATTCCAAAGGGTTGTGTTATGGTTATGACATAAAATGGAGAAAAGGCCATCAATGTGCTAAACAAAACTTATTTTACATTAAAATTGTTGACAAGGATGAAGAAGATGAGGAGGTATTTTGTGAGGTTTTTGATGGACCCAATGATGAAGCTATAGATTCTAAATTTACTATCTCCTGCCATGCCCTTATAGGTATTTATACTCCTCAGAATCTTAAGGTGGTGGGTTTCATTAAGAACCATAAGGTCACGGTGTTGATTGACTCAGGGAGTAAATATAATTTCATCAACATTAAGTTGGTTTCTCATTTGAATTATTTCATCTACCCAACCCCATAATTTCAAGTCATGATTGTAGATGGTGGTATAGTTAATTATTCTAGAAAAATCCATAGTATTAAGTTGGCAATGGGGGACAATTTTTATAGATTTTCCTATGTTTTATATTCTTATGGGTAGGACTAATATTTTTTTAAGAGTACAATGGCTCACCACATTGGGTATTATTGAGATGAATTTCCAAAAACTGTTCATTCATTTTTATTCTAAAGGTAAGTTAGTCAAACTATAAGGATTAAGATTTAAATCTCCATAACTGATTAGTTCACATTAGATGAATAATATGATAAAAAAGGTGTTGACTGATTTGTGGCTCCTCTAAGTATCATCAAAACTAGATCCATGAGGAGGACATTCCTAAAATATTTTTCTATACTCATAAAGGCCATTATGAATTTTTGGTCATGCCTTTTAGTCTCACCAATGCACCATACACCTTTTAAAGTTTAATGAATATAATTTTTAGGCCATTTTTGATAAATTTTGTACTTGTGTTTTTTGATGACATCCTTATTTATATCAAAATTTGGGAAGAACACTTACAACAAGTGAAATAGGTACTCTTAGTTCTCGAGCAACATCAGTTGTATGATAAACCATCAAAATGTGATTTTGGAGTCTAGGAAGTGGAATATTTGGGTCATATTATATCATATGAGGGAGTAAAATTTGATCCTAAAAAAATCCAAACCATCATAGAGTGGAAAATTCCCAAGACACTTAAGCAACTAAGGGAATTTATGGGGCTAACTGGTTACTATCACAGGTTTGTCAAACACTATGGTAGTATTGCAACCCCACTCACTTCCTTGTTAAATAAAGAATCCTTCCAATGGATTGATATAGCTACCAAGCATTTGAACAAGTGAAAATGGCTCTATGCACCACCTTGGTATTGGCTACTCAAAATATTTTTAAAACTTATATGGTTGAATGTGATGCATCTAGATATGGTATGGGTGTAGTACTCATGAAAGAGGGTAGGTCCATTACCTTTGAAAATCATTAATTAAAGGGTAAAAATCAGCTTAAACCCATCTATGAGAAAGAGATGATGGTTATTCTACATGCAGTCAAAAAATAGAGACCTTATCTATTAGGTAATCACTTTCAATTAAATATTGGTCATAATAGCCTTAAATATTTTTTGGAAAAACAATCGTCCTCTGAAGAACAACAAAAATGAGTGATGAAAATGGTAGGTTTTAATTTTGAAATAGTCTACAAGAAAGGAAAATAAAATTTGGTAGGTGATGCACTATCTAGGCTAGATGAACAAGTTGAGGCATTATTATGTGCCATGACCATTTAATAGGTAGACTGGCTCAAAGAAACAAGGTCAAAATAGGAGAATGATAGTACTACACATACATTGATTCAGAATCTATAGTAGGGTTCAAATGGGATTTAAAATTTTACATGGAAAGGGAATGCATTAGGTTACAAAGATAGATTATATCTATGCCAAAATTCTCTTCTCAAACAACAAATCCTTCAAGAACTTCATGTGTTTCCACTTGGCAATCACTCATGTTTTTTGAAAACCTATCGTAAAGTCAAGAAGGATTTTTTTTGGAACAGACTCAAGGGGGATGTATAGAAATATGTGGCCAAATGTATGGACTTATAGTAAAATAAATATGAAACCATTAAAACCCTAGGTATTTTATAGCCCTTATTCATCCCTAGTCAATGATGGGAAGAGGTCTCTATAGATTTCATTACTGGGTTACCATGATCTGAAGGTAGAAATGTTATCATGGTTATTATGGATAGACTCATAAAGTATGCTCATTTTTGTTCTTTATCTCAACGATTAGTGTCTAGTATAGTAGCTTATGCCTTTATCAATATAGTTCATAAATTTCATGGTACTCCCAAGATTATTGTCAGTGATCAATATCCCATATTCACTAGTAATTTTTGGATAAAATTAATTAAATGTTTGGGAACCCAATTGGCTCATATCTCATCCTATAATCCTTGATCCGATGGAAAATTTGAGGTAGTCAACAAGTGTTCAGAAGGGTACCTTTGTTGCTTTATGTTAGATAAATAGGGTAAATGGGTTTAGTGGCTACCCTTGGATGAATGGTGGTATAAAACTTCAGTGCATAGTTCATCCAAAATGTCTCATTTTATGGAATTATAGATACCATCCTCCATCCCTCACTTCACCCTTGATGTCCCACCCAAAGTTATGTGCAGTGGAGGAACACCTTCAACATCAATAGGAAGTCCTTGTTAGTTTACATAAAAATTTAGATTTGGCCCAAAATTACATGAAGCAACAGGGAGATCAACATAGGAGTGAGGGATTTTGAAATTGGTGATTGGGTATTTTTTGTATTGCATCTATATAAGAAGATGTTCTTGAAGTAACATAAAAAGGATAACAAGGTATATCCCAAGTATTATGTCCCTTATCAAATCTTTTAGAAAATTGGTAGTGTGGCCTATAAGATGGAATTTCCTCTATCCACTTGCACTCATCCATTATTTCATGTATCTTGCCTTAAAAAGGTAATTAGACATAGATTTTCCACTCATAATGAGTTATAATAATTATATGAGTAAGGGAGGGTTATTCTTGATCCTGAAGTGGTCCTTCAAAAACACACTAAGAAGCTATTATCTATATTGATTATGGAGTATCTGATCAAATAGATGATACCTTTTGAAGATGCTACCTGGGAGGATAAATCCTTCATGAAACAACATCTGAGATTTCTTTAATTTTGAGGATAACATTATTTTTAATGGAAGGGTAATTATATGCCCTTAATCATTGGCATGTCTATGGATATGTGTAGCTAACTTATGTCTTGCATAACCCTTTTGCATATTATTTTACATTTCTCTATGCATTCATATGCTTAGTAGGTTAGCCCATGCTTTGTCCATGGCCTTGATAGACTATATATAGGAGGTAGGGTTAGTTTTTCTTCATCATATATAAGTATTCATTTCTTATTAAAAGCATTTGGGAGGTTTCCCCCTCAAAGTGGCTTATCAATTATTCATACTTTTTGCTATATTTCTATATAATTATGATATATTGTTGTATTTATGATTATTTTGTGAATTAATATCATTCCATATATTCATACATAGCTAGTTACAAAAATAATAACACTCAGCCCTTAAAAACTAAAATAAAATGAATACATAGCCAAATATCATCCAACAAAAATCTAAACCTATAAACCATATCCTATGCTATATATATATATATATATATATATATATATATATATATATATATATATATATATATATATATATATATACTACTTCACTAAGTAAAAACAAACTATGAAAACATGGTAATATTATAATCCATTAAACCCCTATTTTGAACCCCAATTAAAACAAAGTCTCTATGATAATAAAATATATCCATTCATATATATATATATATATATATATATATATATGTCCTAAATAAAACTCAAATGAGTAAATGAACATCAGAAAACCCTACTCAAACCCTATACACTAAACAAGGTTTTGTGTCATTTCTCTAACACAGATGTTTTATTAACACATAGTATAATACATAGACATGTAACAACTAAACAAAACCACTCAACCATGTATATTCTAAAAAACCCATACTCATGACATGTGACTTAACACATAATAACATATAACCATTTAAGCTCAAAATAAATAATACAGAGAGCCATATAAATAAAACACATAGTCATATAATTAAACTAATCCCTAGGATTTGATTTCAAAACCCTAACATTCCATATATAGTTTATACACAAATTAAAGCATGGATTGATTATATAGGGGTATGCCTCATCCCATAGGGTCGAATCCTAGATCTTTTTGAGGGTTTATAAATTTAATATAACCATTTATTTTTAAAACCCCATACATATTCATTGTATTGACTGTATAACCTGCATATATAATCTATAGTGTAAATTCAAAGGATAAACCCTACCAATTAGTGCCCAAAGTAGTCTTTCTCCTTTTTCTTATAGAATGTTCCTTTCTTTCTCCCTCTTCTCCTTTGTCTACCATAACTAACCTCAAAATCCAAAAATTCTGACCTCTTTTACTGTTTGTAAAGTTTCTTGCATGCATTTTGAAAACCCCCAATATCATGGTGACCCTTTCTCCATCACTCCAAGAAAGACTCACCATCAAACCATAAATATTACTAACATGCTTTCCATGTCTCTCAGCTAAACCACCACACTCAAAGACTTCTCTATTATTTCCTCCAACTCATAGTCAAACCCTTGCCATGCTAAGTTTTACATGGTTAGAATTTCCAAGATACCAAAACCAAAGTAATGGTTCTAGAATTAGGGTTGATGTCACAATAATTTAATAAACATAATTATTATGTTTTAATAATAGTTCAATTACTTATCCATTAACATTCAAACATCAAGCTAAACATTAAACAAAACATTTAAATAATTAATGCCACATACTTAGGTAACCATTAGGTATTTAGGAACTAAGTCATCCCATGTACCACCTTAGGTCTAGGTTAGGTTATGTTTAATAAAATAATTTTCCTATAAGTTTAAACATGCAATTTGTTTCCATGTCATGTATATTTATATGTTCTAAGAATGCTTTTTGATGAATGCTTGTAAGTACCCACTTATAAGGGTTATAAAGCCAACTATTCAAAGTATAGTCATTCAAATAAAAATATACAACTAAAACATTCTAAAATTTTAGTAACACTATAATCATAGAAAAAAATCGTAACTATAAGTAAGACCGATTAGCATCAAAACATTGATCTAGACCATATCAACACATCTAAGCATGTATTAATCAAACACAATGAAATTAAATTAATCATGAATTTATTGTTTTATTTGGTGTGTGTTGGGATCATTATAAAATCTCAAGACCTCTAGTATATCTATCTATAGCATTCTCCTTGATGATACTCTCCCTCTATATCTGATTGGAGAGTAGAATTTCTCTTATATCCACCTCACAAATGTAAATGGTAGTTAGCCTATAACCATGATAATCAATACAAATTCTAATAAAGCATAAAAATACTAAATAAGCATAATCCACATGCATATAAAAATCATATACAACTAACCAATCAAGTAATGAGTCACAAAAAATATTTATTATATGTCTATCAATACATCTACATAATGAAAATAATTTGCTACAACAGTAATTAAACAATATTAACCTCATAATATCCGTTTAGTAGGAAATTCATGTTTAATGAGGAAATCCAGATATTATAGATGGTAAAAAAATATGTTGTGATAACATATATTCAATAGCCTTGTCAAATAATCTAGTGTTCCATGGTCAAATAAAGTATATTTATATCTATTATCATTTCATAAGAGTATTGGTTGAAAATGGTGAAATTAGTTTAGCATTTTATAAATATGAAGACTAGTTAGCTAATATTTTCATGAAGGTATTAGCGATGGATAACTTTGAGAACTTAAGACAGAGATTAGGAGTATTATAAATTTTAATAGCTAGTGGAATAAATTAAGGGGAAGTGTTGGAATTTGTAATTTCTCAACCTTCATTAAATAATTGTAATGCTTGTAAGGCATCTTTTAATTTTGGTTACTAAGTCATTATTAGTGAGTTGTTAGCTTGTTATTATTTTTTTATTTTTAGTTTTTTTATCCTCTATATCATGAGGAATATTTTGTCTTTTATACATCAAGAAATCAGAAGTCATTCAAAGAATTATAAGCCTCCCTTTCTAGCCAACCTAGAACTCATATTTATGGTTCAATTTTCAACTCTAGCATTTGATATTTACAAGAGACAACTTATCCATAAGGGGAAAAAATGTTTGAAGACTAAATGTTTTTGGTAAAAAGAGTTATGAATGTTGGCAAGGCCCTTTTTGTATACCACCTCTTTCATGAGTGCACCATACTTATCAACTAGTTTCTTTTAATGTAGTTAGACCATGAAGTCAACTATCTAAAAAATAGGGAACATGACTTGAATAAAATATATAATTTAATTTAGATATTATTGTTCATAAGAGGCCAAGAATGGATAATGGAACCAAAGAACTAACCACTAATTGAATGTCAGTACTCAAACATAATGTTACTAAAGATTCATTAGGATTACTCATTTATATAATGGTCAAGTGTATAAACAAAGACCATAATTTGTCAATGCTTCTTTTAACACATTAGAATTCCTATAAATTTTTTGAAAAATTATGATAATTAAATTTTTGAAATCATTATTATGTAGAGTTCATGTTGCATAAAATAAATATAATAAATAAGGTATGTAGTGTTGTGTACCATGCTACTAGAATCTAGGATTGATTGAAATAATTAAAATAGGTTACCAAATTTTTGAAACATGTAGGATACATGTATTTATTATAACATGCAAACCTCAAAACCATTTATTTATATAAATTATATAGATCATATAGACCAATTGAGTGTACTTAATATACAATGAGGAAAAATAAATATATTACGAACAACACTTAAATTGACTGAATCACCAAACCAAATAATAATAGTATTGAATACATGAAGAGAGGTGTTATTCTTACAGCCTAAAATATTATACTTGCATTTCATTACATTCATATATGTATCAATAGGTGAAATGACTGTGATACAACATAAAATTGACAATAATTTGTTATAATGTGATGTGATCACTTCTAAATAAAAAGCATTGTAAGTCCAAATTTAAAAAATGTTGTCTCTAAAATTTATTTATCTTATAATGAATTTAATCAACATTAAAATGACATGCTTAATTAGTGTTTAACTCTAAATTGATTAAGGATCCTAATGGGATAGATAGAGTCAAGAATATATAAATGAATAATCAAAAGGGTGATAAATAGATCTATATCAGGTTAATTAATTATAAAACTCACATAAAACATATACAAAAATTATTATGTTGAGATATGCTTAAAATAGAAATTAAGATTTGCTAGATATTGTAATGATAATGAAAATAATATAATTATTTGGTTCTAATGATAATATATATATATTTGTATCTAGAACAAGTAGGAAGAATATTGGAAGAATATTCTTTAACAATGATTCAGATAAATAGGCCATAACTTTTGATCCATAGCTTTGTTTGAGCCCATCTTCATGCCAAAATGACTAGCTCAAAAATTTCATTGCAGCCATAAATCACCCTTATGATTATGGGACATTTTAGATATTTTTTGGAGATCAAATATGGCTATATGAAAGTCTGCAATTATAGTTTAATTTTATTATTTTTATTTTTCTAAATTTAGAAATTGTCTATTTTTATAATCAGACATGAAATTTAGTTGAAATTAATTTGATAGGCTAATTTTAGTGTTTAATTTATTTTTGTATATTTTTTTTATCTAGGCATACTTGTATGTGAAAGTTACTAAAAATAGCAGGTTGAGTTTTATTTATTTTTAGAGTGCATGTCAAGTCTAATTTTGAGTTAAGGCTTATTTATGCGTGGTTTTTAATTATTTAAATCATTCAATATGAATAAATAATAATTATTATTTAGAATATTTTATATTGGTAATTTATTTACCTTGATAGTATTCAGGTTCATTAAATAATCACCAAATTCTAGATAAAATTCCTTTGTAGCCATAGACACATCAACCTAGGATAGTTACGTCGACACTAGTGTTTAGATCAAACGTTGGTATCTAGTATGGAATAACCACTAAAATATGATATGAACACTTGAATTCTTTTGGTTTAATCATTATCTTCACTTTGGTGTATTCATATCTGGGTCATGGATTGTCGCTCCTTATAAAATAATCAAACCCTAGTTATTCATATTCATAATGGTTTTGGAAAAAATGGATTAGTGGGTATACAATGTGGATCTTCTTGAACAATGTAATTATATCTGGGTCATAGATTATCGCTCCTTGTAAAATAATCAAACCCTAGTTATTCATATTCATAATGGTTGTGGAAAATATGGGTTAGTGGGTATACAATGTAGATCTTCTTGAAAGACCTCTATATTAATGATTGATACCTACATATTCAATACTCTAAATAGGGACTTAGACATATGTAGTTATCCCCTACATGTTGGCTTGTGACTGAATCATATAATATGTGATACGTACAACATGACCTATATTATAACTTGGAAAATATAACTATTTGTTTACTCCAATAATTCATACCTATAGATGTGTTATCCCTATGACTGATATCAAAATAGGAGAAAATAGGGAATTTTTACTCACTTGAATGCTTGATATAATTCCTTTGATAAGTTGCCTTAGTATCTTTAGGTATTTTATGTCTATTCTAGGTGAGAAATGAATATAGAGTGACCATGCATATATACCACTCTTATCGGGAGAATATCTCACATAATATCACTTAGGTTGACCATTAGGATACATTTTATTTTCAAGTTAGATTATTTTAAGGGACTAAACACTTTCATTGGTTAAGGACATTTGTGTTGATGTGTCTAACTAGGATGCAAGTGTTTGGTAAGTAGAAAAGTAAGTATAGGTATAAAACATGTAGATGTGGAATATAAGTAGGTTTTAATCATTATGTACAAGATATAAGGCCTAGGTCATCAACATAATATTGGAAAAACTAAGAGATAGGCCAAGGGGAACAATAAAGAGCATATGTGAGACTTTCAGAAGTAGGAAAGGTCTAGAGCTAAGAGGAACAACCAAGGTTTATGTTTTCCAAGTGTACAAGACTGAGGTCTATGTAATTTATAAATATCATCTACATTTTCCCCTCATTTAATATACTAATGAAATTGCTATTTTAAATAAAAATAATGGATATTTGTGTGTATAATATGCCTTTCATTTGCTTGAGTCAAATTTGAGTGATTTGTTGGTGATTGAATTGCAACCAAAAAAAATTTAAAATATGTAATTAGTGCATATAATATAAAATTAAAAAAAATTAAATGATTGAAATTGAAATAGAGCAAGGATTAGGAGTACACCTATGTATTGAAGTAATTGTCTTGCCTTTTGACAATTTTATTTGAAAGATGTATCATTATGAATCGATAAAATTGAGTTTATAACAAGTATAAATCTAGAGAGTGCATATATCTAAGGAGATAGAGAGAGATGGAAAAGATAGTAGGGCCAATTCCCCCAACCTTAAAAGAAAGGTGGTTTACCACCTAAAAGTTGAGATTAGTTCAATTGTATAACCCAATCATACTTATAACTTGGTGAGTGTGAATGAACCAAGGTAACTCATACTATCAAAATGGTGAGGATAGATGTTACAATCAAGTCCAACCTACAAAATTGAAAATATTTATTAATTTAATCACCTTAACCATACCAAAAATTGAACCAACTAATATAGTAGATTGACTTAATATAGTGTATAAAATTCCAACCTAAAGGATGATGATAATCCTTGAAAGTGTTTAGAATATTAAATTGACATGTATTTTTCAATATTAAGTTCACATTTCATAACATAAACACCTTAGATATGTCTCAAGTTCAAACTATGTATAAAAATGGTAACAATGTATAGAATTCTACCACAAATGTGTATCTGAATCATATAACTATGAAATTTAAAAAATTTAAAATTGTGTAAGTGTAATAAAATTCTTACAAATCATGCCACCACTATAATCTAAAATTGAAAATTTATATAAGTTCCAATGTGGAGGACATGTTTCCAAAACATGCCCCCACTATAATTTAGAGATGTTTAATACTGACTAAGTATGAAGAACATGTTTCCAAAACATGCCCCCACTAAATCTAAAAACCATGAATGTGTAGAATCCATTTATCTATGACAAGTACCCATTGATATTCCCTCATTTTATGTGAGGGAAGATAGAAATTGGTAGTTACCTCACCTCAAATGGATAAGATAACCATATACTTTGAATGAACCATGTGGTATATAGAAGAATATGTCTAGGCAAATGTATGCTTAAAGTGAATATAATGTGATCACATCAAGGCCTAATATGCATGATAGTGATTATGAAAACATTTATATAGTAACAATACAATCTCAATAAATAATCAAGCACATTCCAAATCAAAAGATAATGGTCCAAGGAGATTAAAAATAAGGGGCATGTTCAAATACCACACAATCAAATGGACATAACTTAGTAAAATGTATAAAACATCAAGAATGATGTATTCAAATGTCCATACAATTATAAATGACATATTAAAATTTCAAAGAATAAAATAAAGGAATAAGGGTCACAAACAATGTATCATATTCAAATTCTCAATAAATAAGACAACAACAAGGTAAGACACTCAAGGAATTGCATAAATGAAAACATAAGCAACCAAAATAAACATATCGTAATAGCCCATGGATAAAATGTGTTAGAAAAAAATGTCAAGTACATAACATATCAGGTACACTATAAACTATATAAGCATGGATAAATGCATAAGTACATATTAGCTCAGACATGATAATGTAAAGTGACCATATAATTATATAACTTGGAAGTATCATGATCAAAGAAGGTAGATGTCCCCAACATCCTAGTGACATGAGAAGAGGGAAGACCCAAAATCCATAAATGCATAAATCATATATCTTTATATGCTTGTATCACACTTAAATAGAATCATGAAACATGTGTATGTACAAATAAATGAAATGTTATCCATAAACATGAAACTAACACATAGATTCCAAAGATCCAATAGAATATGTAGATGCCAAAAGTAATTTTATTTTTTTGAATGTTTTGATTTTTTGGGTATTCATTTGGAATATTGGAAGTGTCTCATGTAATATATTTATATAGGTGCATAATGTTCATTGGTATTTTTAGTATACACCTTCAAGTGTAGCAAGACAATATACACCTTTTCCTAATTTTTTTTTAATTGTAAATGTTCCCAACCAATTTGGTTTGAAATTTCCTTTCTTATATTTTTTAGCATTGGTATTATTTTGATTTTATTTTAGCACTAGGTCACCCATAACAAAGTCACATGACTGAACCTTTTTTTATTTTCTTGTTTAATGTAATCTTGATAAACTTGTAAGTTTTCAACAGCCTATGTGTGTTTTTCACTCAATTATTCAAATCAACACAATCTATTTTCATGGTATTGATTATCTTTGATGATGCCTTTAAGAGAAATAAGCATGGAAGGTATCTCAATCTCAATTGGTAAAACTATCTTTGTACCATATACCAAAGAATAAGGTGTAGCCTGGGTAAGTGTGTGAATACTAGTGTGGTATGCCCATAAATCATACACCATATGTTGGTGCCAAAAAATACTATATCATTTAACTATCTTGCCAATTATATTGACAATAGTCTTATTGGTTGCCTTTGTCTATCCATTACCCTATGGGTAATAAGGTGCAGAAAAGGTATGATTAATTATGTATATACTGAAAAAGTATTCTACTATTTTGTTTTTAAATGGTGACCTATTATCATAAATAATAATTGAAGGTATGCCAAAATGGGAAATAATATCGATCATAAAAAATATACATATGTCATCCCCTATGGTAAAATCTAGTACAATTGTTTCCACCCATTTTATAAAATATTTTGTAGCTATTATTATGAACTTGTGTCCACCAAAGGATACCAAATTTATCTTTCTAATCAAGTCAAAACCCCATAAAGAAAAAGGCCATGGTGAGACAATTAGTTGTAACTCATCTGACGGTGCATGATTCAAATTATTGTATTTCTGGCATTGTAAACATAATTTTTCATGTTTAATAGATTTTTGTTCCTTGTCATAATAGTTTTTAGGACATGGGCCATCCACTAAAATTCCCACCACACTCATGATCATGCATTTATAAGAGTGAAGTGTGGGCTTCATCTTTGTTTTAACATTAAAGTAATTATCCATTGAAACCTCATTTGAAAAAATTATTTCCAATAATAACATGATGAATTAATTCACGTCTAATTTATGCTTATCATTTTGAGTAAAGTGGTCTGATATATAAGTTGATAGAGGATATTATAAATATCATTATACCATTTTTTGTTTATATAAATACAAGTAATAACAAGAATGGATAAGGCATCCATTTTATTAGAAGAAATGAAAGAATTGCATAACTATCCTATGGTAAAGTCTATGTGATCATCATTGATATCAATAGGTATCAATGATGTCACACTTACCATGGAATTTACATGAAAATTATCTTTACGAGGAATATTATAAATTGAAAATGTATCAAATGTCTCTATGAGTTTATCCAACATTTATTTATAAAAGACTATTTTAGATAATATGGACTTATCAATAGTCCAAATTTTTGAAAACTATCATAAATAAATTGGACTATATCAAGATTAAATTGGACTGTATCAAGATTAAGTTGGATTTATTATAAATAAATCACATTTGTCTAATATATTTATGATAAGTCCAAATTATTTAAAATGATCATAAATTTTAGTAGTTGAAAAATATCATAAATAAATTGGAATTCATCAAGAATTACTTGGAATTATTACAAATAAGTTACATCTATATTACATATTTACAATAAATCCAAATAATGCAACTATTAAAAGTAGTTCATACACCATGAATTTATAGATAATAAGACTTGGTGGTTTATTTATTAAGGAAAAATAATTCATACATCAATTAGGTGATCAAGCAATATGTGATTTAAAACACCTAGGATGATTGGGATGCCACATGTCATCAGTTGATTGGATCATGAACTATTTATTTAATATGATTTAGGTGACGTCCTCATGATCGTCAAAGTTTATCTCATATTTATGTACATTCCACATGTTGATCATGAATGTTCTATTATTATATTATTAATATAATATCCCACATAGTTGAGTTACCAAGATTATGGCATGTGTTGCAATCTTAGGTTTCACATTGTTTGGAAATTTTGTTTAGACTAGTCATCCTTCCACACAACTGAGTCACTGAGATTATTCCATGTGGCACAATCTTGGGTGTTTGTATGAAGTGTAATTTGAAAAACTAAAAATCTAAATAATATTTATTGATACATATACCAAAAAACAAATCTTAACATTCAAGTGGGACATTCCAAGGCATAAAACTTGAAGACCTTTTCACATACATAGGAATGCCACAGTGTATTTTTCAAAACACAAAAGTAGAAGTGTAAATTCTCAGATGTGAAAATTATGAAGACCAATTTCTGAAGACCATTTTGAAGGATGCAAAATTTTAAGTTTAATTTGAAAAACCAAAAAGATGAAGAGGTTTTTGTGATTTACAAAATGCAATCTAGCTATTTGGAATATGCAAAAGCTGAAGAGCATTTTGAATCACAAAATTGTGAAATGGACATTTTGACAATAAAATGTTATTAAATAGATGCACAATTACTAAAATATTGAATTTTCATAGTAGAAAATAGAAAATTAAAATGTGGAAGTGTATTTTCTAAGACCCAAAATGTGAAGTTCTAGAAATAAATATAAATAAATAAAATAATAAAACATTATACATTCTCAAAAAATGGAATAAATTTTGAAAAAAAAACATTTATATTTCTCATTCCAAAATTAAGGAACACCATTTGAAATTTCCCAATCCTTTTATCATAATTTTTGTTAGTGCCTATGGGATGATGCATTCAAATAGTCTGTTACAATTCCTTTCAAATTTTTAGTGAGAACAAGAGTATGAACTCTCTAATTTTTATTTGGTTTCTAAGTGTAGATTATAATATCTATGAGTATGGATGGTAAAGATGTTTCAGTTGGGTTTGGATTCTTTTTCTTGTCCAAATAGCCTGAATAAACTTATGCTTCTTTTGTATCCTTTTTCCCTACATAAATCAGGATGAACCAAGCTACATTGACCCTTCATTCTATATCCCCATTTGTTTATACTATCTCAATATTTTTTATCTCTATCAACACATATTATGTATTCCAATCCTATATAATCATCAAGTTGGAAAAATAACTTATCTCTAATTTGCACATCTTGAGCTAGATTAAATGTATTTTTTTATTCTTTTGCTTCTTGGACCAACATATGTATCTGTAGATGCCACTCCAAAATCAAGGGTCCTATCATGAACCATTTTGTGAATATATCTATGCAAGGGTATTTTTTGATGAGTTATAGGACCAAAATATCTTGTGCACTCAACTTTATGAGGGAATATGTCTTCTTTCATTATGTCATGGATGTTTTGGAAGTAATATGCTAGAGCCTTCCACTTAATATTTACAGTAGAACTAAATTCATTGAATTGTTTTACATACTTATTAAAGTTATATTTAATTTATTTTTCACTCTTTTTTCTACTTCTACCTAAGTATTTTGAAATAATGGAATCTTGAGACATTTCTCTATTTTTTAAGTCTTTGAAATATTTTTTTTTCATATTACCTTCAAGAACATTTGGGTCGCCATTTTCTTTTGATCCCCATAATGTAATTAGAGGAGACCAATTTCTATCTCTTATAGAGTTTTTGAAATGCATAATGGGCTTACCTTTCTCCATGAATAAAAGAAGGTATTGACCTTTTGTCAATCCTACTATTTCATTTCTTCCCTTTAGGTGGTAACTATTAACATACTCTTTGAAATCCACTACCTCTTAAATCAAATATGACGTGACGTTTCTTGTATTTTCACATGTCTAGTAAGTGTCTATCATCTCTACCACACTCCATAAATCATTCCTCTTTATACATTCAAATAGGTTTTCAAATATGTCATCGATATCCTCATGGGTATGTCTTATAAGGAGAAATCTGACCTTGACATCGAGGAAAACAACATTGTACACAAAGAGATATAAATATTGCAACACATACCTATAAAAAAACATGATTTTATGAATTTGTAAATGTAACATTAATTTCATATAAGGTTTGACATTTTTTAAATATAATTATGGATGGAATTACCTGTTCTTATTTTCCCCACAATAGTTGTCTAGTTAAAGGTATATCTTGGAAGGAAGTTTCTTGAAGGCAAAAATTGATTTTGCTTCTTCTTTGTATTTATTACATTTAAGGTAGCAATTTTTAGAAAAAAGAGCATCATACAATGGATATTTTGAAGATCCAAGTTTATATAGTAAATATCCATAAGTATCTATCATTGGTGTTTTTATATCCCTAAAGTAATTGTTCAATGAGGTGATATTAAAGTTAGACCCTCCAAGAATGTATGGTAAAAATTCCCATATCTGTCTACACCATGACCATGTGTTATAATCCCTACCATTGATAACTCTAATATTCTATCAGTAACTACTTTGATTTTAGTCACTATCCTCAACACAAATGTGTTTTGACATTTCACCTTATCATAAATGACACTGAGACATTCTTTAGGGTATTAATCTAACATCCATTTATGTGTGTAATATGTTTGTCTTATAGAAAGTATTTGATTTGAGTGCATCATGAATTCTTGATTGATAAATTCTTCCTGATCTCTAGAGATGGACCCAGTGCATTTTTGTTGAGTCAACATGATGCATGTTTTGTACCTAGTAAAAAAATTAGATGTGGCAATGGTCACATCATGAAAATTATTTCTCCATATGTTATTGACTTTTGGGTGGGATATTGGCTCATATTATATATCTTCTAGTTGTGCATTGATGTGGCACCTCATAAATTCTTGAGTGAAAGATGTTAGAAGATGTCAAACATTTTCTTTTGATCCATATATGTCTACCTGACATGTTAGCCATTGAGAAACATCTACAAAATCATCCACCAACTGGTCCAACAAATCTTTAGCTACTATTGTCTTCTTTTGTGGCTTTTATCAAAATCTCCCTACATGGAATGCATTTTGTTCTCCACTTTTGTGAAAATTTTGAATGTCAAAAAATCTACTTATCTTAAATCCATATATTTTAATCCAAGCATCCAAATAGATCTCTATACGATAAAAATCAATGCTAGTTTTGTTTTTATTTTTCTTAAACAAACTGCTAGAAAGGGCATCCAAGACATGTTGCCTCCTATATGTTGTGTTGGACTCAAGAAAATTCATCTTTGTAGATTTTAGAATCTCAAATGACAATCTTGAATGAGAAATTTTTTTGGTGAAACATTTATCGACATACATTTTTGAAATCTAATTATCTATGCTTTCATCAAACTCCACTTGGTTGAGTGAAGCATTTGGCTGATTTATTTTTTGACCTGAGTATTTATAGGAATGAGTTAAATTTTTTTGATGCCTTTACACTAGGAATATTAGGCAAGGATTTAATTCATTATGCACTACATCCCAAATGTTTCCAATTTCTTTCTCCTTTGGTGTTATGTATGGTAAATTTATTTCTCTACAAATCTCAGTATCCACTATTTTGTTAGAAGGCCATCAAATGATAGATGTTTTAGTTACCTCCATACTACAAGTCTCACAATGTTGTATAAATTTCCTTATATAAATTCCCAATTCATTTTCTAACATTGGAACATGAATGTAACAAAAAGTATCTCTTGGTTTTGGAAGTTTAATATAACCAAAAGTAATTCTCTCATCATTTGCAAGAGATGTGCATTTGTGAAACAAATTTACCCTTTTCCAAAGAAATTTTTTTCTAAGGCTTTTAAATGTGGTAGGATCATCAATATATTGAATAAATGAATCCAAGAAAGGGTTTTCTTGTTGCAATGGTTGTATATGCAGAATTGAACTCAAATTATTTTGTCTTTGTTCCATGTCATTATATATAAAAAACTTGTCTATGATGTGTTGTATCATTCTTGTGTTTCATATAGTAAAATATCAATTACATCCCCCAAATTATCCACAAAAGATACAATAAATGGAAGTGGTAGAGTCAGATCAAAAGCTTTAGTCATATTAATACTTACATATTCAATAGGTATTTCCTCATTGTGGCATGTGGAAGTGAGATTTATGGGTTCCAAAGATTCAGCATTTGGACCTACCACTTTGTGTATTCTTACTTCACCAACGACCTTACCATTATTTATGAGAGAAACAGTCTCCACATTGGAAAGCCATTGTAGTATGATTTTTCAGCTTGGACATTTGTAAAAGACATGAGAATAGTTCTTAATCAGGATATTTATAAAATCAGTCCAATTTATACCTATTAAAGCTATATTTATACTAGAATATAAGCATGGAGATATGTTAAAACGTAAAAATGTTAAAAAGGTAATGTATAACATTTTTTTAACAACACAATTTATGTCAATCTAAAAAATAATAGATTTTAATATCATATACTACATACTTCAATTCTTGATTCATCTTAATTTGAAGGTATCTCCTAGGAGATACATTTCAAATATGCATAAAAGTGGAATAGTTACATAGAGGAAAATAGATAATTAAGTCAATATTCAACCATGTATTTTATTAAAATACAAAATTATAATGAGAAAAAGGGGACTTGAGAAAAATTATGGAAAATGATTAGCTTCTTATATTTTGGGATCCTATATTTGATTTGAGCCTCTGTTGTAGACCCAAAATTTTGAAGGTATCTCTTAGGAGATACCTTTAAAACATACATATGGGTACCCTTGAAGGTTTGAAGGTACTACTAGGTGATACCTTAAAGGGTCTTGTGATACCTTTAAGGGTACCTAAAACATTAAGCTTAATACTTTATTTTTCAATAGTCAAGGACATGTGGCATGCACCCATGAACCTATGACATTTAAAAACTTGAAAAATATTTCAAGTTCACTAGGTGAGTGACTCTTCATGATTATGCCAAGTGTCTCCATCTTGTGGAGTTATCTTGATTTAGGAAATTATTATGAACATTTTGTCTAAAATAACTCCATGATAGAGTTGGATCTTTAAGTTTTTTACCTAATAGAATTTGATTTGTAGACATTTTGTTTAAAATGAATCCCCTAATATAATTAATTTGCCTTATGAACTACCCTTTAGCCTTTTTAAAATGATAACTTACCCTTTGAGACTTTTGTCCCAGATCCCTTTACCTGACCAACCTACCCTTTGACCTTTTTGTTGAGACCATGTTGGATCGATAGAATTTCCCTTCACGCTTTTTGCATTTCCCTTTAGATTTTTAAAATGGCCCTTTCCATAGAAAAATGTACCCTTCAAGAAATTTTTCTTGGACCATTCTACCCTATGAAGTAGACCCTTTGGGCATTTTTTGCCATGAAGTAGACCCTTCAAACCTTTCTACACTTATCCTTTGGGATAATGGGCATGGAAATTTGCCCTATAAAACCTACCCTTTAGCCTTTTAAAAGTTCCCTTCATCCTTTTTGAAAATACCCTTTGGGAAATTTGTCATTACCACTTTAACCTTCAGTATTTTTATCTTGAGCCCTTTGCCCTCCAGGACATATCCTTCGTGACATTATCTTGGGCCTTTATCTTATGAAGTAGACCCTTTAGGACTTTTTTCATGAGAAATTTAACCTATGAAGTAGATCCTTCAAATTATTTCTTGATGAAAATGACCCTTCAGACTTTGAAATGACCCTTCAGGATAATTGCATAAGACATTTTGCCTTAAAAAATATTCTTGATGATATTTCCAAATGATGGGATTTTTGTTGTAGGTCTTTTATAAAATATCAGTCCTCAACATAAACCCAAATAAATTTATACAAGTTTGAAAGGTATATCCTATTAGATACCTTCAAGTTAGCTTTGAAGGTACTATAATGCCCTGCAAGTTATATTTTAAGGAGAAATGGGGACCCACTTTTTTAGATTATGGTCTTAATTTTGATCCCCTCTTCTATATGCTTATGCAAAATTTGGAAAAATATTGACTATTGGGATCTTATACCTTTGGAAATATGGAAATGGTATTATGTTTTCATAATTCTAACTCTTTTGTTATATTGGGTTTGTTCTATCAAGTTTATATTTTTAAGCTTATACCTTAGGACTTATGTAATTTATCTTTTCAGGTTTAATGTTTCAAGTATTTTGTCTAGTGCCTTTGTTGACATTATTTCTTTTGGACTTTATATTTTTGGATTTTTCTATGGACTTGTCTTTATTGAGGAGATTATTATGAACATTTTATCTGAAACAATTCCCTAAAGAATTGGGTCTTTGGGTTTTTTGCCTGATAGAATTTGGTCTATGGATATTTTGTTAGAAACTAATCCCCTAATAAAATTCCTTTGCCTTATGAACCTACCCTTTAGCCTCTATAAAATTATCACTTACCCTTTGATAATTTTGTCTTGGAACCCTTTACCTGAATAACCTACCCTTTGTCCTTTTTATTGCAGCCATTGGCTCGATAGAATTGCCCTTCACCATTTTTGAATTTCCCTTTGGATTTTTGAAATGGCCCTTTCTCGACTGAAACACGCCCTTTAGGATTTTTTTCACAGACCATTATACCCTATGAATTAGACCCTTTTCCCTCTATAACCTACACTTTATCCTTTTAAAAGTGCCCTTTAGCCTTTTTACAAAGACCCTTCAGGATTTTTGTCATCGCCACTTTACCCTTTAGGATTTTTTTCTCAAGCACTTTGCCTTCCAGGACTTATCCTTTGAGACATTGTCTTAGGCCTTTATCCTATGAAGTAGACCCTTTGGGATTTTTTTCATGGGCACTTTGACCTATGAAATAAATCCTTCAAATTTTTGCCTAATGAAAATAACCCTTTAGACTTCTTTAAATGACCCTTTGGGAGAATTGCCTCAAACATTTTACCTAAAAAAAATTTCTTGATGATATTGCCAAATGATAGGCTTTTTATTGCAGGTATTTTGTAAAAGATCGGTCCCTAACATAAACTTGAATACCTTATTAGCAAGAAAAATATTAGCCCTTTCCATACTTAGACAAAATAAAGTTAAAGTGTCTTCCAATTATAAATATTAAAGACCCCAGCTAGCTTGAACTAACAAAGTTTGAATTATACAAGAATATAAAATCAAGGTGAACATTGGGCATTTATGTCATATAAATTTCTATTCAATGTAAAATCCTATATATGTGATATTCAGCCATTAGAAGCCTTCATTACTTTCAATCAAACTTGCATTCAAAGTCTCCTACTATCCTATAGTGACAAAGAGCCCTAAATACTATCTCAAAGAGCACTATGAGTAAAATAATGATTAAGCTAGAGCTGAGTGGATCATATAGCATACATAACACCTAGAAGGAAACTAAAAACATCATAAAGTGTATACCACAATGCCATCTTCATCTAAGACATTTAGGGGAACAAATCTACCATCACCATACTCAATCAAGGACTCCACAAAGTTCACAAATATAATGTTTGATACCACCATATTTGAGAATAAGTACACCAACTATTCAGAGCTTATGAGACATAGTGGATTTGATGGACATATTTTCATTAAAGGATGAGATGTCACTCACTGATAAGATGTTTATCAAAGAAATGTTAGATTTTAAATGTAAAAGGTTATATTTTACTACCACTAAACTAGAGGTGATGACATACATCAACCTCCTACAAGATTTTTTATCCTTGGGAAAGATGTCGTAGGATGCCTTCATATATTATTCTAGTAATAACACAATGGTCACATGCATTTTGGGAGTTGACTTCCAAAGATACCTATCTTTAAACATACCCAATGCATACTATCACAAGCATACATTACCATAATTTAGTGAAGAGAGTTCAATTGAGAAGGAATTATCATCATGGTTACTCCCAAGCTAAACCATTTCATGGAAAGGGAAGAAGCCAAAGAGGCTTATTTCCATAGACAAGTTTAGAATTGGGATTCACATCGACATGGTTCTATTGAATTGACTCTACGATATGTTGAGTATTCATTTTATCAATTTAGATTGGGTGACATTTCTTTACATGGTGCTCACCCATGCTGTTGTATATGCCATGGGAGAGATAATCAACTTCTACTTGAGGGAGAAAATAATTCATAAAGACAAACATCTAATGCCTTTGGGTAATTCTATATGATGTCATATTTTCTATAAGTTATTATGGGAGCCTATTATAAATACCTCAAAGAATTGTGGAGACCAACCATGGGATGCATAAAGAATAAAATTTGTGATCATTACCAATTTATGCACATATATGCCTACACCAATAACATGGTCAAGATAGTCAAAGATGTCTATCCACAGGTTTGGAAAGCCATTCATGGCTCACCCATGCCTAGAATTGGACAAAATATCATAAAAAGACTAGAAGGTAAAGGGGATTATTTCCTCTATACAAAATTCAAAGGTATAATGATTTTGGGAAAGAAGGTTAATCATTTATGTCTCCCAAATACATCCCAAACAAGTTCACAGAGTAAGAAATTGATTTCCATCTATGGTAAAGTGTTGAAAATAACCTATCTAGGTAGAAGAAGGCTTTGTTCTTTGGTCACCATATAACAATTAGAAGAATGGTTTACATAATGAGGAACCATTTTGGAGAAGTGGGCAACAAGTAAAAGAGTTATCCTTTCCCCATGCTTACATATAGAGATTGGGATCTGCATGGGCTTATTCAGAAGCACATACAATGATTTAACACCCCCTACAACCATGTTCCCTATTCATATGATTTTCTATTTCTTAATGAAAAGGATGATGCAAACATGTTGGAAAGAGCAAGGATTATTGGTCTTCAAGAAGATCATTTAAGAATGATCCAAGATGATCCTTTAGTCATAATAAGGGAATTAGATAGAAAGAAGGCTCTATATATAGGATAAAAGCATTTTGACTTCTGAAGAGGATAGTCTGAGGAGTAATCTAAGGACTAGGTGGGTCCATCATCTTAAGCCCTCTATTTAAAATTAAAGCTAGAGACTGTGAAGAAAGAGAGCAATTATCCAAATCTAGAATAAGTAGGGGAGCACAAACATAGGATCTCATTATTTTATATTTTGATGAGGAGGAGAGAACACAAGAATAGCTAGCTATCAACACTATTCAAGCAACTATTGCTATGACCTAAACCTATATTGGCACATTTATTAGGATAGTAACACAAGAGCCAATGGCGTTGACTTAACAAGGCTCCCTACATAGCTGAAGACCCCTCATGTTTATACAAGGAAGTCTAGGACTCTAATAGGGAGTCCCATAGTTAAATCATCACAAGGTTTGCCTATTGCACCTCCACATTCATAACCAATAGAGGGAAAGGTTGTGATAATTAAGGACATTTAGGATGACTATAATGAATAACTTGAGCTAGAAATAACTAAGGCCATGAGCCTTCAAGCAGAGCCTAAAACACCAAGTTCCTTAGGTACTTATCCTTTCATGAGTACTACTTTATCTTATGTGCCCATTTTTGGATGTGGTTCTATTTCTTTTATGTTGAGGACACTCTAGATGAAAGTGCCTACTTCCACCTCCATTGATCCCTTCACCTCTACCACATTCACTAAGTTCCCTCTTATCACCCCCAAGGTGGAAAAATATGTTTCTACCATGACCATGGTCATTCCATAATCTACTTCCATCCCACTAACCATACCTACTTCCTTTGTCCCTTCTAGCACCTTCACCATCATAGCCTTAAAGAAAAAGAAGGTGTTCAAAAAGGTACAGACTACATAAGCCATTCCATAATTTCATGTCCAATCCACTCAAATTTATATTCCCATACCATCCACCACCTCCATAGAGGAAACCATTGTGACAAGTTCTAGCAAGGGAAGGAATCCCAAGCCTCAATTGATTACAGTCTATCCACTCCCTAAATTTGGAAGAGTGGATTGGTCCAAGAATATTTGGCCTTCCCTACCTGATGTCCTTGTCAAGGCTCAAAATAAATATTATATTTAGGAGGAGGTAGATAAATAGGTTTTGGTTACAACCTCTGATGTGTCTCAATTGGATATTCCTCCATGGGTGATGGACTTGAAAATCAAGGCAATCTAAATTCCTAGCTTCAAGATCACCAAGCTTCCCTCTATATATAGATAATAATTTTAAACTTTTATTGATTACTAACACTTTTTATCTTGAAATAACCTGTCAACTCCTAATCTCTTTGATTTCATGCCTTAAGGAGTACACTGAGAAAGGGGTGGGCACACCATTAGTGCTTTATAAGATTATTGTCCCTTTTGCTACTTGCCATCTATTGACCATTTTTACCAAAAATTAAAATGGGTCAACCTCCTATAGTAAAAAACTAAATACGGGTCTAATATTTTGTCATTTGATGTAATTTAATCCATTTTGGCCTTGGTAATGGTCTAATTAGTCTATATGTCATTTTAAGTCACTTAGTAGCCATTTAGGGGTCATATATGCAAGTGGTATGGTTTTAAAGATGTTTAAGTGTCTTATTTTTCCTTAAAACATCCAAGAGGTCAGATTCCCTATCAATAATTTTAGTTTCATCTAAAACTTGTAGGTTCTCTAACTAATTATCAAGAAAATAACTGAAAAAGGAAGAGTTTGGCCCTTGTACGGTCCATAAGGGAGTGTGACACATGGGAGAAGGTTGTGAGATAAATATTAAACTTAATTATATTCATTTCCATTATTGAAATACTCTAAAAATGCTAAAAATGGTCCAAACCCATTCTACTCCTTCTTAACTCTTCTAGACACATAGAACCAGTCAGCAGGTTTATGCTTGGTACAGATGGTTAGAGAAGTTACAGGTCAAACACCTTTTGGAGGTGAATTTAAAATCATATATCTCCATTTCCATAAAAAATATTTCAAGGATTTATCAACTTTGATTTATAAATAATCTCTAACAAGTTGATTGTGTTTTTCTACTCACTACTTCCCATACCCTATAGGTTTTGCTCTTGTTTGGATAGTTATATATAATTTAATTGATAATATCTATTCCATATGATTTTTAATACCCATTATAATATTTTCCATGCTTGGTTTCATGTTTCAAGGTGTTTTTAAAGGTGAATCATCTCATGTTTTAGGAAGGTGCCTTCCATGTGAGGTCTCAATCAAGCTTCCTTGTTTATAGAATTATTGGTTATCTACAAGGGTATCATATGAATTATATATGATTTTTCCCATGTATAAATTCCATAATTATAACATCCCTTCCATTTTTTCTCATAACATCATCCTTTGATCAAACATTCATCCTTGTCATGCTCACAATTAGCTCTCTATCCACTTTCACTTACAGTCACATGTATGAAGCTTGTCTAGCATGTTCATGGAGTTGTAATGAAGGTATTTAAAAATTTTAAATTCATTAAGAGATTAATATAGTATATTTTAATGTTATAATAATATGTAATATTGGTTTTAAGTTCATGCACCACATAAACCAGTCACTAGCTACCACTGCTTGATCTATAACTATGTAAGAAGGATTTCACATTGGAACAAAGGTTTTGAAATTTGTTTCAAGATACCCATAGTTATATATATCCATTTTAATAATTTATAATAATCTTGGGTTTGTTCATGAGACCATTCATTATACACATTGATGTAATTTTACTCACTACTTGCATACAACTCAAGGTGCACATACAAGTATCTTAAGATGATGTCATGATAAAATGAGAGCCTTAGTGGTCATTTAAAAATATTTTTAAAGATAATAGTACATTTTGAAAATTTTATATGTCCTATACTTGATCAAAAGCATGTAAATCTTGCATACTACCTACAATTCTACATTTACTGCTTGTATCTAAAAATGTCTACCTAAACGTCATACCATAGAGATATGAAGAAATTACATGGAGGAGATTGGACAATTTGGAAACATTATTTAGTTCATATTATGTTGAAAATATCATGACAAAAATATTTTAAATGATACATCTATAGACAAGGCTGAAGGTCACTTCCAAAGATGATGTCTATGGGATTCAAGGACCTTTTCCCTAAAAGGCAAAAATAGAGCACTTCACCATTTTGTGGATATCTTATAACAAGGTTATCAATATATTTTAGTAATATGTGAATTAATTGAAACCTCCATATAAGATAATATTTCATTAAAATATGGATGGTAGATGATCAATGGAAGATAGTAGTTTGGGGCCTCAAAGTTTCCCATTTGAACATCGAGTTTCTCCATTATCATCTACAAGATTTGAATTCAAAGTGAATCTAACATCCTAAAAATAAAATAAGTCATATTATCATGTTTTAATGACCCTAATGGTTTAATTTAATAAAATTTAGTGTAAAAACCATCAAGAGAAGTTGATATGTGGTGTATCAAGTTCAATCCACACCTATAGGTGTCCATGCCTTTAGAAGTACTCACCTACAGCTGATTATATGAGTACATAGTCCATTATAAGGGATTAAATGTGGATATACCAATGTTTTTTGATGAAATGTGACTACCAAAGAATACTTGTCACATTTTTCAAAGGTTATGGTTGCCTACAGGTCCTTTTAGCTCAAAGAAGTCAACTATGGTTGACTATTACAGACAAGTGAATAGAAAATTAGTGTTTTCAAAATGTATACAGCTTGAATATGAGGCAAATAGGTCCCAAAAAATTATAATTAACCTAAGAGACTATAAGGAGGTTTGTATACATTGTCCTCAATCTTAAACATGCAAGGATCACCTATAGGGAAGAGGAACACAGTCACAATCATATGACCTTAATCTAGGCTAATCAAAGCAAGGTATAAATAAATTAGAGTTTAAGGGAAGTATGATGATATAAATGATGAAAATAAACTTCAATATAAGGGGTAACACCTTGTGATACTCTAATGGTAGGTACAAAGTAAAGAAAGGATTCTAATTATTCATCATAAAGTCTACATCCTAAACCTTGCACACAGTTTACCTTCCTCATAGTTTGTCTTAGATTTAGAGAGAGTTATAAGGTCTAATTAAAATATAAAGGGCCCAAAATTTTTAAATATAATATATATTTATTTTATAATCCCCTCCGACATTTATTTTTTTGGATAAATAGGGTAAGTGCCCTTTATTTTGTCTCAGCTAGAGGGTACTCTCTTGTGAGCAAATCCTAAAGTCTTGAAGAATGGAGAGAAAGAGATGAGCTAAGGGTATAATTAGACCTTTAAAAACGTGTAATTAGATGTGGTAGGTGTGGAAAAACATGTAAAACATTTTATAGAAGGGAGAACCTCAATAGGGTAGCCTAGACCATAAGGGTTATAGTCAGGCCTATTAGTTAGGGTTTTGGCCTAAAGCCCAAATGAGAAGTCACTTTCACTTCCAACTATATGATAACATTATAATCCATTTGGGAATGTATATGTGGGAATTAAATATGTTTTAAAACCCTTTGTATGCATAATAAACCATAAGGAGAGCCATTTTTATCTTAGGACCATATCATGGCTTATGTAAATGGAAGAAAAGGCTCGAGTAAGCAAATTAGGATGCTCACATCTCCTTTGAAATTTTTCATGGAGACTCAAGGGGATAGGATGAGTTGTATAAGGTCATGAAAAAAAATTGTGTAACTATTTTCTCTTTCCAACATTATATCTTCAAGAACAATCCTTAAGGGTGGAAAAAACTCAAAACCCTCACAAACCCTGGTTCTAGACCTGATTACAGAAATGAAGATGGTGAGACATCCAAATATACCAAAATTACCATAAAATTAGATGGAAGTTTTAGATGACTATTCAAGGATCCTCCACATCAAATTTTGTGTTGACCTATCTTTATGGATAGGGTAAAAAATTACTTTTTGACTATTTTGTGCATTATGTAAGTTCTAGGGAATTCCAAGAGATGAAATAAATTTATGAGAGATATTGAGACTTATTTTAACTCATTATGGTCATTTAATGTTCCATTAAAACTCTTAAGTGTGTCAACTAGTAGTTCCATCTCAGCTAATCAAAATAAGTAAAGTGAGCAAGATGGTGAGAAGTGTGAGAGCTTCAATTAGAAGCCTATTTAAGGTGAACCTGAGAAATATAAGGCCATGGAAAGTCTTTACAAGTGTAATCCACTCCATTATACATATTTTTATGGAAAAATAAATCTAATTTTATGTCCAAGTGTGAGGGGTGATTGAAAAACGAGTTTCTTTGACTGTAAATAGTGATGGATAATTTTTAGAGGAATATAGATCATTAAGAATATAGCCAATGCATGGAGGATAATTTATAAAACTCCTCCCTCTTATTTAAATCATGATATATATCCCTAGTTAGTTTTGGTATGTTCTAATAGAGCTAAATGATGAAGACACTTTTCTTGTGCCGAATGAGAACTCCTATGCCACATTTCATGAATTTCATAGTCTAGAGAGCCATTTATCCTATCATACCTTGCATTTCCTATCTCATAATTAATTATTATACACATTTAACTCTTATTATCAGTATTAAAAGTGTTCAAGTGACCTTTAGACTCCTCTTTTCCCACTTCTCTCTCAAATGTTATAAGTAGCTGGCATTTTGGCCTTTGTAACATAATACCACACCATGTATGGTGAAGCCCTATTGGTTTTGAAAATTTAATTTACATTATAAAATAAATTAAATATATTTTGAGTTCATATATCAAATTTTAAAAGTGTGTAAAGAGATGTATAGTTAATGGTTAAGATATATTCATCTATCATTGCTTTCTCTCAATCCTTCCATGTTTGATGCAAGTGATTCTAGCCTAGTAGGTCATATGAAGTGTTGTTAAGTGTATGGATATATTATTAACTGTAAAATTAAGCCTTATTATCTAAAAATTATCTATGGTTTCACTTACCTTGGATAGTTTTCATGCATGTTACCTTCATATTGAAATACTAATGCTAATGCATTCTATGACTCTTAAACTAGTGTTATATGCCTTATCTCATTGTGATAGAGTATGATAGTCTTGTGGGAAACATATTTATTCATATCCCCATATAATAGGTTTCATTTCATTCAAAATATAACCATTTTCCCCCATAAACAATTATTTAGTATAGGTGAATGCATTTCAAGACACATTCAAGGAGTTATCCCTTAAATCTAGAGATTCATCTCACCTATTGGTTACCCATAGCTTGTGAGATGTTTCCATTATTCCAGTTGGATAAGGAGAGTTTATAAATCTCCTAAATGGGTGAAAATATAAGTGAAAATAGTTTTTATCATGCCTGGTGGGACTAAGGTCCAAGAGAGTGGGAAGATTATTGGTGTGTCTTTCATTTATCAGCTTTTGAAAGCAAGCAAGTTAGCACCAATGGCAACTCCAATTGATAACTTATGGTTGTAATCAGTTTAGGTTTATATAATTGAAGTTTTTGATTAATTTTTGTCTCTCATCAAACATATGAGGTTGATATAAACAAGTATGGCCAATACCCATATCATGAACTTCCCTATCAGTCTTTCCATGAATCACATTTTACTCCTCAACAGTCCTATCAAAATGGTTATCAATCCTATGATCCATGTCATCCCTATAGACCTTAATTTCCCTATCCATATGGAAACCATGTTATTATACAACCTTATAAGGAAGGTTACCAATATATATATATATATATCAAGAAATGACTTCTTACCAATCCCAATATGAGTCCTACTAGCCATACCATGATGCCTATCAAACTCAAGAGTACTCCTATTAGTCTTGTCATGAGGAACAAGATGTTTTTATGGATTTTAGATCAATATATCAAGATGAATGGGCTGGATTATTAGAGATTCAAATGAAACAAGTTGAAGTTGGTCTTGATCCCCATCTTTACCCTCCTTTTTTTTCATCTTATATGAAGTCCTTGTTGGTATACATACCACATTTATTAGTTAATGAAGAGAATATGAGAACATGGGATGATGATTATGATGTTCTCCTTGTTCATCTCACCGAATGATTGAGAGGTGCTTCCCAAGGTCATATGTAGACTTTGGATATGTTTAAAGAGTTATAAGGAACTCAATGGGAGATCAAAGAACAAATGGACTTGGTAAAGAAGTGCCTTAAATGATCAATAGAAAAGATAAGTATGTGAGAGGGTAAATAGCTCAAAAATGAACATGTTTTTGTTGAAGAATATCAAGAAAATTATTGGCAAGATGTATCTCTTGCTTTTGTAGATGATAGTCCTTTTAATCAATCCAAGAACTCACTTCCCTATGAGAGTACTAGTGCTTTTCTCTTTCCTAAATCCACTCATAAGCCTTCTCCTTTACCTCACACTCCATCTATAACTCATCATTCCTCCACTACACATCATGTTTTAGATCCTTCACATGGTCCCATCCATCAACTTTACACCTCAGCCCTTCTTGAGTAAGAGCCCATATTTAGAGAAGCAAGTGAAGAAGAGAAATCTCAATTCATGGTAGATCAAGAGGATGTATTGAGCAACTATGAGGAATAAATCACCATAGGGACTCCCCTTGGTGAAAAAAAGGGAAATCCTACCTTTTTAAATGAGGAGAAACGTGTTGAAGACCGTTTTATAGCTATCCATAAGGAATGTGGCCAAGACTTGAAGAAAGTTATACTTGAAGAAGGATCCATATCTGATCATGAAGTTGTGGATGACCATATCAAGCATGAAGAAAAATGTACTATCAAGGATGAAGGTCAAATCATTCTTCAATAAATTATAGTCTTGAAAGAGTCTCATGAGACCAATGGAGAAGATATAGTTCTTGGAGATAACTCAACACCTCTATCTAATTTTTGGATCACCCTCAGATGCATTAGAGCTTGAATAACACTAGCTTGATGACCTCATACATCGAGAAGATAATATTAAATAGGTAGTGGTTCTAAATGACAAGGAAGACAAAGATTATTAACAATTACAAATTAAGCTCTTTCAAGAGCTTGAAGATCATTGCCAAGTTGAGGGTCAAGTAAATGGCAAGGTGGAGAAAGAGTCTTCCAAGGAAGATAATGAATAGGATTGGGTAGAATGTGCAAAGCTCCTTAATGATCTTGAATAACTTGCAATTGAAAATAAACCCAATCTTATTTAGAGCACTATGGAAATAAAGAAGGTTTTCCTTATTAAACCACCATTGGAGGTTGTAATTAAGGATCCATATGAGAAAGTTGAGGATGTTTGGATGCAAAAAGAATTCATTTCTATATCCAACCTATTTATATCTACTTGGTTCTGATTGAACATCATGCCAATGAAGTTGGAAAACACTATGAAGAAGATGGAGGCATCAATGATAAAGGTCAAAAGGATACATGTATCACTAAATCCCTTATGTCATGAAACAAGAGAAGTTTTAGACTACCCTTTTGATCTTGGAGCGAGTTTTCATCTCAAGTTAGTGTTTGATTTAGTTTGTTTAATTTGGTGTGTGTGTTCCATAAGTGCTCATGAAACACAAGTGTGTTTTGCTTAGTTGCTTGTCTTGTGTGTTGTTCCTTATTAGTTTTCTTATGTTTTGTGTGTTTTCAAAGGAAATTTGTGTGTCAAACCTCATGTACATTTGACTCCATATCCCAATGGACAAGATTAGGTAACTGGTCATGGCATAACAAGCATGCCATCCTTAGGAAATCACCAAATATGTTGACCATTTTGACCACAAGTCAAAATGGTCAACCCCCGATAGTAAAAAATATATAAGAGTCTAATATTTTTTCATAGAGTATGTTATAGACTATTTTATGTAATATAATTCCATTTTAACCTTGGTAATGGTCTAATTAGTCTATATGTCATTTTGAGTCACTTATATCCATTTAGGGGTCATATATGTAAGTGGCATGGTTTTCAAGGTGTCCAAGTGTCTTAGTTTTCCTTAAAACATCCAATATGTCATATTCCATATCAAGAATGTCAAATTCATCTAAAAATTTTAGTTTCTCTAAGTGATTATCAAGAAAATAGATAAAAAAGGAAGATTTTATCATTTCTATGGCTCATAAATGAGTGTGAAATATGGGAGAAGGTTATGAGATGACTCTTCAGATTCCTTAGACTCATTTACATTATTTAAATACTCTATAAATTCTAACAAGGGTCCAAAACCATTCTACTCCTTCTTCGCCCTTCTAGACATACAAAACCAATCATCAGGTTTATGCTTGGTATGACCAGTTGGAAAAGTTTCAGGTCAAATTAATTTTGGAGGTGAAATTAAACTAGAGAGATCCATTTACATAAAAATATTTCAAGGATTAGTCAATTTTTATTTATGAATCATCTCTAACAAGTTGACTATGTTTTTCTACTCACTTTTTCTAATACCCTATAGGTTTTGCTCTTGTTTGAACAATTATGTACAATCCAATTGATGATATTTATTATATAGGATTTATGATCCCCCATATAATATTTTACATTCTTGGTTTCATGTTTTAATATGTTTTTATATGAAAATCATATCATGTTGTAGGAAGGTGCCTTCCATGTAAGGTCTCGATCAAGCTTCCTTATTTATAGAATGCTTGGTTCTCTACAAGGTTAACATGTGAATGAGATAAAAAATTTCCCATGTATAATTACATAATGATCATCTCCCTTCCATTTTTGGTCTCATAACATCATCCCTTGATCAAACATTCAACCTTGTCATACTCACAGACAACTCTTTATCCACTTTCACTTGCAGTCACGTGTATGAAACTTGTCTAGCATGTTCATGGACTTTTAATTAATATATTACAAATTTTTAAAGTAATAAATATTTTAAGATATTCCATTTGAATGTTTTAATAATATTTAATATTGGTTTCAATTTCATGCATCGCACAAACCAATCACTAGCTACCATTGCTTGATCTATAACTATGTAAGAAGGATGTCACATTAGAATATAGGTTTTTAAATTTGTTTAAATATCCCCATTGTTATATATATACATTTTAATAATTGGTAAGAATATTAGGTTTTTTCATGAGACCATTAACTATGTGCATTACTCTAATTCTACTCACTACCTGCGTACAACTCAAGGTGCACATACAGGTATCTCAAGATGATATCATGCTAGAATGAGAGACTTAGTGGTGGTTTAAAACCATTTTAAATGTAATATTACATTTGGAAATTTTTATAGGGCATATAATTTATCACAATCATGTAAATCTTGCATACTACCTATAATTCTACATTTATTGCCTATATCTGAAAATTTCTACTGACAAGTCATACCACAGAGATGTGAATAAATTATACAGAGGAGATTGGACAAGTTAGAACAATTATTAAGGTCAAATTATTTTCAAAATATCATGTAAAACCTATTTTAAATGATATATTTCTAAACAAGGTTGAAGGTCACTTCCAAAGATGATGATAGTGGGATTCAGGGACCTTTTCCCTAAAAGGCAAAAATAGAGCTCCTCACCATTTTGTGGATATCTTATAACAAGGTTATCAATAGATTTGAATAATATAAATGTGCATGCCTTGAATATTATACATATTAGAAAATTTATAAAAAAAACATGGATTTCAAATCATAAGTGGAAGATATTAGTTTGGGGCCTTAAAGTTGCCCATTTGAACAATGAGTTTCTCTATTATCATCTACAGGATTTGAATTCAAAGTGACCCTGACATCCTAAAATGTAAATAAGGTATATTATCATGTTTGAATAAAATTATTGGGTTAATTTAATACAATTTATTATAAATACCATCAATAAAATTTTATGTGCGGTGTCTCAAGTTCAATCCTCACCTACAAGTGTCCCTATCTTTGAAAGTACTCACCTACAGTTGATTGTAGGAGTACATAGTCCATAGTAATGGATTAAACGTGGAGATACCAATGTTGGTTGATGTAAGGTGACTACCAAAGACCTTATATTATTTACAAAGAACACTTTTCACATTTTTCAAATGTGGTGGCTACCTACAGGTCCTTTTACCTCAAAAAAAGTCAACTATGGTTGACTATTACAGACAAGTAAATAGAAAAGTAATGTTTTCAAAATGTATACATCTTGAATATAAGGCAAATATGTAAAAATATATTATAATGAACCTAATATACTATAAGTAGGTTTTTAGACATTTTACTTAAGCTTAAAAATGTAAGGATAACCTATAGGGAAGAGGAATAAAATCACAGCCATATGACCTTAATCTAGGCTAATCAAAGCAAGGTGTGAATAAAAAAAGGTTGAGGGAAGTATGATGATATACCTAATTAAAATAGACTTAAATAAAATTATTAAAACCTTGTGATACTCTCATGGTGGGTTCAAATAAAATAAAGGACTCTAATGATGCATCACATAGTCTACATCCTAAACCCTGCACACAGTCTGCCTTCCTCATATTTTATCTTGGATTTAGAGAGAGTTGGAAGGTCTAATGACCTAATAAAGGTAAAAAATTTTATATATATCATATATATGGATTTTATAATCCCCTCCAATGTTTATTTTATTTATTAAAATAGGGTAAGTTCCCTCTATTTTTTCTCGGACAGAGGGCACTCCTTTGTGAACAAATCTTGTAGTCTTGAATAATGGAGAAAAAGGGATGATATAAGGGGATAATGAGACCCTAAATAGTGTTTAAGTATATTTTTTAAGTGTGGATAAGCATGTAATACATTTTCTATAAGGGATAACCTCAATAAGGTGGCCTAGACCACAAGGGTTATAGTCAAGCCTATTAGGCAGGGTTTTGGCCTAAAGCTCAAATGAGATGTCACTTTCACTTCCAACTATAGTATAGAATTATAATCCATTTATAAATGTATATGGGGTAATAATATATGTTTAAAAACTCTTGGTATTCATAATAAACCATAAGGAGAGCCATTTTTGGCTTAGGACCATATCATGGCCTGTGTAAATGTAAGGAAAGGCTTGAGTAAGCAACTTGGGATGCTCATATCTCCTTTGAAACTTTATGGAGACTCAAGAGGATAGGATGAGGTGGATAAGATCATAAAAAAATATTTTATGGAATTAGTTTCTATGTCTAATGTTAAATCTTCATGAATAATCCTTAAGGGTGAAAATGACTCAAAACCCTCACAAACCCTAGTTCTAGACCTGATTAGGGAAATGGAGATGGAGAGACATCCAAATGGACCATAATTACCATGAAATTATATGTAATTTTATATGAATATTTATGGCTCCTCTCCATCAACTTTTTGTTTGACCTATTTATATGAATAGGGTACAAATTTTTTATCTTTGACATTTTTGTGCATTGTGTAGGTTACAGGGACTTCCAAGAGATGAAATAAAATTTATGGGATATATTTAAACTTATCATAACTCATTATTTTCATTTCATGCTCCATAAAAACTCCTAAGTATGTCTACCAATAGTTTCATCTTAGCTAATCAAAACTAACAAAGCAAGCAAGATGGTGAGAACTTCAAGTGGAAGCCTATTTAAGGTGAAATTGAGTAATATAAGGCAATGGAGAGTCTTTAAAAGTGTCATCAAATATATTATATGTATTTACATGGAAAACTAAAGCCAGTTTTGAGGCCAAGTGTGAGGGGTGACTAAAAAAGGAGTTATTTTGACTATAAATAGTGATGGCTCATTTTTAGAGGAATTAATATCATTAAGAATGTAGAAAATACATGGAGGATCATATATATAACCCCTACCTCTTATTAAAATAATTATTTCTATCCCTAATTATATTTGGAATGTTCCAATATAGCTAAATGATGAAGACAATTTTCTTGTGTAGAATGAGAACTCCTATGCCACATTTCATGAATTACATAGTTTGGAGAGCCATTTATCTTATCAAACCTTACATAACCTATCTCCTAATTAATTATTATACATGTTTAACTCCTCCTCTTATCATTACAAGTGTTCAAGTGACCTTTGGACTCCTCTTTTCCTATATTTCTCTCAAATGTTATAAGTAGCTACCATTTTGGCCTTTATAATGTAATACCACACAATGTATGGTGAATCCCTATTGGTTTTGACATTGTAATTTTCCTTAGAAAATAAATTAAATATATTTTGAGTTCATATATGATCTTGTCAAAGTGTGTGAAGATATGCATGGTGAATGGTTAAGAGATATTCATCTATCTTTGCTTTCTCTCAATCCTTCCATGTTTGATGCAAGTGATTCTAGCCTAATAGGTCATATGAAGTGTTTTTTAAGTGTATTTATATATTCATAAGTTTAAAATGAAGCCATAGTATCTAAAACTAATATATGGTTTCACTTACCTTGGATAGTTTTCATGCATGTTACCTTCATATTGATATACTAATGCTAATAAATTCTATGACTCTTAGACTAGTGTTGTAAGCCTTATCTCTTTATGATAGAGTATGATAGTCTTGTGGGAAAAGTATTGGTGCATCACCCCCTATAATATGTTTAATTTCATGAAAATTCTAACCCTTTTCCCCCATAAACAATTACTTAGTATAGGTGAAAGAATTTCAAGACACATTCAAGGAGCTAACCCTTAAATCTAGAGATCTATCTCACCTATTGGCTACCCATAGCTTTTGAGATGTTTTCATTGTGCCACTTGGTTGAGGAGATATGATACATCTCCTCAATGGGTCTAAAGCCAAGTGAAAACACCATATACACACTCATATCCTAAAAACATTAACCCTAATCTTATTCTTCTTAGTCTTACCTATTTCATTCATTTTCCTCTTTTCATCCTCCTTTTTTTTCCTTAATTCCCTTTTTGAGTGTCCATTTAACTAGGTTGACCATGGATGATCCTATATAATTTAGGTTATTTTTCACTTTTTTCTATTTGTTATCCTTTCAACTAACCTAGCTCAGACCTAGTGAATTATCCCCAAAAACACACTAGGTCCACCATGGCTGACCCTATACATTTAACATTTTCGAGAGGATTTAGAAAAATATCCACCTATATATAAAGTTCATTTCCAACCATTTTAATATAGAGAAGTGAAGAAGAATAATTGTGATTGAACATTTTCTTATTGAAAATTCTACTTGAGGAATAAAGCTTAGGGTTCCATACTTTGAAGATAAAAAGATTGTCTTGTGGAAAAGTCTTTTGGATGCATCAAAATAGGTTGTGTATCCTAGAGCTGATTTGTCTTTGTTATCCTTACATACCACACCAATATCTTGTGAATCACCTTGTCCAAAGGATATATTAAGGCTTGATGGGTTCATCTTCAAAGTAAGTATTCCTAAATTTGTTTCTTCTTTATAAGAGTAGATAAATAATGTAAATGTGCTTCTCTCTTCTATGCATTAAGATTATGTATACATTAACATGAGTATATGTATTCTATGCATGTTTAGTTTAGTTATTTTTTTGTTTATAACCCCCACTTTGTGCCACAAGCTTTATTGTGCACTAGATTATATTTACTTTCTTGTTTGTTAGAATAAGTGAACATTAAACCTTATGACTCATTTGTGGTTGTTGTATGATTGTGTTAGACTGTACGCTTTGGAATCCTACCTCACATGGTGTATTATGATAAGTGATACCCTAATTGGGTCTAGTGGATCCCCATATTAGTTATGATCCTATTTAATAAATGTATTCCCAATATAAAGTGCAGGTATGCTCTATCTCCTCCAAGCCAGGATTGATTTATAGACATGATGCATTTTTGATTGCATACATTATAGTGAACCTAATGTGAAACTAACCCTTGAAAGATATATATATTTTTTATAACCCCCACTTTGTGCCACAAGCTTTCTTGTGCACTAGATTATATTTACTTTCTTATTTGTTAGAATAAGTGAACATTAAACCTTATGACTCATTTGTGGTTGTTGCATGATTGTGTTAGACTGTAGGCTTTGGAATCCTACCTCACATGGTGTATTATGATAAGTGATCCCCTAATTTAGTCTATTGGATCCCCATATTATTCATGATCCTATTTAATAAATGTATTCCCAATATAAAGTGTAGGTATGCTCTATCTTTTCCAAGCTAGAATTGATTTATAGACATGATGAATTTCTAATTGCATACATTATAGTGAACCTAATGTGAAACTAACCCTTGAAAGATTTATTTGTTTTGTTTATAACCCCCACTTTGTGCCACAAGCTTTGTTGTGTACTAGATTATATTTACTTTCTTTTTTGTTATAATAAGTGAACATTAAACCTTATGACTCATTTGTGGTTATTGCATGATTGTGTTAGACTGTAGGCTTTGGAATCCTACCTCACATGGTGTATTATGATAAGTGATCCCCTAATTGGGTCTAGTGGATCCCCATATTAGTCACAATCCTATTTAATAAATGTATTCCAAATATAAAGTGTAGGTATGCTCTATCTTCTCCAAGCCAGGATTGATTTATAGACATGATGCATTTCTGATTGCATACATTATAGTGAACCTGATGTGAAACTAAGCCTTGAAAGATTTATTTATTTTGTTTATAACCCCCACTTTGTGCCACAATATTTGTTGTGCACTAGATTATATTTACTTTCTTGTTTGTTATAATAAGTGAACATTAAACCTTATGACTCATTTGTGGTTGTTGCATGATTGTGTTAGACTGTAGGATTTGGAATCCTACCTCACATGGTGTATTATGATAAGTGATCCCCTAATTGGGTCTATTGGATCCCCATATTAGTCATGATCCTATTTAATAAATGTATTCCCAATATAAAGTGTAGGTATGCTCTATCTTCTCCAAGCCAGGATTGATTTATAGACATGATGCATTTATGATTGCATATATTCTAGTGAACCTGATGTGAAACTAACCCTTGAAATATTTATTTCACTTTATTTCATTATTTTTATCATATATTTATCATATTATATCAAATATGTCAACCCAATTCTATTATTTGTGCACAAGTTTTCAAGAATAGGTAACTAGATCGACTCAAATGACCTAGTACAAGTTCTAGACTTCTAGTTAAGACTACTAGGTTGACCTGCTTGACCCTGTACACTTTTAGGCATCTAAAAAATATACCAAGTTAACCCTGGTTGACCCTGTACATTTTTAGGTTTCTACAACATGTCCCTACATAGCTTGATCGACCTATTCAACCTAGTTAGCAAGTTTCACTAGCATTCTTGAAGGTCCTTGATCAATAATATTCATTATTTTCATCTCTGATCCACCAATTTTTTTATATCTCTTTATATTTATTTTACTATCTTTCCTTTCATAGTTTTTAGTCTTCAAAACTGCCCCTAAACAGTCAACTAGATCGACCCTGTCGACCTAGTTCTATGTTTTGTGTGTTGTCTGAAATAACTAGGTTGACCCTGGCTAACCCTATAAATTTTTATACCTTACTTCCACATTACAAGTTTGGCCCTATCAACCCTTTTTTATATTTTGTGTATATAGTGTCAATAATATACCTTGTTTCAAATTGGAATTAATCTTTATATGCTAGTAATTAGTTCACACCTTTCTTTTCTTTTTGCTTGCATACTTAGAATAGCTCACATAGTCTAATTAAGGGGTTTTTAATTAACCATTTAGCTTCACTAGTTATATTTTATGCACACATGGCCAAATCACATAATCTAAACAAGCACTTTAACATTTATCTACCCAAGGCCAACCTACTTGGATTTCATCACCAAGGGGGGAGCTGACTTGATACTCTAGTTAAGTATAAAGCATGGTTAATGGTATATTTTTTATAAGCACTCGACACCATTATTATTATAGTGTGTGAAGTGAGTGGGTAGGCCCCAATACCAAGCTTGTATCATTACCACTATAGTCCAGTTCATCCCAAACTACTTGAAACCATCCTTAGATTGCTATCTAGTTCCTTGCTTTATAGCTAACTTCCCATCACATTTAAAATCATTTATTAATAATCTAATAAAACATTTTAGGTAGATCAATTAGTTAGCTCTTTACTTTTTAAGTTAATTATTTGTTCTTTACTCAATTGTGTGTGAAAAACTTGCATTAATTAGTGTTAGTGTAATGTTTTGTATTGTGTGCCTCAATTATATTAGCCAATGTTGATCCAATTGACTATTTGTTTCTTTTTAGATCTTACTTTCTTAGATTAGCTATAAAAATTATCTTGTTTTAGTTCATAACTTGTTATCAACTTTCTCTTTTTATTTGTCTATTGTACTAGATCAACCCATTTGACCCTGTACCTTTTTTTAGCCTCTTTACACTATAAAGGATCGACCCAGTCAACCCTATAATATCTATATCCATTTTTACCTCTTTTTCCAATCTCTATGAACTTTACTATATCAACCTAGTCAACTTTGGATAGTTTTTCAGTCTCTATTTTTTTTTAGGTCAACCCAGTCAACCCTATACTATTTTAGTCACTTCTTGATTCTTTTGCTTCTCATCTTTCTTCCTTTCCCTTCATCATGAAATTTCTATGTGATAGTGAAACTGAGTTGAAATCTATACACATGATGAATCTTACCAATCCGCATAGAGTCTCCCATAGATAGAGTAGGAATCCTCTCTTGGATGCTAGTAATGTTCATATTTCCACTCTCATAATGAAATATGGGACCCTTCCTAATACCTCTTCACAACATAATCCTCTTTTCTCATTAGAAGATCAGTCCAAATTAGAGTATAATCCTGTAATGTTCTTCTTTATCTCTAATTTTCCTCAACATCAAGGAAAGGATCCTTCTATCATTTACAATCTTATGATTAGTGGTCAAGTTGAAGAACTTCATTCACCTACTCTTTCATTCTCAAATGGATTTGGGGGTACCACTTTCTTTGATTCTCAACCTCTTCCTTCAATTTTGACCCCTTCTCATACCATGATTTCTTCTTTTCTAACTTCTTCCACCTCCATGCCTAGTATCTCCACTAACATGGCATGTTATACATCTAGTGGGCCTCTCTTAAGATCCAATATCCTTAATCCATCTACTAGTGCTTCATTTTATACCCAAGGAAATCATGATTCTAGTGATTATTCATCTCAACCATTCACTAGTCCATCTTTTGTTACACAAGCAAATTTTTCCACTAGTGTACCTCACTCTCATAATTGTTTTCGAGTTCCTATCAACACCAATTGTGGTACCCAAGCCACTAATACTAATACTAATGCCAACCTTAATGCTTATACTAATGCTAATAAAAAAAAATCAACTTTTATTACAAACTCTCAATCAAATGAATACCTTTTAAGCTCATAACAAAAATAAAATGATGAGAATGCAAAACCACCTTCTTCACCTTCAATCTCATCTATAAACAATTTCTTAGGGCACACATAGCCAGAATGTTCCCCCTCCTCCTCTTCATGATTCTCAAGGCAATCTCATTCCTCAACCTCCTTTGGTCAACAAAACTATCAATCATCTATAAAATGAACCTCTTACTACTCAAATTACTAACATTGACATAGGAGGTATAACACCTACAATTTCTTATATTGGATCAACTAATCCCACCCTTTATCTTAAGAAATTTGGAAATATTTATAAGGATTGAGTAAAATTAAACACCTTTGTTGCTACCAATATCTTTTCCAAAAGCCTCATAGGTGATTCCTTGGATCGGTATAATTAACTTAGACCACATTCCATTTCTAGTTTGGAGGATTTAGTGAATGATTTAGTGCATGAATTCAAAACTAGTGATCTTCCCAAAAACACTTTGGCACATTTCATAAATTGCAAACAAAATGAAAATGAAACCACTCAATACTTTTTTAAAAGATGGAAGACTCTATCAAAAAAATGTGAGCATAACATGGATGATGACAATATTTTCCATCTCTTCACCAAATCCCTCTTTCTTAAATCACAATGTTGACTCCCCAGTCTCTCTTCACATACCTTGGAGGAGGATATTGACTAAGATAAATGTCAAGATTTCCTAACATGTCAATTTGAGCCACCCTAACCTTCTATGGGTTCTGATCTCTTACTTAAGAACAAAAAATACAATATTACTAATGATGGTGTTACTGATTCTTATGACACCATTCATATTTTTCAAGTTCTCATTCCTAACCAATATTCAAAACCAACTCCCCCTTCTTAGAAACATAATACTTCTCATTTCTCTTTACTAAACAACATTAACATTCAAAAACCTTTATCCTCAACTAAATTTCATAAATGTCTACCCAAGACTCTTCCACAAGAGCTTGACCCTACTCATCTTATGAAATCCTGATATGATCCTAGCAAGTTTTGTTGCTTTCATGCTAGTTGGGGTCATTCCCATGAGACCTATAGACATAATTTTGATCATGATTCCATCATTATAAAGAGTCAACAAGCTCATGAAACTGATTTCAAGAATTATAAATCACATGACAAAACTCAAGCCTTAAATCAAGCAAAAGCACATTTAACTATCTATAAACACCCTCTCTTAACCACAAACTAATTTAATAAGAGCCCACCCCTTCCACCAACAATGTAAAAAGTCTTTTTGAACCAACTTTTGAAGATAATGTGGTTAGCATGACTAATATGTGAAGGGTGGTGGCTTTCATTGATTCTTAGTCTATCTACACTCCATCTAAAACATATCGTGTTATCCAAGATTCTTCTCCAACTAATTTAAATGAGTTAGGTAAATATGACCTTATTAATTTTGATGATCCAATTTATGATTATCCCTTAGATAACACTTTCCATCTATTTATACCATTCTTCCATCATCTTCTAATATTAAATATCACCATATTTCTATTAACACTTCTTCCAATTCTCAAAATCAGATTGAACTAACCACTTCATCATCTCAACATGATTTAAAACCTTGTTTCAAATCTTTTTCTCATTATTATCAAAAAAAAATCTAATGCACTTTTGTTCCTCCTTCAAAGGACCTCCTTAACCATTACACACCTATATATAATAACCTTCTTATGGGCCATGATGAGTGGGATCCCATTGTAGAGATCACTAATCTCCCATCCCAAATTCCATTCCTTAAGCTTATGAAGACTTCTCCCCATCATATAAATTATCTTATGTAGCTACTATTTAAGATGAATGCCCTTCATCCTCCTTTAGCAATATGGCAGGTAACTTTATCTAGTTCCAAAGATAGTATATTACAATATTGTGAAGAGATGCCTATCAACATTGAAAAAACTATATACACTTCTATTTATTTAAAATTTCCCATAGCTTCTATGATTCTAAATGAGATTTTGCTTCATGCAGATGATCCTCCTTTATTTATTAGCATCTAAATAGTTGATATCTAAGTCAAGCATATATTGATTGATGAGGGTTATGGCATGTGTGTCACTTCTCTTGATTTCATTAAGACTTTTGGATATTTTGAATGTAATCTCAATTCTACACATAACACATGCCAAGGATATGATAGAAGGAAAATGCCTCCTCTAGGTTGTGTGTAGATTCCCATTACCATCCCACCTGTCACCATCTATGTTAAGGTGATTATCTTTAACTTCCCTCTTTCTTATAACATCTTTCTTTATAGGCTATAAAATCACCACATGAGAGCTATTTCTTCTTCCACCTATCAATGCATTAAATTCCCTCACAATGGAGCCATTTATAGATTCAATATGACACTAACCCTTAAAATTTCAAATAATTCCAAGATTGTGGTGTCTTTAAGATTCTTACTCTTGAACCTTTGCCAAGCATTCCATTCCATGAGTCATAGCATCTCAACTTTCCTATCAATTAAAATCAAGGTTATAATGTGCATCCTCAACTCATTGGTAACATTCCTCCTAACCACTTAAAATTCAATGATGATGAGCTCAATGAGATTAACTTAAAGATAAATACTTACGATCCCTAACCTCATCTCATCTCACAGCTTCCTACTTCCTTGTAACCTTGACCTCGCAAGCCTCCTTGCAATGAAATTCCCATAGTCTTAACCAAGATTGGGCATTCTATTCACCATACTTAATCAAATGACAAGGTTATCCCTACCTGTGTCATTGATATTCATACCTTAGATTAGGATTAGGATTAGGATTAGGATGATGGATAATCCTTAGATGATCCATTATTAGGTGGTCTTGGCTAGGCCCATGATGCTGAGATTGTCCATTATCCTTCTTCTTTACTTGATTATTTTCGTGTATCTCATCATTTTCCTTCACTTATAGTTCCTAATTTTTTTATTTTTCCCCTTAATCATATGGTAGAGATGGCATCAACACCTCTAATTTTTGAGGAGCCATGTAGGACTATGCTCATGGATTGTGTTATGACTGAGCCTTACCATTTTGCTAGGTAACTTGACCCTTATAGCTATTTTACCCATGAGGTTAGTGATACTCTCCTTAGACCTTCTATAGATCCCACCCCTCCCTCAGTAGAGCCTACTATAGTTGAGACTTTTTTTCTCCTACTATTGTTGAGCCTACCCCTATTTCTGATTCCTTTCCTCCTTTTATTGAGCCTAGTTTTATTCCTTCCTCATCATCACCCTTCCTTGGTGATGGTTTTCTTCCATTCCATAATATATCTCTTCTAACCATGAAATGGGTTGATGAGTGTTCTCCTTCTTCTAATCCTATTTTTCATCCTTCTATGAGTGCTTCTAATAAAACCACTCACAAGTATATCTGTTGCTTCCATGGAATAGATAACCACTCTTCCACCCATTATTTCAAGTTAAAAAAATATATTAATACCTTGAATCCTTAATCTCCATCATCAGATAAATCCATACCTCCCCAAAAGGTACTTCTTAAATATCTACCTAAGTATGGTGAGGTATATTGTCTATGGCATCTATGAGTCACCCATCATATTAATTGTTTCTGCATCCTTCAATAACATCTTAAGGATCATCTTATATCCATTCTCATACCTTCTACCACTCCTCCTATAGGTCATTTCCACAGTAAGTCTCCTCCTTCTTCTCCCATGGATCCACCTCATGTGGTTTAATCACCTCTTATGGTCCCTTCACCATCTTTTGTGCCTCCACCCATTATTCCTTTACCTATGAACCTTTTCTCATCCGTGGATCCTTCTCCACCAGTGGTTATTGCATCTCCCATAGATATTGCTGCCATTAATTCTCTTGACTATCCCTTACCTAATTTCCCTCCTTAACATGATCCTTTGATCATTCCTAATTTTTATATGGAGGATATTAGAAAAGAAGTATTTTCCTAGTATTCATTAAAAATTGATGAGACATTAGCAATAGTTCATCTTCAGATTCATAGAGATTTATCTGATGTCCTATATAAGGTGTGTGGATAGATTTATCATTATTTATGATCACATGCATGGTGATTTCACATTTTTATTTGCGTTAGACATGTGCTCCAATCTTATTTTTGTCTATCTATTATATCATTTGACACTGTGTCAAATTTTTCCTTATCATTTATGATGATTTATTACTTATTATACTATATCTTTCTTATCTTATCATCTATATTTCATACATGATTTCCTTTATTTATCATTTCTTTATCTTCTTGTATTATTTTTTCTCAAAACTCTTTTTTTTCCTCTTCATGATTGTTTGCTTTCTTATCTTTGTTTTTCACAATTAATTATCATTGTGACTTGGTTATACAAAACCTATTACCTTTGGTAATTTTCTCCCTTTTAACATGTGATCAATTAGAAAAATATTCCTACTCATTATTATCTCCTTACACTGGTCCTCTTTTTGGATCTCCTTTTTACCTTCTTCATTTTTCCATAAACTAAGCATATACACAGTTGACACTTGAGATCACATGCTAGTTCATTGTCAACCCTAAGTGTCCTAGTTAGTCTTTGTCTTTGGTTACTTAGATTTCTTTAGCCTTAGCCTACAAATCATTCATGTGTACCACTACATCTCTCATGATTGGTCATTCCAAATCTGTATGAGGAGGAATCTTAAAAATCTATAAAAATTTAAAAGCCAAATAATTTAAACAAAAGGCAATGATATCAAAAGGAAAAATTGTTATTAAAGTCCAATCACACTAAAATAAATCATTTAAATCACATCTCCTTCTTCTAGTCAAATCTCAGACTCCATAGTTGGCATCATGATAGAGATGAGGTCCTTTGGGGTGTGGTAGGCCAGTAGATTAGAAGAGGAGAATAAAAAATCTTTTAGTGCTACCTAATTTCTCACACAAGTACCCAATATTCGTTATAGATCGATGGCTCTATAAGGGGTCCTTAAAAATGGGGAACACATCGTGGTAAGGTAGGTCTATTTTCATTTTCTTGTACAAATTTACCTACATGAGTTTATCTTAGTAGTGCACCAATTTGCCTATAAATCTTTGTGTCTATAGAGAACATGTTTCCTTTATACATAGACAACCACTAGTCACTTAGTGTCTTATCATGTCCTTAGTATACCTCCTATATTCTAAGGTCTTCTCATAAGATACCTAAGTCTTGATTTTTACATTCCCTTTTTCATTCCTTGTATCCCTCATATTTTCTCTTGAAAAATAATGTTTTGTCTACTGATCACTCCCATTGGAATTTTATTTGTGAGTTTCATTATAAGATCGTGGATAGGACCTGACCATCCTCACAAACTACCATATTTTCCTTCCTATTACCTACATCCTTAATTACCTGATTTTTTCTATTTATTCCACCTCAATGGTGTTCTCTTTGTGATTTATAATATAAGACCATGGATAAGACTTTAAATTCCTCACAAAAAATTTCAATAACCAAGTCACAATCCAAAATAACATGTGTCAAATATGATATAAGATTCAATTTATTATGAACTTTCACATCATTGACATGCTTCCCAGCTTGATTTAGTATTTTTTATGCTTACTTCATTTCTCTTTCATATTTTTATCTTCTTATTTTTTGAGTGCATGTAAGATCACAACCATTTTTGAATTTTTCATACTTCCCAACTTGAATTAGTGTGATCAATTTAAGACCAATCTTTTTCCAATTTTGTTTTCCTCTTATACTTACCAACATGATATAGTATTATTGATTAACTTAATTACTTTCTTTTTATACCATTTATGCCATTTTACATACCTTTCATTTTATTACATTGTTTTCATAGTTCCCAATGTGAATTAGTATGATTTTACTTGTTTTAATTTGGTGCAAAAATCTTTCAATTTGGTTTAAAAATAAATACCTTTTTACCATCTTGTTTTACCATTTCTTTGTTCTTTATACTTAGTCATTTCTTATTATTACACATTTCCCAACTTGAAATAATGTCTAGTACATTTTCTTTATTTATTATATTTTTCCAAGTCTTTTTTGCCCATTTATTTTTAACCATGCATGTGTTTTTTATAATGCTAGAAAATAAATGGCATATCATATATTTACTATAGCATATACAACAATGTTAAACACGTGCTAGAGAGAAATATATCCTAAGCATCCACAACCACAACCATAATAATCCACAATGACAACATACACAACTAACAAAAATATGCCAAAATGATCCATATATATATATATATATATATATATATATATATATATATATATATATATATATATATATATATATATATATATATATATATATATATATATATATCATGAGATTTAATACAATAAATATAATCATATACAATGTTCCAACTCTATGGTTGGGCTCCATCTTGTCTATCTCATGGCCTAGACATGCTACCTATTAAGGCCTCAATTTGACTCTTGAAAATATTATGATATAAGGAGGCCATCTAGGATCTTAGTCCTTCAATTTATCCATGTAGGTGCACTACTTGCACCTGTGACTTTTTCAACTGGGTCTAGATATATGTCATCTACACCACACTGGCTAGATGCATATCTATCTCCTTAGCCAAGACATGGCCTTGCCTATGGAGCCTCTCCCTATATATCATATCATATCCTCATCATCTTAGCTTGTTTTCATCTCTATATGTCTCTTTTCTCTCATTCACAAGTCAAAATAATAAATGACTTGTCTTTTCTCCTATTTTAAAACCACTTTTAGGGATTCAAATCCTTCAATTATTATCCTTAGATTCTTTGTTTTCCCTATATCTTTGTTTTTAATCATCCATTTTCAAAAACATTAAATTAATTAGATTCATGATGATGTAGAGATTATTTTACACTATCACATACTTATCTTCCAAAAATTTTGATTTTGCCTTTTTTTTACACTAACTTTTATAGGTTCACTTAGTGATCTTCACACTAGATGCCTTCACATCTCTTGTAATCTACTTCTTTATCTATAGCACTAAGTAAGTGAAGGTATGTGTTTTTCAATTCTATCCTTTTCTTTATCTTATTTTTCTACTTACTACACTTTACTTAGCATCAACATTGTGTGTTATCATGTTCTATCCTGAAGCACCATCCCATGTTGTACTTTCATGACATGTGATGACCTTAAATTAGGGCATATGTATACACATTATATTATAAAACTTTTATTAGTTATTAACACTTTGTATCTTACAAGAACCTATCAAGTCTCAATCTCTTTAAGTGCTTGCCTTAAGGGGTACACTAGAAAAGGGGTGGGTAGACCATCGATGCTTCATAAGATTGTTGTCGCTTTTACCACTTTTCATCTACACACTCATCTCCTAAAAACATTAAACCTAAACTTATTATTCTTAGTCCTACCTATTCTAGTCATTTTCCTCTTTCCATCCTCCTTTTCTTACCTTAATTTCCTTTTTTACTATCAATTGAACTAAGTCAACCATGGATGACCCTGTATAGTTTAGGGTATTTTTCACTTTTTGGGTTTGTTAACCTTTTAGCCGACTTAGCTCAGACCTAGTAAATTATCCTTGAAAACACACTAGGTCAACCATGGTTGACCTTGTACAATTGATGTTTTTAAGAGGATTTATGGAAATATCCACCTATATATACAAGTTCTTTTCAAACCATTTGAATATATAGAAACAAAGAATAATAATTGTGAATGAACATCTACTTATTAACCATTCTACTTGAGGAATAAATCTTAGGGTTCCATACTTGATTTAGTGATACGAATCTTGTCTTATGGAGAAGTATTTTAGATTCATAGATAGGTTTTTTTATCCTAGAGATTATTTTTATTTATTATCCTTACATGTCACATTAATCTCTTGTGAATCACCTTAGCCAAGGGAGAGATTGAGGCTTGATGAGTTCATCTTCAAGGTAAGTATTCCTAACTTTATTTCTCCTTTGTAAGAGTAGATAGATAGAAGTGCTTCTCTCTTTCATGGATTAGGATTTCATATACATTGATATGAGTATATGTCTTATATGTATGTTTAGTTTAGTTGTTGTTTTTTTCTAACCCCTACTTTGTGCCACAAGCTTTGGTGTGCACTAAATTAGATTTACTTTCTTGTTTGTTAGAATAAGTGAATATTAAACCTTAGGACTCTTTTAGGGTTGTTGCATGATTGTGTTATACTATAGGCTTTGGAACTCTACCTCACTTGGTGTATTATGACAAGTGAACCCCTAATTAGGTCTAGCAGATCCCCATATTGGTCATGCTATTTCTTAACAAATGTATTCCCAATTGGAAGTGTAGGTATGCTCTATCTTCTCCAAGCTAGGATTAATTTATAGAAATGATGAATTTTTTATTGTATACACCCTCTATCTCTACTCTATTTTACCCCCCATCTGGTAGTATATAAAGAGTGAAGAAGAGAAAGTTAGAGGATTACAAGGGCATAAAAATAATTCTAGAGGAAAGACACAAAATATTCTCCCTCACTAAGGGCCAGAATAGATAGCCCAGATAGTCTCCTTACATTGAAAATATTACAAACCTTACCCAAGCCCATAAGGATGTTATAGTAGCTATTCATAAGGGGAAAATAATGAATTGATAGGAACTTGAAGTTAAATTTTAGGAACTTGAGGTCAAGGTGGAAAAATTAAGGGAGCAAGCAAAGACTATGCATATACATGTAGGCATAAAATTTGAGGTGCAAGAAGTAGCTTCCTGATGCTACAACTCTTTAAAGGTAATGGAATTCATGAAGGTTATAATATCTCATCATATAAATAATTCCAACCAAATATATAATTCACTGAGAGATGACAGTGCTAAGTTGAAAATGTTAGTTGCATACACATGAAACTCTTTATACAATCATATAGATTTAATGACAACACTAGAGGCATCCAATGCCTTGAACTTGGTTGTCATAAGATAGGAGGAAACACAAGAATGGTTACAAGCAGTCAGGGATTTAATCCCCAAATATCAAGTGCATGAGGCACAAATCCTCCAAATTTTACATGATTTTAAGATATCAAAGGTGAAGGACACCATAGGAAAATTCATCAATTTTGATAAACTCATTCAAGAAGCGATGGATGACTTAAGTAGAGTTTGCAAGGCTTAGCACTAAAAGAGATAAAATCCAATTTAAGTGCAGCTATAAATAAGATCACAGAGGTCAAGATTTTTAATAATAAGTTTTAGATGACTAATAAAGACCATGAAAGACTCCTCAAACAAGTTAAGAGGATACATCAACCACCACTATTGAACATGAACATCATACACTAGTAGCATGATGTGGCATATAAATTTTATCAAGAGAATAAGGCCATGAATAAGTAGACTTTTGGTGGTGCATTGACATCTACAATTTTTACAACTACCACCTCAACTTCCACACTAACCAAAGTACATGTAGTTATCTAGATGACTCAACCTTGATAGGTTAATATTTTATGCATGTACAATTTTGTAGATGGTGACATAGTCATATTTTTCTTATAGTTCAAACTTTTCATTGTAAACTTGACTTTATATTTTTTACACATGCACACATTGCATAGTTTTGAAAAGGTCAACTTATCTAATTGATAACTATATGACTACTCTTATATGGTTTTAACCATAGTTAGAACTACATGTTCTAATAATCACATGTAATGACCTTGCATGAACTTAGAGGATGAGGTGACCCCTTCCCCAGGTTTATATAAACAATTGTAATCCAACTTGGATTTTTGTTAGAGAATTTTTGAATACAGGAGTAGCATCAATTTTTATCATCAGCAAAGTGTTTGAGTATTTTCTTTCCAATTTATATGTAATTAGTTGTTACTTTTATGGTTATATATTTCAATAATCTTTAGTGTGCAATAGATAAGAATAGATTCTTGACTATCTTTATTGATGTACTAATCTATATATGTGCAAAAACTATTAAAATATTGGTAAATATAATTATTAAGATTATTTAATTCAAATCCATTCATAATTTTGAATGTGTAATAGTGTTTTCTTTGATGTAGTTTTCTATGTGTGTGTTATAACTACCTCAAATACTTCACTAGCCTGATCCATAATCTCCTAAATAAGAGTGTAAAACAAATACTCTAATAGGAGAAACCTTTTCTTGAGGCCTATGAATTTCCTACATAAATATAGGGTTATATGGGGATGAGTTGTAAGTTATATTGATTAAACATAAATGATAAATGATAAAAAATTATAGTTATGGGGAATTAGGGGATGAGTTTTAAGTTGTAATAATTGGACATAAATGATACATGATACAAAATTATAGTTGTGGGGAGGTAGGGGGAGCCTGTGGTTGACCTCTATGAAGGATTAGGGTTGTTAACCCCTATGTGTCATCCCCTATAACTCATCTCCTATGATTTGAATTTTCTTTTACCTATGGTTAACCTTTATGAAGGATTAGGTTTGTTAACCCCTATGTGTCATCCCCTATAACTCATCCCCTATGATTGGAATTTTATTTCAAACTATCTCCTAGGGGATTACATTGAAGGGCCTTGCAGTACTTTCAAAGAGTCTCCTCATAGATACCTTGAACATGTACACAAGTGGAATTTTATTTCTAGGTACTTCCTAAGAGATACCTTGAATATACACATGATTATAATTTTTATTTCAAATTATCTATTAAGAGATACATTGAACATGCACATGATTGGAATTTTCTTATGGGATATCTCATAGGAGATACCTTGAACATGCACATGATTGGAATTTTATTTCAAGGTATCTCCTAGATGATACTGTGAAGGGCCTTAGAATAACTTATATGTTGATTATAAAGGTCTTTGAAAATTATTTGATATAACCATGACACCTTTTATTTGAAAATAACCTTGATGCACATGATTAGAATTTTATTTCAAAGTATCTCCTAGGAGATACCTTGAACATGCACATGATTGGAATTTTATTTCTAGGTATCTCCTAGGAGATACCTCTAAGGGCCTTATAATACCTTCCATATTGATTTAAAATGTCCTTATAAATTATTTTATATAGCCATGACAACTTTTTATTTGTCAAGAACACCGATGCACACTATTAGAATTTTCTTTCGAAATATCTTCTAGGAGATACCTTGAACATGCACACAATTGGAATTTTATTTCAAGGTATCTCCTAGGAGATACTTTGAAGGGCCTTGGAATACCTTCCATGTTGATTGAAAAGGTCCTTGTAAAATATTTGATATAAGCATGACATCTTTTTATTTGGTAAGAACTTTGATGCACACTATTACAATTTTCTTTTGAGATATCTCCTAGGAGATACCTTGAACATGCACATGATTGTAATTTTATTTCAAGGTATATCCTAGGATATATATTAAAGGTCCTTAAAATACCTTCCATGTTGATTGAAAATGTCCTTGCAAGGGATTTGATATAACTGTGGCACCTATTTATTTGGTAAGAACCCTGATGCCAACTTTGATTACCTATGAGAATAACACATGGTAATCCCATAACCAACCAAAATTAAAGGTCACCACCTAAGATATTACCATTAATATAAATATTTCATATGGTATAGTACATAAAATTCATCACACTAAGCTGCATTTTGAGAGCCCATGAGAATAATTAGAAGGTGCCACATGTCAAAAGACAACAAACTTTAGCTTTAAAGCTAAAATTGATGGAAAATCAAAGGTAAATTAACCTTAAATTTTAATTCTAATGAAATTTAATTCCAAAATCAATAGATCAAAAATATTCCCCCATAATACTCCTTATAAACTAGGTATAACTAAAATCACAAAGTGGAGGGACATTATAGAAGCTGGAAGGCATAAAAACTCATACGTATTGCTTAAGGTGGATTTTAGGGTATGGGATGCTAAAAATGTCACTCCAAAGCACTTATTAAAATTTAAAAAGGATGTGGCTATTGAATATAAGCACCATAAAGAGGTGCATGAATGGATTTATAGGGTCGCAATGAATGAAGAGGTAGTCCTCAAAAATATTGTAAGGAAGAATATCAAGCTAGAAATAAGGCTTGAAAGGGAGAAGAATAAAGAGGATATTGTGAAGCCCCATCTCCAAAAAAATCATGGGAGCATGTTCAATATCAACTATGAGGAAGTACAAGAGGAGGTGGAAGAAGACAATGTTCCTCTCATTAGGAGCAGACCATGCAAACCTCCACTATAGGCTACTCCAAGTAGACAAAGCCTATCTCCAAGATCTAAATAAGGGGAAGCTAATAGCCAACCCAAACCCTCTCAAGGTCCTACACTTGTCTCTACATCTACTGAGGAAGCTACCATAGAAATATTGGATCAACCAGATCTAGATGTCATTGACCTTAAGTATTCTCAACAGGGAATTGAGTATTAATGGAGGAACTACAAACATTGGTTGGCAAGAATATAGAGAAAGTTTACACAAGGAATAAGTATCCTATAACTACCATGAGAGGATAAGTTCCTTATATAAAGTGATGAATAAGAGGCAAAAAGATGGAATCCATCAAGCTAGAGTGGTCATGAAACTTGATCAAGCAGTGCCTTACACATACATTTTAACCACTTGGCTATATTTGGGTGCCTTTTATAGGCCCATGTAAACTTATCTTAGGAATTTTTTGATCTTATAAATAGGGGTTTCCCCCTCATTTTTAACTATAAAATATTCATCACAATAATTAATACAAGGAACCAAAGAATTCAAGATTCTGTCTATAGTGTTTTCTTGTGTGTGCTCTATGATTTTTGACTCTCACATTTGTAGATGGCTAGTAGTTTATTTTTTGCAATATAATTTGGTAATAACACACATTATATGCATGTATTATCTTGATTTTAACACTAGGTTAACTAATTTTATTGTATACTTTCTTTATTTTCTTCTTATTTACTATCAAATGTGCAATGTAATTTACTATGAGTGAGTAATTTTCATGCAAAGTATATTGTTAGATATATTCATTTCGTTCCTCTAAATCTTAAAATTTATTTATTTAGATTTTAGAATTACAATAGAATTGGTAGATTCTAGTTTCATGTGTTTTTACCTCAAAAGTTAGCGAAATTGGTATCTTTGATCATCTTGAGCACAATCTCTTTTTTGCCCTACCCTACTCACTCTTGGATCCACAAATGAATCACTTTATCTTAATTTATGCTTTAAATATCCATTGTTAATTTAAATTTTGGGTAATAATTGGAAAATATTGAAATAATTTTATAAATATTATCAATAATAAACATCACTACATAAATATATGTTGTCCTTATAGTAGGGTCTACTAGCAAGAGTCTTGTGCTATTTCTAGTAGTAGTTGTATAAACAACTCAAGCCCCAAGTCTTTTAGGACTTAAAATTGAGTTTATTACTTTCCCCTTGTTCCCTAGGGACACAAGGAACACAATAAGTGCATAAATAATCCTAATAAATTAGACTTTAATAAATAAATCAAGTGTCCTTAAGACACCTATAGACTTGGTTTCAAGTTAGAATATTCTATAGTCAGGGGTCTGGTAGTGTTAAGACCTTTTCTAGGCTTATAGAGTTTATTTAGACCATCAAATACATGAACTATTGAGATAAATAACCTCCATATAAATCTCAAAAAATATACATGTGAGGTTTAAATAGGGCTAAAGAAACACAAATGTACATCTACAACTAGCTTCAAGAGCACTGCTACAATCAAGTGGGTGAACCATGCTTAATGAAGACTTTAAGGGTATAGACTTTCAAGTAGGGTAATGAAATTTTTAAGAGATAATAATACATAGATCAACTCACATGTACTTTGTGTATTTTCAAAACTCCCAAAGCATCTTTATACCCTGTCATAGTCTATACAAAGGACATCACATCATGCATAGTGGTTTATATAGGAGAGGTTTATTTTCATGATGAAAGAATTATGAACATGTGAAGAAGATAAAAATCTAAAATGAATGCATAATTTGTGGATTTAGGAGGAGACTTCAAGGAGCCAAACTCAGTTGAATATTCAATTCCATGAAATCTTCACCTACAACTACTTAAGGGACTCAAAAAATATGTTGACAATCAAGACATTAAAGGAATAAGGTCTTACATATTTTCAAAGTTCATAGGATCTTGTTATGTTTGAAGAATCATTTCAATTTTTTCCATACTCTTTTCATCCCAACATCTAATAGGTTTAGTAATTGATCATAAATTCACATATTGAAAGGAGCTAGCCTCACAACTAGAGGTTTGGTCTAGATACAAGCATCCCACAGCCTTGGATCATTCCAATGTTAGTCTAGATATGAATCACATCTAAGTAGTATAATTTCAAATAGGTGTTATTTGAGTTTCTAATAGAAATCAAAGGAGATCTATTGGTCTTTATTGCTGCAAGGGAACTTTCTTTTCTACCCTACCTTACTCCCTCCTTTTGAATTTTTTAACATGAATCACTTTATATTAATGCTCATTATGTATATCCATTTATTTTTTTAAGATTTTGGGACTATATTGGAAAATACAAAGCGATTTACATCATAAAAAATTTAAGTAGATTGTGTTACTACCATATTCCTATTGTCCTTACAGTAGGGTTTACTTGCAAACTAAAAGGTGGCAAGTTGTAACCACATAATCTCTCCATCAAAATTGAGTGAAGCCCCAAGGTGTCACTACCATATTCTTATTGTCCATATAATCCTAGAACTGTTATTCTAATTTTTTCATTACATCCCTGACACAAACACACATCAATAGTCTAGAAGGACCTGAGGATGAATCTAAATATTCTCAACCTACTATTTCCTATCATGCACTTTTAGGTATTACTACACCTCCAAATATTAATGTGGTCAATTTCCTCAAAAAATATAATTTGACTATATTTATTTACTCTAGGAGTACACATAAATTCATCAATAGTAAGTTGGCTACTCAATTAAACTATTTCATTTACCTAGCTCTAGAATTTTAACTCCTAATTATAGGTGGGGGTATAGTCAATTGTTCTAGTAAATGCCATAGTATAAAGCTATGGGAGAGTACCTGTTATATTATCTTATGTTTTCTATTATCATGGATGGGGCTAATGTTTTTTTTGGATTGTAATGGATCATCATTTTATGCACAATTGAGATGAATTTTGAGTAATTATTCATGTTCATTAATTTAGAAGGAAGGACATTTGAACTGCATGGTTTATTGGCTAAATCTATGTAATTGGTTAGTTTTCACTAGATGATAAATATGATAAAAAAAAGGTGCAAAGTAATTATTATGTGACTATTTTACATAGAATTTAAACCAAAGAAGGTATCTACCCATATTGAATTATAATTGGAGTCTACCCATTTTTGTCTTATATGCCCACTTGACTCCTTTGACCTCTTTTCCTTTTGTATCAGGCTTTACAATAGGGCTCACTACTACCTAGGCCAACCCAGGGCCTTCCTGAGATCGACACACATTCTTAAAAATTGTACCATTTTTTATTAAAAATTGATTGAAGTCTATATAGTTAGAGTATTTTTTATTATATTTATGTATTGTTTTATAAAATTGTAGTGTTAAAATTTGAAAACCATGCTTTCCCAAATAATATTCATGTGCATGCTCTTTTAGTAGAAGGATCATTGATATCATAGTTGGGCTCTCTCCAATAGGGCCAAAAATATTAAAATAATGTAGGTAGACTATCTGCATCTTAGCGATTTCATAACATAAAGTGCTAAATAATGAATAAAAGGGCCAAGTCTATTAGGAACCCCTTATCCAATGGAAGCACAATTGATTACTTTCTTATAAGCAATTAAACACGAAATTATACCAGAATGATTAAGTAACTAGAAACTTGAGACAACAAAGAATTTGAGAGACAATACACACTCTTGTATTAAATATTACTAGAAGAAAATACAATAAGAAAGATGTCACTTCTTCCTCCACCTCAAAGGCTTGCCACACCTCAAGACCTTCTTTCCTCTCTCTCTTGCTCAACCAAACCCAACTCAACAACCTGAGTTGTAATCCCCTCCTTGAATGCTTCAGCTGATCTCCTTGACCTTACACCTGTAAATCTCCTTGACCTTGCTTCAAAGCTTTAATGCTTTACTTGCCTTCTTGGTAATTACAATACATGCCTCATGGGTCTTTAAATAGGATCCCATGCATACAAAAATAGAACTCTAACTACAATAATTAGACATGCAGATCGAGACTATAGTTAGCCCCTTAACATGCAAACACTCAGTTCAACTAACTAACTATTCGTGCAACGAACAGTTCTAGAACACATAGGCGACCAACGTCGGTCCCTGCTTGCCTGGTTCTGCCGACATCAGCTGACTCCCTGTCATCGCTGGTTGCCTTCTACACTGTCTGTGACTGACGTCAATTATACTGCCGATGCTGGCACTTCTAGAACTCAGCAACCTCTCCATGTCTGCAACAGTTGAAGCTTTTAGCTCCACAACCTAACAATCTCCCACTTGGAGATAAATAGCTGCAACTATACCTGTACCTGTACTCCATCTATTTTGTTCCCTTGGCTCTGTATCCCTCTTCAAGTTCTCCCCTGAAGACCAACCACCACACAACCTATGATGCTATATTTGTTACTTATGCCAAAAGAATTTTGCTGCTCCCAAATTCTTCATGACATACTTCTGAACCAACTCTACCCTTAGCTCAGAAAACTCCCTGTATATGAAACCCTACATAAAGTAACACAATACAGTAACAGGATAATGTAGCTAATATTATCCAACCTGGTAAAGATAAAAATAATCGTCAAACCTCCATTGTCCTACAGCTAACTCAAGACCATATACCCTAGCCTTCTATCTCACGTGTCCATCCACTCTCTTCTCTAAAACGGGAATCCATCTGTCTATCTAGTGCTTTCTTCTAGCTGATAACTCTACCAATAAATACCTATTTGGTTCTTCTCCAAGGACTCACACTCCTCATCCATGCCAAGCTCCCACTATTTTTAGACTCTACCTGCATTGCTTCTTCCATCTTCCTAGTTCTTGACTATCAGTAAGCAATATAAAGAAGATGAACAATGAATATGAGGTTCACTTACTCTTTCTGACCTCCATATGGGTGTTTGAGACTCCTTGATAGCTTGTTGTCTGCCCATCATCCGTTCCAGTGACCGATCTCAGCCATCTCCCAATCTGCTCCCGATCGATGTCAGTTTCCCTTCACTGACCCTAACTATCAACATCTTTACCCCTGGCCAACACCAGTGTCCCCCCTGCCGACATTGGTTCCTACCTAATCGATGTCGGTCTTCCCCTGCTGACTCTACCGACCCTACTGGTCTATACATGACCGATGTCGATACCTGTCTAGCTAATGTCGGTGCCATGTGACTGACGTCAGTGTCTGTGTGTTCCTGTAAGTGATGAAACCTTCATTCATGAGCTCATCTTGGATCAAACCTCTATCCATACTGCCTTGCTTAGAATTATTCAGCCCCTGTGACTGATCTTTGTTCCTCATCTCCTCTGTAAACACTAAGGCTTCTTTGTTCCTATCAAAAGCATCAAATTTCCTTTTTCTGCAATGAACTCTATCTATGCTTTCCGAATCTGAACACATACCTTTTGAATCATGAACATCCATTCCCTTCTTATTCATGTGACCCAGCCTATTAGGCCACATCTTTGAATCTATAGCTAAAGTAGATAAACCAGAAGTAGAATCAGTAATACAAGTAGATAGATAAAGAGTACCTACTTTCTTACCTCTTGCTAAAATAAGTGCTCCCTTGGTAACCTTCCAAGAATCTGTTGTGAGGGTTATTGTGCATCACTCATCACCCAACCTTCCCACAGAAATCAAACTCTGCTTCAGTACTGGGACATGCATGACCTCCTTCAACACCCATGTGTTGTCTATCTACAATTTCAGCTGCACTTTCCCTTTGCCAACTATCTGACAAGGCGTACCATCCCCTAAATAAAGCACTCCAAAGTCTCCCTGGATATACTCATGGAACAAATCTCTGTTTGGGGATGCATGAAAAGATGAACCATAATCTAAAATCCATGACCCTACCTGACTATCCAAAGAAATTATGAGAGCATCTTGTACCATGATATTTGCATCCTTTGCTTCTTCTTTACCTTCAGGTTGATTCTCTTTATCTTGTAACCAACACTCCTTTGTGTGTCCTTTCTTTCCACAAAACCAGCAGGTAATACCTTTGGATTCAGATCTCCTTCCCAACCTTGATTTCCCTTGCTCCACTTTCTTTCTTTGCCTCCCCCTACTTTCTGCACTTAGAGCATTCCCTAATGATTCACTTGTGCTTTTTATGCGTATTTCTTCATTCAAGATCACACTCACAACATCATCAACTTTTAAGATTTTAGAAGCAGATGCAAAATTACTTACTGCCATAACCAAACTATCCCAACTTTCAGGTAAAGAGCATAATATCAAGAGAGCCTTTACTTCATCATCAAAAACAATATTGACTGAAGCTAACTAGTTTACCAAACCATGGAAATCACTAAGATGAGTATATACCGATCCACCTTCCTGCATTTGCAAAGTAAATAACTGTTTCATAAGAAATACCTTATTTGATGCTGAGGGCTTTTCATATAAATTTGCCAAGGACTTTATCAACTCTTCCGTTGTCTTACACTGTGACAAGTTGGAAATCATAAACGATGCAAGGCTCAACCTTATGGAACCTAGCGCCTTCTGATCAAGAACGTTCCATTCTTCATCTTTCATATCTGTGGGCTTGCATGCAACCCCACCCAATGGTAAGTACAAATCTTTCTGATACAGATAATCCTCTATCTGCATCCTCCAATGTTGATAATTCTTGCCGTTAAACTTCTCCATTCCTAACTTACTTTCTTCTGCCATTGCTGAACTCCCACTTGATCAGAAAACCCTGTGAATGACCTGTAATCAAAAACAATAACCTACTCCCTGCAAACCGTAGCTTTGATACCAATTGTTAGGAACCCCTTATCCAACAGAAGCACAATTGATTACTTTCTTATAAGCAATTAAACACGAAATTATACCAGAATGATTAAGTAACTAGAAACTTGAGACAACAAAGAATTTGAGAGACAATACACACTCTTGTATTAAATATTACTAGAAGAAAATACAATAAGAAAGATGCCACTTCTTCCTCCACCTCAAAGGCTTGCCACACCTCAAGACCTTCTTCCCTCTCTCTCTTGCTCAACCAAACCCAACTCAACAACCTGAGTTGTAATCCCCTCATTGAATGCTTCAGCTTATCTCCTTGACCTTGCTTCAATGCTTCAATGCTTTACTTGCCTTCTTGGTAATTACAATACATGCCTCATGGGTCTTTAAATAGGATCCCATGCATACAAAAATATAACTCTAACTACAATAATTAGACACGTAGCTCAAGACTATAGTTAGCCCCTTAACATGCAAACACTCAGTTCAACTAACTAACTGTTCGTGCAACGAACAATTTTGGAACACACAAGCGACCGACGTCAGTCCCTGCTTGCTTGGTTTTGCCGACGTCAGTCGACTCCCTACCATCGCCGGTTGCCTTTTGCACTGTCTGTGACCGATGTTGGTTATACTGCCGACGCCGGCACTTTTGGAACTCAGCAACCTCTCCATGTCTGCAATAGTTTAAGCTTTTAACTCCAAAACCTCACAAAGTCAACACAAATAAATTACAAATTTTAGATAGAATAAAAAATATATTAAACACTATTAATATTAAATACCTAAAAATAAGGATCTATAAAAATGATAGTAATAAATATGGTCAATGCTTCAAACATTCTACAACCTACTATGTTTCGATCTGTTAGTGCTAGTGTATTTTTAAAAAAAACTAATATTATGTAGGAATAGGAATATATCTAGTCAAACATATTCAATAGTTTTTGCTCCTCTTAAAAATGTGTGAAAATTATATGGACGCTATTTTTCAAAGTAAATTTGAATTTCAAATTTGTTGGAGACTCCTACCTATTTCTAAATGCAAATACACCTTAGGAATAGTCAAGTCAAATTGAAGGCAAGTGATATATTTAATATATTAAAATGATATTTATATAATATATTAAAATATATAATATTTATTTAAAATATATACTTAAAATATGTATTATATAATATAATCTAAGGTCAAGTAAATCTCCACATCCTCCTTGGAAACACCTCTTCAATCTACCATGGCTATGAATTTCATCAAATTTTCCACTAGTGGACTACAATTTATCTCCCAAATTGAATTATCCTTGTATATAAAATAATATAACTCTCATTGGCTTGATTACAATGATCACAAGGTCAAATTAGGGCTCTCATACTTGCTAGGGTTTTTATGAAGGTTTATGTAGAGTTATAATGGTAGCAACAAGTCCAAATTATGAGTTTCATGCCTTAGATTTTGTTTGGATCTAGTATTTATACCTTTACCTTTTATGGGTCCACAAAATATTCAAATATATCATGTCTTTCTTATGTGGTGTCATCATGGTATATCCCTAGCATCTAGCTCATTAATATTTAAAAATGGTGGTTGCCCTTTGAAAAAATCCTCTTCACCTCGCATTTTCATATTTCCTTGCATGAATCAACATGGGTCATTGATCTCAATCTAAGGGATCAAATTCCATTGGATGTCTTGTGATAATCCTCATGATTGTGACACTTATCACTAATATGTTTGTTTTAGCTTTGTTGAAAATTCCACCTTCATCTTGCCCCATTAGATATTCCTTGCCTAGATGAATGTGCTCTATTTGATCTTGAACTAATGGATTATGTCCTTTTCTCCACATACCATTGATCAAAATGTGTATGCTCAACTATGTACCACCAATCTCTATGAAGATGATCAAGATTTAATTCATGGTCTATGGCTTTGACACTTATCATTTCCATGTTTTCTTTAAGTTCTTTTGACTTTTCAACTTTGATCGTGCCCCATATAGTTATCCATCATGTTTCTTGAAATAGGGGTCAAAACCATATCATCTATCCAATTAGAAACACCACCATAATTGGTTTACATCAAATCCTTCTCTTCATCTAATTTAAGTTCTAGTGCATAGAGCACCATAGGATCTACATTAGTGTGGTTGAGCAGCAGTGTTAGTTGGACCATATCCATGTCCACTCTCATAAGCATCAATATGGGAAAATTGGCTCGCATGTTACATGAGGGTGTCAGTGAGTGCATTACGTGCATGTAAATTATCAATCTCTATGACATCCTTCACTATAGAGGGGATTATCTTAGGCTAAAGTGAATTTTTGATATATATTCTCATATGTTGATTAGGCACATGATATGCACCCAACCTATCCTATCGAAATCCTTTTTATTGGCCCTAAAAACTCTTAGTGATAAAATTAATAAAGAATTTCATTCAAGATATTAAAATTGTATTAAATTTTCTTCAAAAAATATGAAGGAACCTCATTTTTGTTAGAAGGTGGGACATTATAACCATCCACCATTAGTCCCAAAAATTATTTCACATCAATGAATGGTGGTAGTAGTAGATTGGGAAATGTTTGAATTACATTAGAAGTGGCACATTGGTTTTTGGATTACTAAATAATGAGAATTTTTTTCTTTTTTTCTTTTTTATCTCTCAAACTAACCACTAAAAACTTGACATTATCATATTATAGGAATTACATCTCTCTTCATAAGATTCCCATATGTTAATTTGACATGTTACCATTTAATCAAATTCACCTATAGTAAGGTATGGGTCTTGTGTTGGGGGATTGCTAATTGTTTTGAGGGCATGCCACTGAGAAATTATAGAATTATTTTTCCTAATTTGTAGTTCTATGTTCTTTAAAAAATTATGAAATATACATTGCTCAAAAAAATTAATTAAAAATGGGACCTAGGTTAAACATTAAACATGGCTTAAACATGGACCCAATTAATCTTGAACCATGGACTTAGTTTAATTTTTATCTTAAGGCTTGGTCATTTTTTTCAACAAAACCAAAACTTAGGCTAAAAATCCTAGCTTGGTCTAAATAGTTGCATGGTCCCTTTTTTATAAGGGTTAGCCTAAATTCTTATCCTAAGGTTTATCATATTTATTAATACAATAAAAACTTTAGGCTAAGACTTTATGATATGTCTTTGTTATTCATTGAGTCCTCTTTTTTTAGGTTTCTAACCTTGGTCTAAAGTCTTTATGCCTTAGTCCATTTTAATTTTGGGGTCCCCTTTAATATGTTTAAAACTTAGCTTAAATATTTTATCCTAAGTTCTTTATATATGCTCTTGAGCATAACTTTCATTCATATTTATAGGATCAACAATTTGTATTTTCTCAGATGAGATTGATTGAATGGCAAGAGCCGAGTTAAGATTTCAATAGAGCCCAAGATGACTAAGAGGGTGACAAGTGTCACCTTCTTGGCAAAAAAATTTTGAATAGTCAATGCTGGTACATACCTTGGATCTTGATCCAATAGTTTGCATTTGCTCATATGAGATGGATCCAATAGAGCATGATAAGTATTGAAAATTCAAACCTTGACCAAAGATTTAAATCATGATCATGTTCCCAAGATATATGGTCCATGTGACCCTAGCATAGTTAATTAAACAATGCATGCAATGTTAAATTATCAAAGGTTTTATGGAGCTCCCTAGGGTGGACAAGTGTCACCATCATAGGAGCCTAGTATAGAGATCAAATGATGTACAAGAGCCTAATACAAAGAGCATAGAAGCACTGAGCAGTTACCATGTGGCACATAAAGGAAACAAGATGAACCAAGGAATGACAAGTGACAATCTCAATAGAGAACCCTATGGACGTGTTTAAAATTAATGCTCACATACCCGTCGATGATGTTCACATGGACATCGAATGATGGTCACAAGGACATTAAATTTTAAGATAGCAAAGAGCCCAGATGATGTGTTTAAAATTAATGGTCACACACCCATCAAATATGTTCATGAGGATGTTAAATGATGGTTACAAAGATGTCAATTTTAACATAGTAGAGAGTTTCAAAGATGAGTTTAAAATTTATGATCATGCACTAGTGTCCCCAAAATTTCAAACTTCAAATTTTTGGGTACTCCCATTGAAATTTTTTGTATTTTATCTTATGTGAGTTAGTTATCCTTGATAATCCAATCCTATAAATAAAACCTTATCTTTTTGTAGTTGTTGTTTCTAATTGCTTTCTTTCCCTAATTACTCCTAGTTGTTCTAGAGGGTTGAAATCAATTGCTTAAAGACATCACTAAAATCCATTTACTTATCTCCTCTAGTGGATCAAAGAAGTTAAAGTGATTTAACTCATTTATAATGTAAATTGGGTTCTCCAAGATGCTTTACTTATTTGAAAGTAAGTAAAGTTGTCCTAAAAACCTTAATTACTTTGCCTAGTTCAAATTGGATTTACTAAAAAGCATTACTTCATCAACAAAGATAGGCAAAGTAATCCCACAAACCTGCCAAGTATTGCTTAAAGAAATCAAGTTTTTAATATTATTTTACTCACATAAAATCACAAGTAAAAGTAATGTGGGTTTTCAAACCCAAGCTACTCATCAACCTAGACCTACTCGGGTTTGTGAAGATGTTTTACTTCAAAATCTAAAATCAAATAAAGTAGTTTGAAAAGGTTGATTAAAAATGTTGAGGGCTTACATGGCCTAAACCGTGATTGTCATTAATGTGTTGGCATTTTTTATATATATTGGGGAAAATCTACCTCATTTCTACCTGGCATCCAAATTATTTGACCAAGTAAACACTCTTACAAACCTTGAGCCATGTGATTCAAGCCTCTAGAGCATCTTCAAGTGATTTTCTCTTTAACCCATTTGTTTCTGAGGTAGGTGGATCTCATCCATGTTGTTTTTTGGTTTCATGTTTGACTTTTTTTTTGTATTTTATCTCTACATTTTCCTTGCACCACCATGGATGTTCCTCTATTATTACTTGTTTCATTAGTTTTCCCCTTTATTTTTTTTCATGTTTAAAAGTCTCAAATCTTGTATTTACTCTCATGATCACTTATCATGTTGAAAATTTATCGAAAATTCTTTTGAAATCAATTTTCTATGAAAACCCTAGTAGCTAAACCTTTATGACTTCCCTCAATTTCGTAGACCTCTCTGCTTACTCAGATTTCCCAATTTGTATTACTCAAGTTTTTTACACCAAGTAACTACCCTCGATAAACTCGACCCCCAAAAGCTTTACACCCTTAGGTTTTATAAATTTACTTACTCAAGTTTCCAATCCCAAGTAGTTAACCTTGGACACCCCAACCCTTAAAGGGATGACCTATCTAGGTTTCCCTTTCCTCACTACTTAATTTAGGTTTCTTGAATGTAGTTGTTTCCCCTGAGAAACCTAAAGTATTGAACCTTGATAAACCTAGAGAATACCACTTGAGACTTACCTAGATTTCTTCCCCATGCTTAATCAAGATTTTGAGTTCAAGTAACTTAGTAATGAAAACCTGAAGTCACTAGCTAGCTAAAACCTAAAGATTGTTTGTGCATACTTCATATGACCTACCCAAGTTTGTAAATGCTTAAGACTTGTGTACTTTTCAAACCAACTCGGGTTTATGATACCTTATTACTTAAATATGAGTTACTTAAGGATTTTCAATACTTTCTTCTACTTAAAACCTATGACTTGCTTAGGGATATTAAGTTAACTCTTTTTCTAAACCAATTAGAGTAGCTACTAAGTGTTTAAAATCACTTATCAAGTTATTCAAAGTTAGTTAGAACCAATGTCTAGATCAAAAGGGTCAAGAACATAAGAACAAGAAGTAGCTAAAGTGGAATTACAAAGAACACAAATTGAAGAAGCCCCATAATTGGCACTTTAGGAGATTCCAAAAAAAAGTAGGAAAGGCAAAGTAAAAGATAAGAGATTTAAGTCACAAGAGCCCAAAATAAAGTATGACTATAAAGGTTATCTAATTAAATCAATCATCATTGCTAAGCTAACAGAGATAAGTGATATATACATGGGACATGTGTATGTGACTAAACTATTATAGAGATCTGAATCCATAGCTAAGACTCCACTCATGAATATAATTACTAGTAGTGGAATTTTATAAGCTATATCTTTCCCAAGCTCAGCTCAACTTTCTAAATTTGTGCTAACATGTGCCAAGTACTATGACTCTTTTACTAGGGTTATGAGAGATGTTGCTGGAAATGTAGTTGTGAGATTGGATGTTAAATATCTCAACTACTATCTAAAGATCCTAACATCACCAAAAATAATTAATATGAAAATGGAAAAATCCAATAAGCAATGAAAAACTAAGACATCATAATGTATTAAGATAATGAATACATATTACTTGAAGAAAGTGAAGCAAGCCTCAAGATTCCCAAAGCAAATAGTAAGACCAAAATTTGTTCAAGAAGTAGATGACATCATTCAATTACTATGCATAATCAATGGAGATAAGAATGCCAAATGTTTCTCAGCTTGGATGTATGCTTATATCAGAACCATTGATGTCACTAGGAGCTCAGCCAAGATTGAGTGGGTGAGAATGATAAGTGACAATATGGATCAACAGTTGAGGAATGTATTACATACTTTTTATTTCAAAATGACCTCATACCTATGTATGTATTAGCTTCAAGTGGATCCTTTTCAAGGCTAATGACAAAAGGCACACTATCATATGTGCCAATAAATGAGTATTATCCTCAACTAGTTATTTCAAAATAATACAAACATTACATTGTATTAAATGATGGGTTCTTTTATAAACTTATTTGTAAATTGAATATAGATTTGAAACATAGAAGAGTATCAGATAAAGGATGGGATACAATTTTAAAATATAGTTACATTTTCAATCAATTCCTTGAATTTACATAAATCAAAGTGGGAGGTTTTTTAAGAGCACCTATAAAATTGCCCAGATACCTAAGTGACAAATGGATTCTCATGGAAATGTGCAGACAACTTATTGAACTACATGACTTGTAGTCAAAATATCACCATGTAGCCATCAACTTTCCCATTGTCATTGGTCATTACCATTTCCCTAAAATTTATAAGGATAGAAATGTATAGAAAGAGATGTATTATTATTACACCTAAACACATTTTGAGTCTAGGATAAACTTTTATTATAGAGGAGTGGCACAAAATACAATTTCTCTAGAATGCATGTATATCCCAACACTTGAGGATTTTTGGACTGACTGTAGAGATGATTTTGATGTGAGAAGAAGAGATAATAATAGATTAACTATGGATTAAATCCATGCTTCTAATTTGGCCACCATCCTTAAAGATATGGAAGATGATGGGGTGGTCACTAGTGATGATTTTCATGCAGTAGGGAGGATAATATCCCACTTCCAGTAATCATTTTCTACAAAGATCATGATAAGACTATTCCTAACAAAAATTCATATGTTTTGGAAATGACTTCTAATTTTTTCCTCAACAGAGGCTACTGCATGAAAGAGTTAATGAAACAAACCACCCATGTAGGTCAGAAAAGAAAAGAAATAGTACAAGGAGAAAGTAGCCAAGGACATGTAAAAAATTTGAAGCTAAAGAAAAATGTGGATGATACATATTCTATAGTGAAATAAAAATAACTAATTCAGCTAGTGGTTTCTATTCCTCCCTTGATATCTTCTATCAATACTTCTATTCCTCCTATTTTCATAATTCCTTCCATTCTAACTTTCACTACACCTATCATTGACCCATCATTACTAATGCCTCCTCCTAAGTCTCATGACACCAAAGCTCATAAGAAATCCATTACAAAATAAATTCCTCCTCCTCCTCCATCATCTCCATCTATTTCACCACCACCTCCTCCTTTATTAGAATAATGTACCATTGATAAATATATTGAAAAAGTAACTAATAAGGATAAGACCCCATCTTAGGAATAACAATAAGAAAAGTTGGAAAAAGTAGTTGAGCATGAGAAAGATGTTGGGGAGGAAGTGGTAGAGAAAAGAAAAGAATCTAAACCTAGAAAAGAATTATTTGAGGTAGCAAAAGAAAGAGAAGCTGAGAAATAAAAAGGGATAGAGGTAGTGATAGGGGGAATTTTTGAGAAACCTAAGGAGAAGGAGGTAGTTGTTGAGAAAGAAGAAGATATTGAAAAATAAGGAATAATAAAAAAATAGGTTGAAATACAAGTGAAGAAAGAAATCTAAAAATAAACTGAGGCATAGGAAGTTATTTCTTAGGAGCTAATGATTATAAATAATCAATAGTAGATGGTGGTTCATGCAGATGTTTCCACTTCTATAGACTTCTCATCTTGGTTGGCTATGAAGAATACTCTAGAAGCTAAATAAGTGATAAATCTTGAGGATATGGACTTACAACTACTAAAAAGTCTTGATCAAAAAGGTAAGAATCCCAAGCTAGCTAAAGTAACTTCAAAATTGGTAATTGAATATTTAGGGAAAAAGTTTGTTGAGATAACAACTCCTCCACAATGAATGAGTAAAGGAGAAGTTATTGAGAAAGATTTAGTAGTTACAAAGGTATCTCTTAGAGAGTTTACTACTAAAGGTTTGAAATAGGATACCCAAACTTTAATAAATACTCTCTTTAAAAATATTGATGAAGAGAAGGATGCTAAGGCCAAATTGAAGGAGCAAAATGCACAACTTTGTGAAATAATTACCAAGGTAGAAAAGTATGTTCCTTAGCAACCATTACTTTTAGAGGTTGTAGTTACACAAGTAATTACTGAAGTGGAAGAAACTGGGGACAAAGGAAAGGTAGTTGATGACTGGATTGAAAAGATGCATTGGAGTGGTTGAAATCCCTTTCCTAAAGTTATAAGAATTCATACTAACATTGAAAATAAGTTAGCTGATATGAAGACAATAATAAAGGAAATTAAGAGTCAAAATGGGATTGTTGGATTATAATTACAAAGTTTGTAAATAATAAGTAATTTGAGTAAGAAAATTTTGATAGAAGAAAATATTGCTCTAAAAGGATCTATAAAGAGGATAAAACAAGAGTAATATCTCTTGTCTTTTCATATGCATATTTTGAAATCAATATGTGAAGAAATGAAGACTTTTATGGAATAAGCTGATGATGAAAAAGTAAATCTAGAAGATTGCCTTTTTGATCTTACTGGTGATTGGTTTGATGATCTTTCAAGAACATCTGAGTGGTTGTCTAAACAATTCAAGTAATTAATGGACAAAGATACACCCCTTTCACTACCAAGTCTATCAAGGAGTTAATCAAATTTTAACATTAGATAAAGAGACTAGAGCTTAGAATTGAATAGAGGAAAGCTTATAGAAAAAAGATAGAAAGAGGGATGCTAAAATTTGTAATAAAAAGACAATCAATTACCAAATCAAATGATACAACAATACAGCTGATGATGTCTTAGCACATTAAGTATAAGGAAAATAGAAGATCTAAAGTTCAAGATTTAGATTAAATATTTACCTTAAAGTTCCCATATTTTCTCTCTTTCTTCTTCAATAATATTCTTTTCTTTTCTTCAAATGTACTTTAAGTAATCTCATTTCAAGTAATTTCTTTGTAAATTGATGTCATTGGATGATTTATTTGTAAAGTGAAATTACTTTGTAAAATTGAAATACTTAAGTAGTGTGGCCAAAACACCATTACTTAAATTCATTTTGTAAAAGTAGATTGCTAAAGCTACTTCTGTGTAGCATGTAAAGAATTATTGTTTGATCCAAACAAGGAGATAAAACATCACCACTTGTCATCAACTATTTCATGCCATATAAGATAAATTTAAGGAAGATGCCACTCAACAGCTTTCATCTTTTTGTGCAACACATGGGAATTGGTGAAGTTGAATCCCATTTGTCTTTGACCTCTATTTTTATATAAATATAAGTGCAGGCCTACGTGCCTAGGGATGAAATTTTTTTCAAGCAAGCAATTGTAACCATTATACTATAAATTTTAAGTAATCTAAAACTTTGAGTTTAGATATCTGGAATATTTTGTATGGATTTTATTGAAAGTGAATAATAAGGAAGCTTGTTTTCTAGAGAGATTTTTATCTGAGGGAATCAATCTATGTGTTCTATGAAGATAAAATGGTAAAATTTGTGTTATCTATTTGTCTAAATTGAATTCATTTCTTTCTTGATCATTTGATGAAAAGATTATCACCATTATATGTTTATCTATTTTCACATATATTTTAAACTCTACAAAACTCTTTATTATGTAGTGCATTTCTCTTGTTTATATCCTTTCTCAAGCATTATAGTCTTTTCTCTATTTTCCAATCTATCTGAAACTTCGTTTACATTCTCAAAACTAACTACTTACTTGCTTCAAAATCCCTTTTTTATGGCTCATGAATGAAGTGATTAAATTAATACCCTAATTAGAATAAATTTTACATAATTTGCATACTTTGTGAATTATTGTAAGTTATAAGTAATTATAAATAGATAGACATGTTTTCATTAGAGCTTCACCATTAAATGAAGGGGATTTAATCCCATGACTACCTAGGTAATTTTGACCAACTAAAAAATATATAGCCATTGCTTTTTGGTGAATGTACTAGGTAACTATGAGTTCAACTCCTAGAATTAACTCTAGATTGCACAGACCAGTTGAGAAAGGTGAAGTGTCACACTAAATTCTCAATATCCCAAAATTCTCAAACTACTATTAAAAATATTGCATGCTAAATAAAACATGTTTGTCCATTTTTAATACCTTATTGAGATTAATTTCTCTTTCTATATATATAGATGTGTCCCTCTTTAATTAGCTTGCTACATGTTTGTAAATCACCAATTCTATGCCTAGTTTGCTTCCTATTTCACTTTCTAAGTTCACTGCATGTTGAGAAAATCATCGCCCAAGTTTTATCTCTATATATAATTACTAAGAATAATCTTCAAAAGAAATTCTACATCCCAAATTGGCAAATCAACCCTTTACAAGAGCAAGGAGATCTCAAGGCCAAACAGATGACTTCTTTGAATTGTAAGAGCGATTCAATTTTAATTTTTTTGTTTAAGAACATGAAGAACTAGTCTTTCACCTATGAGATAGACACCAGCTACTAAAAATTAGTTGTAGCATAATTCTTCAAGAATAATCCAATCTACAAATCCATAGTTTCTCATCCCTAGAAGAATGGCATTACCACTTCTTATCCCATGGGGGTTGGATATTGGTCCTTTGAATTTAACTCTTCCTCTTCATGACTTGACAAAAGGATCAAGAAATTTTTTTACTAAATTTACTGGTAATGGTAAGAAAAACTTGGATGAACACCTGGCTACCTTATTCATGGCATGTAGAGTAAATTGTGTTGAACATGAATATGTCTTTGTTAGACTCTCTATTAAGACTCTACATGACTTAGCTGCATAATGGTTTTACCATTTATCTCTGGGTACCGTAACCAATTGGACTACTATGCATGAGCAATTTGAGAAAAAATTCAAAGATGTTGAAGATGCACATATACTACTTACCCAACTGAATCAGATTAAGAAAGAACCACATGAACACATGCATGATTTTATCACCAAGTTCAATATATTTCTCTAAAAAATTCCTCAAATTTCACTACCCATTGTAGATAATCAAAAGTGTTTATTTATTAATGCCCAACTACCATAATTTAATTATCAGCTATGAAGATCATGACCAACTAATTTAGTAGTAGCTTAAAATCTTACTGTAGAGGTTGAAGATGATCTAATAATGGCTGATAAGATTAATAAAATAATTTTCAAGGGAGACTCTACTGATTCAACCACACCAAAAATTACTTATCCATTATTTCAAATGTTGGAAAATGACTTGTTTCAAGTCAAAAGATAAATTGTTCAAGGTACTCATGGTGGTGCTACCCCTACAAGAAATGCACATGCATATAATTTTAATAATAAAAATATAAATCATATTGTTGGTCCTATGTAAAAATTAGAAATTGAAGATACTCTCAAAGATCATGTTGAGATGAGTGAGGAAGATCAATTGACTGATGATTCTCATCAAAGTCTTGGTGATGAAGTTGACTTTGTGGATCCTGTTGGTGACTCCAACATTGGTTACCTAGAATATCAATCTAAAATTTACTATAAATAAGCTTTTGAAGAATATCATATTCATTAATTCATAGTATTTATAAGGTCAAAAGCTTAGAAAGATGGTGAGAAAACTACCAAAGAACAAGATAAAGAGAAGGGAGATTTTAGAGCAGATGTAAGTATTCTTAAGAGAGGTAGTCCTCTACCTTATTCTTTGGCTCCTAAATATAAGTATATGACTTTTTGATGTAAGACTCATAAGAAGAAAAGACAAGATATGGACATTAGATTTTGATGGTAGTGGTAGTTTTCTTAGTTCAGGTGCAGGGGTAGTATTGATATCCCTTGATGGTGAAATTTTCCCCTATTTTTACAAACTCATGTTTGGAAACACTAAAAATATAGTTTAATATGAGTCACTCTTATTATAACTTGAGCAAGCAAAAGATAAAGAAGTCAAGCTTCTTAAATCATAAGGCAATGCTAAATTGATAGTGAGACAAATTAGAGGCTAGTATCAGGTAAAGAAAGACAAGATGAAACACTACTATAATTGAGTTTTGAGTGCCAGAATTGACTTCTCTATTTTCCCAATCAAATTAGTTCTTTGAGATCAAAAATTTAGAGCTGATTCACTTACCATTATTGTATCTCTACTCAGGATAGAACAATAATCAACACCTTTTAGAGAAGGTGACTATAAAGTAGAGATGGTTTATTGTCCAAAGGTCTTGGATAATGTTGAACAATGGAAATTTTTCCAATGATGATAAGAAAATAATTAAATTTATTGAGCATCAAGATAGCTTTAAATGATTATACTTTGAAGGGAGTAGTTCACATCCACATGAGATAATACCAAGTATTATTGATCCTGAACTTACTCATAGTCAAGACATAATTTAGCTGAAAGGAAATAAAATTACTAAAGGGTTAGTCTCTTTAGTATAAATATTTGACAAGCATGATAAATTTATAAATAAAAAGAAATAATATGATGATACTTATTCCCCAGAAGTAGAGAAGATTAATCTAGGTAGTGAAGAAGAGCCTAGGATGATCAACCTTGGCAAGTTCTGCTCCTAAGAAAAAAATGAAGTGTTCATCAAGATTCTCATAAATTATATTGATGTGTTTTCCTAGTCCTATAAATACCTCAAATCCTTCCATCTAGATGAGGTAAAACACTATATTCCACTCTAGCCAAAGGTGAATCCTTTTAAGTAGAAGCTACATCATCATAATCTAATCATATAAGGTACTATCTATGCTAAAATTCAAGAACTTATTGATGCAAAGATCATCTATCCAATCCATCATTTAGAATGGTTAGAAAATATTTTTATAGTAAGAAATAAAAATGGGAAAATAGGCTTATGTGTTGATTTTCATAATTTGAACCAAGCCTCTCTGAAAGAAAATTACTCATTACCCATAATGGATCACACCCTACAAGTAGTTACAGGTTTAGAGATGTTATCTATGTTAGATGGATTCTCAAGATACAATTAGATAAAATTAACTGAGGAGGATCAATACAAAACTAATTTTACAATACCATAGAGAATGTTTGCTTATCAGAAGATGCCTTTTAGGATTATTAATGCTGGATCAACCTTTTAGTGATCTATAGATTTGGATTTTGCTCATTTGAAGAATAAAATCATTATGGTATACTTGGATGAATTGACAGTCTTTTCTAAGCAAAGAAGTGATCACCTAGATGATCTTGAAGAATTTCTTATCTAATGTAGGAAACATGGGATTTCCTTAAATCTAAAGAAATAAATATTTGGTGTGACTGAAAAAACTCTTTGGCCACATAGTCTTAAAAAAGGGGATAAAAATTGATCAAGACCAAATAAAATCTATTCAAAGTTTACCTATGCCTACGTCTAATAAATGAGTGTAATCATTATTTGATAAGTTCAATTTCCTTAGAATATTTATTCTTGATTGTTCTAAGTTGTCTCACCACATCTCTGATATGATGAAAAAGAAACAATATTTCAAATGGAATGATAAAGGGAAATTGGCATTTTAAAGAATGAGGGAAGCTATAGCTGAAGCCCTAGTATTATTTTTCCTTGATTTTAGTAAAGAATTTATGCTTTATTGTTACTCCTCTAAACATACCATGTCAATTATTCTTTTTCAAAAGAATGATGAGAGAATTGAATCCCTGATAGATTTTATGAGTCAGCCACTGAAGAGATCCAAATTGAAATACTCATAGATGGAGAAACATGGTTTTTCCATAGTCAAAGCATGTAAAGTTTTTAGGTATTACATTTTGTCTTCACATACTAAAATATATGTACCTGATACTATGGTCAAGTTAATTTTAACACAACAAGAAATAGGATTATTGAGAGGCACTTGGGTAGCTAATGTCTAAGATTGTGATCTTGATATCAAACCTATAAAGCTAGTGAGAGGAAGAGGTTTATTCTAGTTGATGATAGAGAGAAAACCTAATGATATAGATATAGTAACATCTTCACACCAAGCTAGAACAGATGAAGAATTGTCCATGTTGTTGTTTGTTGACCTAGTTGATGAATGGTATAGCAAGATTGCTTACTTCTTGACCTATAGAGAATGCCCAACTAATTTGACATGTAAGGAAACATGTACCATCAAGCTAAAATCAAAGGATTGTGTATTTTGGGATAATGGTTTATATAAAAGAGGAATTGATGGTGTATATCTCTGCTATGTAGACAAAGAGAAACAAGCGAGATTGTTGGAATAATTTCATGACAAGGCATGTGCAGGTCACTTCTTAGCAAGAGTCACAACACATAATATCTTATGAGTAAGGTACTTATATCATAATATATTCCAAGATGATTTAGAATGGGTTGATAAATTTTAGGCATGTCAACATTTTGTGGGATGAATCAAGTTGCTAGCCTTGCCTCTAAAACTAGTGATTATTGATGAACCTTTATGTCAATGGGGCGTGGAATTTATTGGTATGTTCAATCCCTCCTTAAGTGCTAGACATTATTATGTTTTGACCACTAATAAATACTTTAGTTAATGGGTGGAATCCATTCCTATTAATCATGTTACTTCTGAAGTAATATGTGACTTCATTAAATAAAACATTGAAGTAAGGTTTGGGGTCCCACATAAGATAGTAACAGACAATGTAACCAAATTTTATTCTATAGAATTAACTAATTTTTTTTACTCTAATGGAATAGAATTTATTCATGCTTCAAATTACTATCCTTAGGTAAATATTCAAGCTAAATTAAGTTATAATAACTTGATAACTATCATTCATAAGCTAGTGGATAACAACCAATGAACCTAGCACAAGAAGTTGTTTGATGCACTGTGGCTTGATAGAATCACCTTGAAAAAATCCATAGGCATGTCTCATTTTTAGTTTCTAAATGGAATAAATGTTGAGATACCGATAACAATAGATATTCCTACCTTACAATCATCTAAAGATATCGAAGATTTTACTTATCAAGATTCACTATACAAAAGAATCATGTTTCTCACTAAACTTAAAGAAGTTCATGTTCAAGTTGCTAATTGAATAGTTGATCATAAAATGAAAATAAATATGATCTTTGATTAGAATTATTAGGATAGATAGTTTGAAGTTGGTGATTTAGTCCTCCTCTAGGATAAATAGAATGAACAAAAAGAGAAGCATGTTAAGTTTGACTATCTATGGAAAGGGTCTTTCATTATATAGATAATTGCTAAAAAATATATCTTCATCCTATATTATCAAAATGAAATTGAATTTCCACTACCATTCAATGGGTAGCACTTGAAACTCTACAAGAATTGAGCAACAGGGTAACACCTGTATGTATATAAATAAAGTTTTTAGTCTTTCTTTTTTTTTTTTTTTCTTTCATGTTGTTTACTTGTTTTATAGTTTTTATAACTGAGTTTCTACAAAAACTCCATACCTTTCAATAAGATATGAAACTAGATATGTTTGGATCTCACCCTTGTTTCCTTCTTTACAAGGGAAACAAAGATGTCCCCAGTCAGAGACATTTGGTGTCCTCAAAATTACACACTTCAAACTTTAGGGTACCCTCCCTAAAATTTCACACTTAAAATTTTGGGGTACTCTCATTGAAATTTTTTATATTTTGTCTTATGTGAGTCAGTTTTCCTTGATAATCCAATCCTCTAAATAAAACCTTAGCTTTTAGTAGTTGTTGTGTCCACTTACTTGATTTCCCTAATAGCTCCTAGTTTCTCTAGAGGGTTGAAAATAATTTCTTAAAGCCATCAATAAAATCCATCTACTTATCTCTTCTAGTGGATAAAATAATCTAAAGTGATTTGACTCATTTATAATGTAAATTGGGTTATTCAAGCTATTTTACTTATTTGAAAGTATGTAAAATTGTCTCGAAAATTTGAATTACTCTGTCTAGTTCAAATCAGAGTTACCAAGTAGCTTTACTTCATCACCAAAGCTAAGAAAAGTAATCCCACAAACCTACCAAGAATTAAAAAAATAAAAAACTGGTTTTTCAACATTTCTTTACTCACATAAAATCACAAGTAATGTGGGTTTTCATATCTGAGCTACTTGTCAACTTAAACCTAGCCAAGTTTGTGAATATGATTTACTTCAAAAACTAAAATCAAGTAAAGTAGTTTGAAAAGTTTGATTAAAAAGGCCAAGGGCTTACATGGCATTCCCATGCTTTTCATTAATGCATTGGCATTTTTATATATATCGGGCAAAATCCACCTCATTTCCACTTGGCATCCAAGTTATTTAACCAAGTAACCACACCTGTAAACCCTCAGCCACACAATTTGAGCCTCTGGAGAATCTTTGAGTGATTTTATCTTCAACCCATTTATGTCTGAGGTAGGTGGATATCATCCATGTTATTTTTTTGGTTTCATGTTTGTCTTTTCCTTTGTATTCTCTCTATATTTTCCTTACACCACCATGAATGCTCCTTTGTAATTACTTATTTTAATTAGTTTTCCCCTTTATTTTTGAGCATATTTAAAAGTTTCAAATCTCATATTTTATCTCATGATCACTTATCATGTTGTAAACTTGCCCAAAATCTGTAAGAAATCAATTTGCTATGAAAAACCTAATAGCTAGACCTTCAAGACTTCCCTAGGTTTCACAGACCTCTTAGCTTACTCAGATTTCCCAATTTGCATTACTTGAGTTTACTAGACTAAGAAAATACCCTCAAAAAACTCAACCCCAAAAATCCTTACACGCTCAAGTTTTATAACTTTGCTTACTCAAGTTTCCAATCCCAAGTAGCTAACCTTGGAAACCCCAACCCTTAAAGAGCTGACCTATCTGAGTTTCCCTTTCCTCACTACTTAATTTGGGTTTCTTAAATGTAGTTTCTTCCATTGAGAAACCTAAAGTCTTAAACCTTGAGAAATCAAAAAAATACCACCTGAGACTTACAAAAAATTTCTTCCTCATGCTTACTTACTCAGGATTTTGAGTTCAAGTAACTTAGTAATGAAAACCTAAAGTCACTAGCTAGCTAAAACCTAAAGATTATTTGTGCATACTTCATATGACCTACCTGAGTTTCCAAATGCTTAAGACTTGTGTAATTTTCAAACCAACCCAGGGTTGTGAGACCCTATTACTTAAATATGAGTTACTTAAGGATTTTCAAGACTTTATTCTACTTAAAACCTACAACTTACTTAGGGATATTAAGTTAACTCTTTTCTAAACCTTTCTAAACCAATTGGATCAACTACTAAGTGTTTAAAAGCACTTATCAAGTTATTCAAAGTTAGTCAGAGCCAATGTCTAGATCAGAAGGGTCAGGAAGATAAAAAAAAGTAGCTAAAGTGGAATTATAAGGAACACAAATTGAAGAAGTCCCAGAGTTGGAAGTTTTTGGGATATTCCAAAAAAATTAGGAAAGGCAAAGAAAAATCTAAGAGATTTAAGTCACAAGAGTCCAAAATGAAGTATGAGTATAAAGGTTATCTAATTGAATCAAGCATCATTTTTAAGTTAATATAGATAAGTGATATAGACATGGGACATGTGTATGTGACTGAATTACTATAGAGATTTAAAGCCATAGCTAAGACTCCATTCATGCATATAATGACTAGTATTATAATTCTACAAGCTGTAGCATTCCCAAGCTCAGCTCAAATTTTTGAATTTGTGTTGACATATGCCAGGTAGTATGACTCTCTTACTAGGGTTATGAGAGATTTTATTGGAAATTTATTTGTGAGATTGGATGATAAATATCTCAACTATTGTCTAAAGATCCCAACATGACCAAGAATAATTAATATGACAATGTAAAAATTCAATAAGCAATGGCAAACTAAGAAATCATAATGTATTAAGATAATGAATACATATTAATTAAAGAAAGTGAAACAAGCCTCAATATTCCCAAAAAATAGTAAGATCAGACTTCATTCAAAATGTAGATGGCATCATTCAATTACTATGCAGAATCAATGGAGATAAGAATTCCAAATGTTTCTTACCTTGGATGTATGCTTATATCAAAACCTTCGATGTCACTAGGAGCTCAGCCAAGATTGAGTCGGAAAAAATGATAAGTGACAATATGGATCAATAGTTGAGGAATGTATTACAGACTTTTGATTTCAAAATGACCTCATACCTTGTGTATGCAACATCTTTAAGTGGAGCCTTTTCAAGGCTAAAAACAAAAGGCACACTATCATTTGTGCCAATATATGAGTATTATCCTCAACTGGTTCTTTAAAAATACTAAAAACATTACATTGTATTAAATTATGGGTAATTTTAAGAACTTATTTACAAATTGAATATAGCTCTAAAACATAGAAGAGTATCAGGTAAAGCATGGGATACATTTTCACAATATGTTTGCATTTTCATTCAATTCCTTGAATTTACATACATTAAAGTGGAAGGTTTTTCAGTAACACCTATCAAATTGCCCAAATACCCAAGTGATAAATGGATTCTCATTAAAATGTGTAAACAACTTATTGAACTACATGACTTGCAATCAAAATCTCACCATGCAACCATCAAATTTCCCATTGTCATTGGTCATTACCATTGCCCTAACATTTATAAGGCTAGAAATGTATAGAAAGAGATGTACCATCATTACATCCAAACATATTTTGAGTCCAAGATCAACTTTGATTATAGAGGAGTGGTACAAAATATAGTCTCTCTAGAATACATGCATATCCCAACACTTGAGGATTTTTGGACTGATTATAGAGACAAGTTTGATGTGAGAAGAAGATATAACATTAGATTTATTATGGAAAAAATTCATGTTTTTGATCTAGCCACCATCCCTAAAGATATGGAAGATGATGGGGTGGTCACCAGCGATACTTTTCATGCAATAGGGGGAATAATATCCCACTTCTAGTAATAATTTTTGGAAAAAATCATAATAAGACTATTCCTAACAAAACATCAAATGTTTATGGTAATTACTTCTACTTGGCTCCTCAACAAAGGCTAATGCATGAAAAACTTGATGAAATAAACCACCCATGTAGATCAGAAAAGAAAAGAAATAGTCCCAAAAAAATCAGCCAAGGACATACAAAGAATTTGAAGATGAAGAAAAATGTGGATGATACATATTCTATAGTGAAAGATAAATAACTAATTCAACCAGTGGTTTCTACTCCTTTGATATCTTTTATCGATACTTTAGTTCCTCCTAGTTCCACCATTCCTTCCATTCTAACTTCCACTACACCCATCATTGACTCATCAATACTAATGCTTCTTCCTAAGTCTCATGTTACCAAAGCTCATAAGAAATCCATTCAAAAAGAAATTCCTCCTCCTCCTCCATCTTCTCCATCTATTTCACCTCCACCACCTCCTTTAATAGAACAACCCATCATTGAAAAAGAGCCTTAAAACATAACTACTGAGGAGAAGACCCCATCTCAGGAAGAACAACAAGAAAAGTTGGAAAAATCAATTAAGCCTAAGAAAGAAAAATGGCTTGAGGTACTGATAGGGGAAATTTTTGAGAAACCTAAGGAGAATGAGGTGGTTTTTGAGAAGGAGGTAGTTGTTGAGAAGGAAGTAGATATTGAAAAATAAGGAATAATAGAAAAATAGGTTGAAATACAAGTGGAGAAAGAAATATATAAGGAAACTGACGCATAAGAGGTTCCTTCATGGGAAATAATGATTAGAAGTAATTAATAGTAGATGGTGGTTCATGTATATGTTTCCACTTATAAATACTTATCATCTTGGTTAGCTATGAAGACTACTCTAGAAGCTAAAGAAGTGATAAATCTTGAGGAGATGGACTTACAACTACTAAAAAGTCTTTATCAAAAAGGTAAGAAGTCTAAGATAGCTAAAGTAACTTCAAAATTGGTAATTGAATATTTAGAGTAAAATTTTATAGAGGTAGTAGCTCCTCCCTAAGGAATGATTAAAGGAGAATTTACTGAGAAAAATTTAGTAGTTACAAAGGTATCTCTTAGAGAGGTTACTACTAAAGGTTTGAAATAAGATACCCAAACTTTGATAAATACTCTCTTTAAAAAGCTTGATGAAGAGAAGGCTGATAAGGCCAAATTAAAAGAGAAAACCACATAAATTTATGAAATAATTTCCAAGGTATCAAATTATATTCCTCAGCAACCATTACTTTTAAAGGTTGTAGTTACAACACAAGTAATTACTAAAGTGGAAGAAACTTGGGATAAGACAAAGGTAGTTGATGACTAGATTGAAAAGATGCATCAGAGTGTTCAAAATATCTTCCTCAAAGTTCCAATAATTCATATTGACATTTCAAATAAGTTAGCTAAGATGAAGACAATAATAAAGGAAAGTGAGAGTGAAAATGGAATTATTGGATTACAATTAGAAAGTCTGCAAACAATTAGTAATTTGAGTGAGAAAATTTTGATAGAAGAAAAGATTACTCCAAAAATATTTAAAAGGATAAAATAAGAGGAGTGTCTCTTGTTTCTTTGTATGCATATTTTGGAAGCAATATCTGAAGAAATGAAGACTTTGAATGAGGAAGTTGATGGTGAAAAAGTAAATCTAGAAGATTGCCTTTTTGGCTTTACTAGTGATTGGTTTGATGATATTTCAAGAACATCCAAGTGGCTGTATGAACAATTCAAGAAATTAAAGGACAAAGCTAAAACCCCTTTCAGTACTAAGTCTATCAAGGAGTTAATCAAATTTCAACATCAGATAAAGAGACTAGAGCCTAGAAATAAATAGATGAAAGCTTATAGAAAAAAGATAGAAAGACAGATGTTGAAATTTGAAACAAAAAGACAATCAATTTCCAAATCAGATGATGCATCAATATAGATAATGATGTCTCAGCATATTAAGTACATGGAAATTAGCAAATCTAAATTTCAAGATTTAGATTAAATATTTCCCTTAAAGTTCCCATATTTCTTTCTTTCTTCTTCAATATTATTATTTTATTTTCTTCAAATGTACTTTAAGTAATCTTGTTTCAAGTAATTACTTTGTAAATTGAGGTCATTAGATGATTTATTTTTAAAGTGAAATTACTTTATAAAATTAAAAGACTTATGTAATATGTCCAAATCACCATTACTTAGAGTCATTTTGTAAAAGAAGATTACTAGAGCTACTTCTATGCAACATGCAAAGAGTTGATTTTTGATCCAAAAAAGAAGACAAAACATCACCACTTTTCATCAACTATCACATGCCACACAAGAGAAATTCAAGGAAAATGCCACTCAACATCTTTTAGATTTTTGTACAACACATGAGAAGTGGAGATGTTGACTCTCATTTATCTTTGACCTCTATTTTTATATAAATATAAGTGTACGCCTACATGCTTGGGGATGATAATTTTTTAAAGCAAGCAATTATAAACATTATACTATAAATTTTAATCAATCTAAAACTTTGAGTTTAGATATTTGGATGATTTTGTATGAATTTTTCTAAAAGTGAATAATAAAGAAGTTTGTTTTCTAGAGAACTTTGTGTCTGAGAGAATCAATATGTGCATTATATGAAGATAAAATGGTAAACTTTGTATTATCTAGTTGTATAAATTTAATTCATTGCTTTCTTGATCATTTAATAAAAAAATAATCACCGTTATATGTTTATCTATTTGTACGTATACAGTAAACTCTATAAAACTATTTATTGTGAAGTGCATTTCTATTGTTTATCTCCTTTCTCAAGCATTCTAGTTTTTTCTCTATTTTCTAATCTATCTACAACTTTATTCACATTCCCAGAAGTAGTTTCTTACTTGCTATAAAATCCCTTTGTTATGGCTCATGAATGAAGTGATTAAAGTACTACCCCAATTAAAATAAATTGCACATAATTTGCATACTCTGTGAATAACTGTAAGTTGTAATTAATTAGAAATAGACAGACATGTTTGCACAGGATCTTCACCATTAAATGAAGGGGATTTAATCCCATGACTACCTATGTAATTTTGACCAACTATAAAATATCTATCCAACAATGCACTCATCAAATGATGGGCACACGAATGCCACTTTTAACATAGTAGAGAGTTTAGATAATGAGTTTAAATTTGATGGTCATGTGCCCATCAAAGATGTTCATGCCAACATCAAATAATGGTTATGTGGATTTCATTTTTAAGATAGCTACTTGGATCCAAATTCAAAGGCAATTATCATATTTTTTAAAATGATAATCAAAATGCCATGAGGATGTTATGGAAATGCCACATCAAAGCCACATGAGCATAATGTGAAAAATCAAAGACCTTGTAGACTTGGTGATATAAAGGTAGGGATCTAATCTTATGATATTTGAACTCATGACCACCATTGAAGCACTATTATAACTTGCAAGAATGCCCTGACAAGGTGAGTAACATAACCAAACCCTATGAGCATTATGATTAACCCAAAGGGAGCTAAATTATCACCTATGTAAAGATAAGTTGAGCTAGAGTCCATTAGTGAGTAGTGTAAATAGGTTTTTATCAATGATTTTGGACCTATCCTATATCCTCGAGTAGCTTAGAGATATAATAATGCATGTATTAGGCAGCATCAAAAAGTAATGAAGACCCTACAATAGTAATGGAGCACTTCATTAGTGAGAGGGTTCTCAAAGTCAGAATATTCCTTCTGTGGCTAAACCTTATCCACTTTAAAAGTGTAATATTTTATTTGTAAAGGCATGTGTTATTTGTAAAACACATTGCATATATATCAATCCATTGGGAAATTCTAGTGTATTTCTAGAACATTTTTGGAAAGGATAATTGTCCCTACACCTGTACTTTTTTAATTGGTAAAGAATAACTAACATGCTTCTTTGTATATTATAAAAAGAACATTGTCAATTATAAAGAGAGGGGAGTTTTTAGAACCAAAATTACTTTGTAAACTTGAAACAATTAATATAAGCAAGGAATTTAGTAAATATTGTCTAGTATTTACTTGTATTCATTATTATTATGACTTATCTCTCAGTTGTTTGTTCTAATTTCCAAATTTGAATGGTTCCTATGAATTATTGGTGTGCACCTTTAATTGTAGATTTTTTAACTTATGCCAATGCTAGGTTGACTTAAATTCCTTAGGTTTATTTCATTTTCTTACTCTTCTTGCATATGGGCTAATGTTGTTTGCCTATAAGGTAAATATTTAAATTGAACTAGGTTCTTATTTACATTATTTCCACCTTCTTTAGAAGCTTTCTTGATGTGTAATAGGATTTGAGCTTATGCTACTTCATGTTGAACATTGGTTAAGTACATGTCTAGATAAAATTTGAACTTTATCATGATGTTTTGAATGAAGATAAGCAACATTTATTTCTACCCTACCCTTCTTTTTGCTTCTTTTTTAACCCGATCACTTTAACTTGATTCTCATTGTAAATATCTATCTTATGTTAGTTATTATAATAGTTATTAATCATAATTTATTGTTCTTAGCATAGATACTTCATAGTTTACATAAGATCTGATATTTGGCCATGGTACATGAATACATGCATCTTAGTAATTGTGTATTATAAAAAACGACCAACACATCTCCAACTCACTTTATGACACCTGTAGTCAAACACCAAGAAACACATCTCATAGTTAGACTTCAAAATTGAAATTAGTAAGCAATAATTCATCTTAATAAACTGGAGAAATAAACCAAAGGATTTGAGTGGAGAAATAAACCCACCAGGATAGATATTCATTGGTGTTTTAGATTAATTTGAATATATTCAATAGAGGAATTGTAATAGAGGAATTACGTATCAATAATTTAAATTATAGTTCAAAAGACCTGGTGGTTAACTAAAAATTTTTTGTCATTTTTTAAACTAGAGAAGACTCAATTCCTTTGTATAATTTGTATGTAATTTAATACTTCATAGACTTTTTATAACCAAGTTCAAAGGGATACAAAATTATTCATTCATATTACTTGAAATTAATTGATTATTCATCTACTTTACTATCAACTATCTCATACCAAGTGTCATCTATAACATCAAATTTAATGCTTATGATTCATTAACTAAGCCACCTAGAAACTTAATCATTTTCATTACTTGAAATTAATCAATTATCCATCTATTTTAATACCCCATGTCTCGTGCCAAGTGTCATCTACAAAACCAAATTCTATGCTTCATGATACATGATTTAACCTTCCTAATATGTGATTAAAATTTTTAATTTAATCCCCATAACCTACCAAATAATATTAATGGTTGATATATTTCCTCTTCAAAGTAATCTACCTCAACTACTACGCACATGGTGAAGTACTGCAGAGTTTTAAATCCGTACAAGTGATCACATTTTTGACCCTATATTATTAAATAAAGTATAAAATCAACCCATTTTCATGTTATGTGGCATGATACACTACATTAAAGGCATAAAAATGCATTTAATTTTATTAAAAATATAAGATTATTTCCATACTATTAACAATATATAGATGTATTGAAATATATTATACTAAAATATATAATATTGATTGATAACCTATATTAACATATATATTATATGATATAATAATATTTATTAATATTAAAATATATTTTACAAAATATATAATTTATATATAATAGTATTATATAATTAATTAGTTTAATATATAAAAATATTGTGATATATATTATATGTCAATTATATTTATTTAATAACTAATATAATTTATGTGTGTGTGTGTGGGAGTAAGAGGGGTTATGTGAAGTGAAAGAGTGTAAATTGATAATTAAACCTACTAATTACTCCAAACCCATGACAATGTCAAAATGAGTTCATCTAAAATAATTTTGGGTGTAAATCTACCAAGATCTGAATCACCTTGTAATGCTTTAGTCTATGATGGCTTAGATTCTTCATGTAAAGAGATAGCCTCTTAGCAAAATCACTACGTCAAAATTGTAACTCCCTTGGTTTAAATCAGGGGACATCTATATTCATTGAATAAAGATCACAATTTTAGGTGATCAAGTTTTGTCTTGGTGATTGTAATGGAGAGATTATTTTTATTACAATGGCACTAAAAAAATTAGAAGTGACCAAGAAGAATTTTGGGTTTAAAAATATGATAAAATTTTGAAGTGGAAATATATGTTCTAAAGAGACCATCTATTCCAATGTGTATGCCTAATATTATACCACTACCACTTATTTCTCCTAATAATTAATAATGTTACATCGTAAAAAAATGTGGATGAAACTCCACTTATTATGCAAGAGCCTAGTAATTATTTCTAAATCATTACCATTAGTTCCAAAGTTCAATGAGGATAATTTTACTTCTACTTATATATTTGAAATTCTATCATTTTCATCTTACTATGGTCTTGTAGTGGATTATTAAATATTTTCTAATTCTGATGATCCCCTGGATGTGATCCAAAACCCATGGTAGGAGACCCATCAAGTGTAATTTATTGCGACAAGTCTATTGATATTTTATTGGAATAAAATTCCCTAAATTTTATATATATATATATATATATATATATATATATATATATAGTAAGTCTTCTAAGGTAGACTACTTATGACCTCACATAACCATAATTTAGATAAGCACATAAAATCCTTTGCCAAGAGGTCTTTGAGTTACTAGGTATGATTTTGTGTCACTTATTTTAATTACCATTTTGGGGTCAAATTCATCTCCAAAATATATTTTTTAATTTTAAAAAAGGTGACTCATCCTCACATGTATTTGAATTGGTGAATTAGATTATCTCAAAGGTATTCTTGGGGGGGTGGAGGGGGTAAAAATTAAGGATTCAAATCCTTATTAGACAATTTTCTTATATTACATCTTCAAAAAATGTGGATGAAAGTCAACTTATTATGCAAGAGCCTATTATTTCTAAATCATTATCATAATCTCTATGTCAAAATTATAACTCCCTTGGTTTTGATCAAAGGGGCATCTATATTCGCTAGATAAGGAGCTTAATTGTGGGTGATCAGGTTTTATCTTGGTGATTGTAATGAATAAATTGCTTTTATTACAATGGTGTTAAAAAAATAGAAGTGACCAAAAAGAATTTTGGGTTTAGAAATATGATAAAAATTTAAAGTGGACATATATGTTCGAAAGACACCATCTATTCCAATATGTATGCCTAATATTATACCACTAGGTCTACTTATTTCTTCTAATAATTAATAATGTTACATCTTCAAAAAATGTGGATGAAACTCCACTTATTATGAAAGAGCCTATTATTTCTAAATCATTACCATCAGTTCTAAATTTCCATGAGGATAATTTTACTTCTCTTTCCATACTTGAACTTCAATAATTTTCATTATATTATGGTCTTGTAGTAGATTATTGAACATTTTCTAATTCTAACGATCCCTTGGATGTGATCCAAAACCCATGGTATGAGACCCATCAAGAGTAATTTGTTACAATGAGTAGTTTTTATTTTATTAGAATGAAGTTCCTTAAATTATACAAATCGACATTTAGATACAATTTATAAATATATCAAAGTATATATATAGACATACTATATATAGTAAGTGTTATGAGGTGGATTGATTATGCCTTCACATAATAATATTATTTAGATAAACATACAAAAACCTTTCTCAAGAGGTCTTTGAGTTACTAGGTATGATTTTGTGTCACTTATTTTAATTACCATTTTGGGATCGAATTCATCTCCAAATATTAGTTTATAAATTCAAGAAAGGTGACTTGCCCTTATAGGTATTTGAATTGGTGAATTAAATTATCTCAAGGTTATTCTGAGGGGGATAAAAATTAAGGAATCAAATCCCTATTTAAATACAATTTGCTTATGTTACATCTTCAAAAAAAGTGGATGAAACTCCACTTATTATGCAAGAGCCTATTATTTATAAATCATTACCATCATTTCCAAAGTTTCTTGATGATATGTTTACTTTTATTTCCATATTTTAACTTTTGTAATCTTCATTGTATGTCTTGTAGTGGATTATTGAATATTTTTCTAATTCTGATGATCCCTTGGATGTGATCCAAAACTTATGGTAGGAGACCCATCAAGTGTAATTTGTTGAGACTCGTATAAGTTGAAGACTAAACAAATGTGCTCAAGGGTTGCTTACAGGTGTAGGGAGAGTCTAATATGAGTTGACACTTAACCAACTTTTTGATAATAAGCACCAAAGGATTTGTGAATCTAGTAGTTTTTTTGTGAGATGCATTTTATAATATAGCTCATTGTGACACCGTCATGTTCATTGTTTGATTGGTATCACATTTTTTTTCATTTAGATTAACATTGTGCAATGGTTGATGTTATATTTTCATGTATTAGATAAGGCTAATGTAGTGGCCCCAAACTGTACTAGCTTTTTTAATGCAAGGAGTTTCATTTTTTGATCATGCTCAGGGTCACCGAGTTGTTTCTCATAAGTCAAAATTTTCAATGCCACATAGTGTGGCAGAAAGGGATGAAATGATACCTCTAATGCAAGAGGGTTATGCAAGAAATATTTTGAATCAAGCACATAATTTGGATGCCTTTTATGTGTTCTTCTCAATGAGAGAATTTTTTTCCTCTAATGCTTTAATCATTTATAATGAGGATTATGAAAAAGCCCCACCTTGGTTCCTTTACTTTGATTTACAAGATTTTTCTTAAATACAAATATTAAGATATAAAGACATATATAAAAAGATTCATTTCTAGTATATAATAATATATGTAAATCTATTTACTTATAGACATACTATATAAATAGAAAGTGTTCTTGTGATAGTTAGAAATGATCTTGGTCATCATATAATGGACCAATTAGTCATAAAAATGCCTTAGAAATGCTTTCCAAACAAGTTGGTAGTTGAAAATGGAATTTATCAATTTGGAATGTACCAGTTAATCATTAAAATGCCCTAGTTGAAAAGCTTTCCAAATGAGTATGTTGCTACTTTATTGGAATGAAATTCCCTAAATCATACAAATCTACATTTAGGTACAATCTATAAATGAAAAGTCTATATATATAAATACTATAAATATTAAGTGTTATGAGGTAACTGAAAATGGTGTTGATCATCTTGGGATGTACCACTTTGTATTAATCTAAATCTACTCAAACATCAAACTACGTAAGTAAGATCTAGAGCCATTATAACTAAATACAATAGATGAATTCACAATTTAAATCAACATTATAATCTTAAAGATAAATTCTCTAAATAATGATTAAATAGTATATAAAAATAAGAGGATTAGATTGATTATCTTAGACTTAAAATTATGATATTATGTTGGCATGATCATGAACTGTTGATGATGGATTAGATTGACATGGAGACTAGACATGTTGCTTTAATAGTTGGGCATAGATTTGATAGATGATTTGTAGTTAGCTCTAATGGAATAATGGAGTTGCTCAAATAGAAAGAGGTGGGAAGGATCAGTGGTTGAGATTCAAAGTTGGCTTGGGGAGATCAAGGGTTGGAGATTATTTTTAGAAGACTCTAGATTTAGAGGCTTCTAGAGAGGGGTGAGAATAGAGAGGATTCTAGAATTTGATAACTATATAATCTTATTAGGGGATAATTAGGATTAGGTAGGGGATTATATAGGGATTAGGTGAGTGATTAGGGACTAGGGGTGTAGAAGAGCCTAAGAATAAGTTTGTGTAGGTGGGTAGGTGGGCTATGGGAATTTAAAATTACCAAATAATAGATAAGTAGGTATTAGGATAAGATAATGGGGATTTAGGATATTTATTTATTTATTTGTGGGGATGGATAATTTTATTAGATTTAAAATAATGAAGGAGGACATTAGATAAATAATTATAAAGGGGTGATAAATTAGTGGGATGAAAGGAGATAAATTAGATAAGTGGAATTAGTGTCGACTAATAATAATAGTAGTGACATTAAATGGAGTGAGTAAATTTAGATGCATACATCTTGGGATGTACCAGTTAATGGTCAAAATTCCCTTGAAAATATTCCCAATAGATATAATTAAATCTTGTGTTTCATTAGTAATATAATCTTGATAGATGAAGTTTTTGTGATACTTGTATTAAATTTTTTTTCAAGAGGATTAAATTTTCTTAGATTAAAATTTATTGTTTAATTTTAATTGATTTTACATGGATGTGATTTGGCTACATATTTTTTACCCCAATATTGGGCTTCAAAGTTAAATTACTTGTGTTGTTGGTTGAAATGCTTAACCTTGACTCTGCATTGAGATATCACATGACTTGTTGTCATGAATGAAAAGCCAATGTTTATAGATTGGTATGGTGTAGACTATTTATGCCATCAAATAACCATAATTTAGATAACCCCACAAAATCATTTCCCAAGTCTAGGTCTTTGAGTTACTAGGTATGATTTTGCATCACTTGGTTTAATAACCATTTTGTGGTTGAATTTGTCTCCAAATATTAGTTTGTTAATTCAAAAAAGCTAACTCGCTCTAATAGGTATTTAAATTGGTGAATTAAATTATCTCAAAGGTATTATATGGGGGCTAAAAATTAAGGAGTCAAATCTCTATTAGACAATTTAATCATGTAATTTAATGAATAAATATAAATAAACTTTTTAAATTATAATAATTATAATAAACAATAAAAATTTGTAAATATTTTTATATTCAAAAACTATTTAAGTTTATTATTTATTTTTATTTATGTTTAAATCTTTAAATATTTTTATTAAATAATGTACATTGTTTAAATACTTAAATATATAAATATATTTTTAAATAATATTCAAATATGTTACAAATTTTTATATAAAAAAATAAATTATTATATAATTAAAAATTCTTGTGCAGTTCAAAATTAGGGTTAAGTTTATCTTTCTCTCTTTCTATTATTTTTTCTCTCTCCCTTTTAAAGGCCAAAAAACATTATTTTATTGAATGCTAGGTTAACTGTGGAATTAGTTGTGGAAGCATTGACCCCATTTCTCACTATCATTTCTACAGGTGCTTCTTGTCAAGTATTTAATCTATGTAATGTATTGTTTTACTGTACTTGAAATGTGTGATTTGTTTGGCTTGACATGACCCTTTTATTCATTGTTTACTTCTTTAAGTTATGAAATCATTGAGATTCAGATAGACCTAGATTTTTATTATGAAATGGTCAAGATAATAAAATGATAGAGATTAGGATTTTTTATCACTTGCTTCTATTCATTAGGGACCCAAATGGTGAATGTGAGGGAAAATCATACTTTTTTATTAACTATAAGTAAATAATGAAATGACCAAGTCAATGAAATGGTCAAGATAATGAAATGGTCGAGATAATAAAATGGTAGAGATTAGGATTGTTTAGCACTTACTTGTATTCATTAGGGACCCAAATGGTGAATGTGAGGGGAAAGCATACATTTTTTATTAAGTATAATAAAATAATGAAATGGTTGAGATAATGAAATGATAGAGATTAGGATTATTTAGTGCGTACTTTTATTCAATAGGGACCCAAATGATGAATGTGAGTAAAAAGCAAATATTTTTTTATTAACTATAAGAAAATAATGAAACGGTAGATATTAGTATTATTTAGCACTTACTTGTATTCAAAAAGGACCCAAATGGTCAATGTGAAGGAAAAGTAGACATTTTTTATTAATTATAAGAAAATAATGAAATGGCTAAGATAATGAAATGGCAGAGATTAGGATTGTTTAGCACTTGTATTCAATAGGGACCCAAATGATGAATTTGAGAGTAAAGAAGACATTTTTTATTAACTATAAGCAAATAATGAAATGGCAAAGATTAGGATTGTTTAGTTCTTATTTATATTCAATAGGGACCCAAATGGTGAATGTGAGGGGAAAATAGACATTTTTTTATTAACTATAAAAAAATAATAAAATGGATAAGATAATGAAATGGTGGAGATTAGTATTATTTAGTGCTTACTTGTATTCAACAAAGACCCAAATGGTGAATGTGAGGGGAAAGCAAACCTTTTTTATTAACTATAAGCAAATAATATAATGGCCAAGGTAATGAAATGGCAGAGATTAGGATTGTTTATCACTTACTTGTATTCAATAGAGACCCAAATGGTGAATGTGATGGGAAAGCAGACATTTTTATTAACTGTAAGTAAATAATCATAGTAAAAAAGTTCCATGATGCAACAAGGTTTCAATGGTTCCACCATGTCTCTATCTCCTCGCATCATTCATTTATTGGCTCTGTTTAGGATACTACAAATTATTTCTATTTTAGACTAAGTTAAAAATCCATTTTTGGCTTTTTTCAGGTTATTATTTGAGTTAAATTGTTTCCATTTTAGACTGAGTTGAAAAGTCATTTTTGAGGTGGAAAATTATTCCCACATGTTGTGTCATAAAATTTAATAAATTAATGATTGAATAACACCTAACATTATTATTTAGGGTGGAAAAATTTTCCCTTGTGCTTCGATATTCTTAGGTATAGGGATCCCATGCATCATTATATATTAAAAACTTGCTTATAAAATATCTTCACCTTAAAATAGGAGTAATTATTGTTTAGGGAGAAGTTTTTGAGGGGTGGGAAGCAGCAGGGGGCTAAAGATCTGTATGTTTGCTCCTTTGTTTTGGTTTCTAGCTATAATTTGCATCCAATCAATTTTTTTTTCAAACAAAAGTTTTGTAGTAAAATGCTCCAAATTTCTCTCAATAGCATGAATTACACATATTTTTTGTAGTCTTTAGATCACATCTAGATATCTTTAGATCATCTGATATAGTTCTTTTGATCACCCTATATAGGTCTTCAGAGAATTCCAAGATTTCTTTGAAGCATTGTGTGTATGTATTCGGAACACACCCAGATCATCTTCAAATTAATTATAGAGCATATTTGAAGTGTCATATAGTTCAATCTTTAGATCTCGCTTACTGAATCCTCAAAATTCTAGCCAAAAGAGTTGTAAATATTATGTGTTGTCTTCTCAAAATTACCCCATCATTGGGATGTTTTGTTGTACTAAAAATTACCCCATCCTTGGGATGTGTTCCTCTAGCCAAAATTACCCCATCTATGGGATGTGGTGTTGTACTCAAAACTACGCCATTCATCTAAGTTAAACACAATTACAATGTAAATAATCAGTAATAAATTACATACAAATAAATAAAAAATTGCATTCATATCCTACTTAGATTAGACTTTAAGTATTAAATTTAATATAATATATAACCAAATGCAACACTTTATGGATATTATAGCTATGATGAGCTATATGAAATGCTCATCATTTCTCCTCCACGCTTTACCTTTTACAAGTCCTCTCATAAATAAGTGGGATGACTCATCCTTAATCTAAATTTCCTAATTAAAACCTTTGACTTAGATCATAAACTTCAAAATTATGGCCCTAGTCATGGTGGCCCCTTGTCAAAAATCCAAGATCTCTAACAACTATATGCACCTAGGCTTCAAATTCAACTTCTGCTTAAGAATTCCAACACTACCATGGAGATAGAGGACAAAAAATGATAGGAGGCCTAAACCTCATCCCAATACAAACATATAAACCTCTTTCCTCTAAATGCTAAGTGATTATCTAGAAAATTACTTTGGCTCTTCTTAGACTCCATTTAGTATTCGTGGGGCTGAAGACTTTCCTACGCTTTAACTCAAGAGGTAATGTCTCCCACCTAGAAAGACTTGCATTGAAACTATTGGCATAATGGTGGTTGATAAAATCCCTAAAAGTATCAATATTATATCTCAATAGCTCATGATACTTGTTTTTCATATCCATATGATATAGTGGTTGAAAAGAAGAAATAAGTTTCTTTGATTCTAGAAATTTTGGTCTCATACATAACCCAGTGGTGCTTTGTAATTCAAAAATATATTATTGGCATGTTGTCATACCATTTGGTTCCTTAGAGTGGAGAGAAATGCATGAAATTGTGTCTCTCCAATAAATAAATTTATCAAAAAATCAGATTGATATCCTAACAATAAATTGAAAGTGTAGAACTCACAAATGGCATCTTGCCTTTCTTCAATGCTCTTTAAAAAAATGTTTATAAATACAAGCTCATCTTCAATGATATGTGAAAAGCTAAGGTACATTAACTAAATATACCATTTATAAAATTACTCATGTAAGAAATGAACATAAACTGATGAAGTCTATCTGCATGCTAATAGTTTCTTAGAAATAGCATAAATATGTTGGATAAAAGCTTGTTCTTTCTACAATTATAGATGGGATTCTACCAATTTCTTCTAAGATTCCTCCTAAAGTTTAGTAGTTTCATTCTTTAATTTTTTAATTTTATTATGGGTGATATGTGAGACAAAGATTATTTCATGTAATGGAATAGGGAAAGAGGGAACAACTCATATTGGACCCTCTATCTAAACTATAATCTCTCATGTTTCTCTTTGTATGGCCTAAATAGAGGCTTGTAACTCATAATTCCAAGCAATGAGATATATTATTCTATTAGTATGTTGGGTAATCATTATATTTCTATCATAAATACTTTTTCTTGGATTATTAATTAGATTACACTTATCAACATTGGCATCTTTCAAATCAATAATCTGAGTGTCTTTGATTACATGAGAATTCTACAAATTACTCAATTCTTGGGTCTATGAAAACATTACATTATGGACCTTAGTCTGTTCAACTTGTATTTCTTGAAGAATTATTTCTTATTCAGTAACTATAGTAACATATTCTTTCCACCTTTATTTCAAATTAGAAATCACCAAGTCCTTACCTTTTAAAGTTTAATGGAGAACATCTAACTCTATTTATTGTGATCTGATTATTTCCTCATGGCATGATGCAATTATTTTTCTTCATTGATAGAATGTGGAGATGGATCTTTTCCAATCAAGGGTGCTTTACCCTTATCAACAAAAGAGGGCATAGGATGCTCTAATTCTTGAGGTACAACTTCTGATATGGCCTACACATCTTATTATTATTATTCTTCTTCTTCTTGAAAGATAAGTCAGTGAATATGCTAGAGTTTAGTTGGAGGGAGATGAGGGGTGTCTCAAAAAAGTTCCATTTATCACTTTGATCTTCAATGTAGTATCTTTGGAACCAATGGTGGTGGAGATAGCCATTCTATAATTTGAACTATGGGTTATACAATCTGTATTGTAGTGGAAGGAGGTGAGGTAGGGTGTGGTATCTTTTTGGTAGGAACTAGAGAAATTTTTTGGAGGAAAGAGGACCAAGCCTTTTCATCCCTTGGTTTACTAAGAAAATAATGGTGATAAATGAGTGTAACCATCCCATGATGGTGGGTAGATTTAGTACCTCATCTTATCTTTCAAGAAACATTAATCAAAGGATTGTGAATAAAAGAGGGAAGATTGATCTTGTATTTTTTTGAACAGCTCCTTTCCTCAAGTGAAGAAGGAGTCTCATAGCATCTCCACCCACTACTGTAAATTGACCATCACAAGTGATATATTTCATTATCCAAAAAAACAACATTTTACTAAGGTTGAGGAAGACTTTTTCTTGAAATTCCCTTGGCCACTCCTTGGGGGGATTTGGCTAGTCTGGGGTGTGGCTCATTTCCTTCAACAAACATATAAATCAGGTCATAAAAACTGATATTTTCAATGCCAACTACTCCATCCTTAGGAATGAGCACTAATCAAAGAGGGATTTATTGGAATATTCTTCCCTTTGATAATATCATGATCTTCATCAAAATTATCATAGAATTATTGCATTATTTTTTAATGGAATACCTCAAACATTTTAAAGAAATTCAGCCAACTTGTTATTTCAAAAACGTCTTTGGTTGCTTCATCTTTTAGTAATGCATTATAGGATTTCAATTCACTTTTTTCCTTTCCCACCCATTTTCAAAGCAAGCACTATTTAATTTCAAATCTGACTATACTATAAAAACACAAAGCTTGAATTTGTGTAGGGAACATGAGAGTCAAGAGGTTAAAGATACAACACAAAAATTACTGGCAGCGATAATGCAAAAATGAATAGTAAAATAAGTTATATGATGTGAATATGACAATAATGATGGCATCAGTTATGGTTATCTCTTTAGATCATGCGAGATTAGTAATGATGTGTCATAGATGTATTGGAGGAGATTTTTTGAAAATACCATCACATCAAATCTATTGGAGGAGATATTTTGAAAACATTTTCATATCAAATTATGGATTGCAACATTTTTGGTCAAATGGCATTGTCTTGATTCTCAATGATAGAGGTGGATTATTCCCATTCATGATTTTTTAAATTAGGAGCATAGGTATAAATCTTTCGATCATAGATTCTAGTCTTCAGAGCTAAGTCACTAGTCTTCAGAGCTAAACCTTTAGACTTTGGAATAAAATTGTAGTCAATTCAAACTTTGTTTATATATATATATATATATATAAAGCACATTATATACATAAAGCACCTAATTTACAAAATATTTAAATATATTTATCACCTTATATATATATAAATAAATAAACTTAAATATATGGTGTTGTTTTCATATATTTATGGCCAATTGCATCTACTTAATCCATGTCTTTTTTGAAGAACCACTTGGAGGATTTATTGATGGAGGCAATAGTTGAGATGGAGTTAACCCTTGGAAGATAGGCATCTAGGGAGGAAACCTCTCCACATGGTATAATAAGTCATTTTAGTGTTTGTCATTCATGGCTAATGTAATGGTATTGAAATTGGTGTCTCAAAAGACTATGTTGTCCAATATGAATAGAGAAATAAAAACTATTCAGACTTGGTAGTTCCAGATGTTTCAACTTTAACCATGCATTTTGAATTTTGATTAATGATATCATATATTATCTTAATGCAGGATGAATGCATATAAGTCTTTTTTGGTAAGCTTGATTAATGTAATGCTGATGGTGATCCTGGTTCATATCATATTAATGGCAAGTTTGTCAAATTTGAACTATTACTTTTAGCAATTAGTTTCACCCTAATTCAATTTAGCTTTAATTTAAATTTTATTTGTCATCAATTTTAGCTGTAAATATAAATATTACCACCTTTCAACATGTGGCTACCACCTCAGATATAGTTAATTACTTATGTGGCTTGAATATGACTAAGATGCCTAGTTGGCTCAAAATCCAAACATGTGGCACCTTTTGATTGCCTTTTAAATTATTAGAATGTAACTTTACATGATGACTCATCAGTTTCTCTCCACGTGGTGACCGTTAATTTATAGTGAGCTCTCACATGGTGTCTTTTAATTTTGATACCTTGAAGGGGAAATCCACTCTTGTGCCTATTTGAAAGGTATCTCCTAGGAGATACCTTGAAGGGGAAATACACTCTTGTGCATGTTTTCAAGGCATATCTTAAGAGATATCTGGAATTTATTACAAATACCTTTAAAATATCACTCAGTGGCTCTCGTGTAAAGGAAAATTCCACTTAGTCCTTGAAGGAGAAATAACCTCTCATGCCTATTTGAAAGGTATCTATTAGGAGATAACTTAAAGGGGAAATCCACTCTTTTTTATGTTTAAAAGGTATCTCATAGGAGATAAATTTAAGGTATTACAAATGCCTTCAAAATATCACCCAATAGTGCCTTCCATGTAAAGGAAAATTGTACTTGTTCCTTGAAGGAAAAATCCACTCTTGTTCTAGTTTGAATTGTATCTCATAGGAGATATATTAAAGGGGAAATCCACTCTTGTCAATGTTTAAAAGGTATATCCTAAGAGATACATTGAAGGTACTATAAGGGCCTTTGAAATATCACCCAGTAATGCCTTCAGTGTAAAGAAAAATTCCACTTAGTCCTTGAAAGAAAAATCCACTCTTGCCCCTAATTGAAATGTATCTCTTAGGATATACCCTGAAGGGGAATGTCCATGTTTGAAAAGTATCTCCTAGGAGATACATTTAAGTTAATATAGGGGCCTTCAAAATATCACCCATTATTGCCTTCCATGTAAAGGAAAATTCCACTTATTCCTTGAAGGTGAAATCCACTCGTGTGCCTCTTTGAAATATATCTCTTAGGAGATAACTTGAAGGTAAAATAAAATCTAGTGCATATTTAAAAGGTATCTCCTTGGAGATAACTTGAAGGTATTACAAGGGCCTTCAAAATATCACCCAATAGTGCCTTCCATGTAAAGGAAATTTTCACTTATTCCTTGAAGGACAAATCCACTCTTGTTCCTATTTGAAATGTATCTCCTAGGAGATACCTTGAATGGAAAATACACTCTTGTGCATGTTTAAAATGTATATCCTAGGAGATACATTGAAGGTATTATAGGGGCCTTCAAAATATCACTCATTAGTGCCTTTTATGTAAGGGAAAATTACACTTGTTTTTTGAAGGAGAAATCCACTCTTGTGCCTATTTGAAATGTATCTCCTAAGAGATACCTTGAAGGTAAAATCCACTCTTGTGCATGTTTGAAAGTTATATCCTAAGAGATACATTAAATGTATTATAGGGGCCTTCAAAATATCACATGGTAGTGCCTTCTATATAAAGGAAAATTCCACGTGTTCCTTGAAGGAGAAATACACTCTTATGCATATTTGAAAGGTATCTCCAACGAGATACATTAAAGGGAAAATCCATTATTTTTCATATTTTAAAGGAATCTCCTAGGAGATACCTTAAATGTATTACAAGGGCATTTAAAATATCACCTAGTAGTGCCTTCCATATAGAGGAAAATTGCACTTGTTCCTTAAAGGAGAAATCCACTCTTGTCTCTATTTGAAATGTATCTCCTAGGAGATATATTGAAGGTAAAATCCAATCTTGTGCATGTTTTAAATGTATCTCTTAAGAGATACCTTGAAGGTATTACAAGGTCCTCAAAAATATCACCTAGTAGTGTCATTCATGTAAAGTAAAATTACACCTGTTTTTTGAATGAAAAATCCACTCTTGTCCCTATTTTAAATGTATCTCCTAAGAGATACCTTGAAGGAAAAATCCACTCTTGTGCCTATTTGAAATATATCTCCTAGGAGATACCTTGAAGGTAAAATACACTCTTTTGCATGTTTTAAAGGTATCTCCTAGGAGATACATTAAAGGTATTACAAGGGACTTCAAAATAACACATGGTAGTGCCTTCTATATAAAGGAAAATTTCACTTGTTCCTTGAAGGATAAATCCACTCTTGTTCCTATTTGAAAGGTATCTCCTAGGAGATACCCTGAAGGGTAAATAACTCCTATGCATATTTTAAAGGTATATCCTAGGAGATACATTTAAGGTATTATAGGGGCCTTAAAAATATCACCCAATAGTGCCTTTCATGTAAAGGAAAATTACACTAGTTCCTTGAAGGAGAAATCCACTCTTGTCCATGTTTGAAATGTATCTCCTAAGAGATACCTTAAAGGGTAAACCCACTCTTTTGCATGTTTAAAAGGTATCTCCTAGGAGATACCTTGAAGGTATTACAAGGGACTTCAAAATTTCACCCAATAGTGTCTTTCATGTAAAGGAAAATTTCACTTGTTCCTTGAAGGAAAAATCCACTCTTGTCCCTATTTGAAATGTATCTCCAAGGAGATACTTTGAATGATAAATCCACTCTTTTACATGTTTGAAAGATATATCCTAGGATATACCTTGAAGATATCATAAGGGCTTTCAAAATATCACCCATTAGTGCCAAAATAGGATATTACACTTGTTGACCACTTATTTATACAATTACCAATAGTGCCTTTTGTGTAAAGGAAAATTCACTTATTTCTTGAAGGAGAAATCCACTCTTGTGCATGTTTTAAAGGTATCTCCTAGGAGATACCTTGAAGGGTAAATCCACTCTTGTGCATGTTTGAAAGGTATATCCTAAGAGATACATTGAATGTATTCCTACTTTCATCAGTGCTTTGGGCTTTGGAAGAATTTTTTAAAATATTTTGTCCGAAATAATTTCCTTGAAGAAATTGAACTTGGCATTTTCTCCTAATAAATTGACATTACACTTTTATCAAAGAAAGAACTTTTTGTTAGGATTTTTGTGTAGGAAAAATTCCTAAAGGGTAAGTTCCCTTCAAACTTTTTTTCATGGATAAAATGTCTAAAATAAATAAGGACTTTACATTTTTTCCAAAAGAATTTAGACTTTTCTTTCAAAAAAAAATTCCACAGGCAAAATGCTTGAAGGGCAAGTTCCCTTTAAATTTTTTAACAAAGATAAAAAAACCAAAACAAATGGACCTTACACTTTTCCTAAAGGAATTGGACTTAGCTCTTTTGTCAAAAAAAATCATACCTTTGCACTTTTGTTGAAGGGTAAGCACCCTTCAAAACTTTTATGGCAAGAAAAATGTCCAAAAAAAAGGACTTTACATCTTCTTGACAATATGCAATTCTTTCAGAAATTTTTCCTATGGTAATATGCCTAAAGGGAAATTTCCCTTCAAACTTTTACCATGGACAAAATGTTTGAAAAAAATAACCCTTCGTATTTTTTGCAAAAAACTTAGCCCGATGCAAGTAGGATTTGGACAAGACATTGAATTCCTTTAGACTTTTTGTAGCAAACAATATATCTGACAAAAAGAAGTCTTCAAGCTTTTTGATCAAGATAAAAATCCCAAAGACCTATTTTTGTTAGACATTATATTCATGTAAAACTCCCAAAAAGGTCTAAAGGGAAGACACATTCACCAAAAAAAGATTAGATTAAGACTTAGTTAATTTTCACATGAACTTGACCTTGTAAAGGAGCACTTGGAGATAAATGTTGGGCTAAATACTTAGGCATTTACAGTTGACAAGGCCCCAATTACTTTAGTGCAATTTTGGTCACTTACATAGACTCTCTCCTAGGGATGCATATCCCCTATGGGTGTGAAAAAAACCTCATAATTTAAGACCATGTGCCAATCCATTGAGATATAGAGTTAAGACTTAGAAATTTTATGAAATATTCATGAAGTCCCAACAAAACATGGTAGACTGACAAAAAATAGATTAGATGGATATGAAAATGAACACATAATAAAAAACACCAAGGGAAACTATACAAATAAGGCCCAAATTAGAGGGGAAATAAATCAATAAAAATATAAATTGACGGTTTTCAAGGAGTCTATATGACAAATCAGATCATATTTCTACTAGTCATTGATTTGGTCAAGGCCACGCTTTACTAGCTTGTCCTTATGAATGATTTGTTCTCTCAATTTGTAGCTGATAATTTCACCTAGGGCACCATGCCAATCTAAACTCCCATCCTAAACTTATTTATTGGAGTGGTATTATTGCCTTTGTATGTCATGGTTTCCTTGGGGATAATCCATGAATTCAACACCTTTTCCATAATATTATCTTGATTCCATGAAACTAGCCTATGTTTGTCAAAATAAGTATTTGGTGTTGGTAGTGACAAATAACTCTAAAAATATACTCTAGATATGCACACCACAACCATTTAGTTACACATATGATGTAAAAAATCATCATACATAACCTTGCATATGAAGAATAAGTCTTGGAGGAGGTTGATGCATGGCATCACCTCAAGATTGCTTATAATTGAATTCAATCCCTATATCTTAAATGCTAGAAAGTCTATCATGAATAGTCACTATGAGGGAGATATATTTTCATCCAATGAAAACATGTTAGTAGAATCAACAACATCCCATAATTCATAATAGTTCTTATACCTATTGTCAAAAATGGTGGCATCATAAACTATGTCCTTGAATTTGACTAAACCCTTGATAGAAAATGTTGATGGTAGAACTGCTCCCTTGAATACCTTAGATGAAGATGTCATTATAATTATATGTAGTTCTTATAGTTTATTTACATGCTCTATGAAATAAGGTCATTTCTATTATTCGCTTCTTTACTTGTAATAGTCTCATAGGTAACTAAGGCTTTTTTGCATAAGATAGCAGTCAAGTTTGAATTCATTTGAGAGCAATGAAGACATCATTGATTACACATCATGTATATAGACTTTAGCATTCAATTTTACATTATAAATTCCCAACATTCACATGTTTTGTACTTTATGCATAGTTTATATCTAGTTAATTTAGTTGGCAGGTATCTTTAGCAAGTATAGGAAAGTATTTTGCTTTATTGGCCAAGTATAGTGGAATTTTAGTAGTCAAGAATTGGGAGTCAGGTTTTATGTTGTGATGAAGCCTATAAAATATCTAAACAAAACTTTCAAAAATAAATGATGATACAAAAAACATAAAGAGAAAAAAATTTATAAAATATACGTCATTCAAAACATTTGTTCACATAAAAATTTTGATGCAAAAGCTCCAAACAAAAAATTCTAAAGACCAAAAGTCCTGAATAAAAATTTTGAAGACCAAAATCTATCAGACAAAATGTTTGAACAAAAAACCCAAAGATCAAAATCTAATAATAGGGCCTAAATGTCTAAAAACCAAATCCTAAATACATTTCTTTTGAATAAAACTAATTCCTATAAAGGTCCTTTAATTTATCACCCAGTAGTGCCTTTAGGGTCAAGGAAAATTTTACTCATGTGCATGTTGAAGGTGTCTCTTAGGAGATACTTTCAATTTTCCCTTCATTTTATTAAAATTCCCTTCAAATTATCTCCTAGGGGATTCCTTTCAAGGGCCTTGTATTTCCTTGAAGGCATGGCAAAGCTCTTGAGTGTAATTCTTGTTCAATACAAAATGATGCAATGATGGATTTTCATTTTTCAACTCTCTCTTGATGATATTATGAGGTCTATAATTTTTATGGGTTTCACATTGAATCTTAGAATTAAGACACCTTTACTCTTCAATAAGATCTATAGAAGACCTTAAACACAACAATCAATGTATTGTTAACTACCTTCTTTAATTGAAACACCTATTTACTAATTAAATCATTTATACACCATAATAAATATGGGTAAGTTCCACCTCAAGGTATCTATAATGAGACTCCTTCAAGAGCCTTGTAATATCATAATGGGTGACTTGAAATTATCTCCTTGAGGGTAACGTGAGTTATCTTAATGGGTGACTTGAAATTATCTCCAAAAAGTTTCACTCTGGAAAGATTCCAAAATATGGGGAAGGGTAGAGCAGAAAAGAAAGTCCATATGATCTCAAGATTTACCTTTGAATATGGATTCTTCATGGAAAAGTGTTTTTAAAATCAATTTTTGTTGTGAGTAGGTGTTACACACACACAAACAAACATAGTCAAGTAGTCTAGGAAAGTTTGATATAGGAAAAATTAGATATCTAGGCCAAAGGTTTCTCCTAAAAGATACCTTAAATGAGAAATCCACTCTTATGCCTATTTGAAAGGTATCTCATTGAATCCCGTATACACCTAAATGACATTGGTTAAGTTCAACCTCAAGGTATCTATGGATCATAATCCATATTTTGAAGTTTTGGGGTAGTTAGCCTTTTCATCATGGATGTGCTTGGAAAAGTTTGGTGGGTGGTGTATTATCCTCCTCTTTCATAGGTTCCCCTTCTTCATTTTTTGGCTAAGTCTCAATCCCTTTAGCTGACGACATGTGTCATCATGGCACTTCTCAAGAAAGAAGAGAGTTATTATTTAAAGTAAAGGTGTGTCATTGGATGAGGGAAGTGGGCCCCATTTCTAAAACAAATTCTAGAGGTAATTTAGAGAGAAAAACATGTCACCACAATGCTTATTCTAAGCATCATATGAATCCCAAAGGTTGCTTCATAGATCACAATTTTAACCCACATATGTGAATCTTTCCATAGGAAATTGTTCACTGAGAGTGAGAGTTTTAGGTATAAAAAGTATCCACTAGGAGATTACTTCATGTGTAACTTGAACGTATCTCCTAGGAGATAACTTAAAAATATCACAAACCATAATAACACTTGGAAAGTTTAATCTCAAAGTATCCAATAGGATATTCCTTTTAAGGGCCTTGTAATACCTTCATGGATAACTTGAATGTATCTCCTAATATATACCTTGAAGATATTAAAAGGACCATCAAGGTAAAGGAAAATTTTGGAGGTACAACAAGGTAATTATGTGGATCTAAAACTATTAACATAACAAGGAAAATTGTTAAATTGAATTGAGGTAGAATGAGCACATGCATAGGAGGACCTAAAATGTGTACTCTCCCAAGTATTATAAGATCCTTAAATTTATCAAATAGTAGTGATTTCAAGGAGAAGGAAAGTTCTACTAGGAGATACATCAACATCCCTTTAAATGTATGATAGTACCCTTCGAGATGTCCACTAGGAAAATCCTTCAAGGGCCTTGAACTACACTTATAATACCATCATGGTTAACTGGAAGGTATCTCTTATGAGATGTATTGTATGAAAAATTCAATATTTTGCATAATTAAAAGGTATCTCCTAGGAGATACCTTGAAGGTACCTATTGATGGGCATTTTGACACATATTAGAAACATACTTCCCCTCATCTTTCTCCTTTAAAAAAAATGTTTGTGGATTCCTTTATCCATCAGATTATATTAGCTAGTGCATATAACTTATTTTTGGTTTGGTCATACCTTATTAGTATAAGTGTGAGTTAATGTATATACTACTAATATTTAATATGTATTTTGTATTGTAATTTATAATTAACAATTATCGATATACATTTAATCACAAAAATATTTTCATGAACTGATGTAATATGTAACTTGTATTTTAAAAAATATCAATATTTAAATCATTTCAATTGCTTTACATAATGTCTTCAGGTGAAAAAAGGAATTTCCACACTTAAAAGGTAGAAGAAGGCCTCACTCAAAGAGAATTTGGATAAAAGGTATAAGAAGGCCTCACTCCAAGGGAATTTGGATAGAGTATTATTAAACTACCAAAACTAAAATTAAATCCACATCAACATCTTCCATTTTATGATGGTGACAAATTCCTCTTTTTGATTGGTATTTTGAATTGTTTAGTCTGCCAAACATGCATGCAGATATATACTTGTTTAGCACTATATCAAAAAAAGAATCTTTTCTGATTGGAATAATCCTTGCCTATGATAAGGATGAACTTGAAGATGACCTTAAATTCCAACTAGAATTATGGACTATATAAGATTAAATTCTCCATCAAGCTAAAACTAATTTCAATAAATTTACACCTAGTAAAATTTAATTGATAGAAAGTATTTTTTCTCCTTCCTATGAAACATTTGGGTTTCATTTGATGAGCTATGACAACCTTCAAATGTTTAGGTTGATAGATAGAGATAATTTGGTCATTCAAATACAAAATATGTTTAAATAAAAACATGAAAAAAGGGCACCAACTTCTTCTATTTTCCACCATGTAAACATGTATTTAAGATACCCTACAGTCATGACAAAAAAATTGAAGAAACAAGACAAGCAAGGGCAACATATTTATATGTATATTTAAAAGAGGCCATACAAGTACTCACTCCAATAGATAAAAATAAGATCAAACAAAATGTGGGAACACATTTGTTGACACAAACTTCTAATGAGACACACAGTGAATTCTCTACATGGTATATTTCCTCTAGAAATTACACCTTGAACTTTCTTATAGAGCTCTGTGAATTGGGAGATGCTAATATCAAAATAAGAAATCTAAATTAAAGAGGGGTGAATGATATAATTCATTCATTTGTAAAAAATAATGAGGTTCTAATGAAGGATGCTTTATTAATTTCTTTTGATCTAAGAAACCCCAAATGTATTATTAAATCAAAGGAAGTCCTAGAAGATATGATGGAGAAAAAAATATAAGGTTCAAAATTGCAAATGGATAACACACAATTACAGCACTACAGAGAATTATTTTAGATGAGGAATATAATTCAATATCATTAAGAAATAATTTTTTTAATAGAAAGGAAAGATTTCTAAAAACATGTACTTTATTCCATATTGTGCACAAAATATGTGACCAATATAATGAATCCAACAAAATAATTTATAAGGCTTCATTTGTAGAAAGATTTTGATCTACACATGACCTTATCAAATTGAGAGGTTGGAATAATATTGAAATAAGAAAAAAAAGATGGAAGAAATACATGAACAAGATAGACACTTATTCACACAAATGAACTATTCAACGCAACAACTGTAGGATAAAAAGTGCCTTCTTTTCATGAAACAACCCATTTGGGATTGTTTTGATAAGGCATTTGATTTGTTTGATATTGGTACTTTACCTAATTCATATAAACAAGATTTAAATCTAATTGGTATAATAGTACTTATAAATATCCAAGGGCTTTTAGACAAATAAAAAATAAAACTAGCTGATTTATTAGAAAAAGGGTATATTTCTTTCTTGAAAACCTCTAGGTACAACAACATGGATGCTTGGTGAAAAAAGGTGATGCTAGAAAGTAACATATTATCAAAAATTGCATATTTTTTTCAACCATGATACGACACTACCACTAGACAAAATAATCACACCTAAAGAGGTAATGGAGCATTATACAATTTCTATGAAAAGGTTTGTTGATTTGTGTGTCCTAAATAAAGGTATTTTAAAAAATGAAAAAGCTTAGGAAGTATTATCTCAAGATTCATTAATAATATTGAAAAATTATCTACATAATGATGAAGGTTACCTTCCCAAAATAAATACATAAATATTCAACTGCTATTATAGGCCCCCATGTCTTTGTCTATCCATTTTAGAAGATTTTAGTGAAATGTTCATTCTTGGTCTAAAGTCTAATTTAATCATTATTGATATTTTGAATCTCACTGAAGTTTTTAAGGAAGAACATCTTCACCTATTTTTTCAAGCAATGATTGATAAAGTTATTATTATGGCCTTCAATGTATTCATCATCCACAAACTAGAACATTTTTCTATAATTCAGACCTCTCTTAATAATCTACATGTTTTTTATTTCCATTTCATGCAAGATACGGGTGTCATACTATGGGGTCCAGATAGTAATGGATTCGATTAGACACATATTATAGGTATCAATTTATGTCAGGATCCCACTCATTTTTAGCTACAAGTTTTTAACCCCCATTCATAACAAAGTAGATTAGAGGAAGGATTTAACATCTACAAAGATGTACTAACATTTCAAATGATTAGTTCACATAAAACAAGAATGCCATTCAAAAAAGCTAGATAACATATTTTGAGAGAAATGTATCTCTAACCTCAATGATTCAGATGCATGTGATTTTCTAGGGGTATATACAGGATCTGGATTGGTGCATGCTTGTACAAAATGTTAAATAAATTTATCCTGCATTAAAAAATTTGAAGAATAAAATATTTTTAATGTTCAATTTCAAAATTGTTTGGCAAACTTAAAGCAACCAATACAAGAATAACCACTTCGATTAGTATCGAGTGCATAACATTTTTAATTTATTTTATAATTATGTTTCATTTTTAAAATATAACATATTAATAATCTTTAATTTTCAAACATAACAGCTTAATAATCTATCAATGTGTATCACTAATGGCATTGTATGCAAGTGAAGAAACAATAATAAAGAAAGATCATATTAATGAACATGACACATTTCAAGTTGAATAAGGTAAGATAAGATCATGCATATTTTTTAAATTATGTATTTTTTTATTTATCATTGATTCATAATACTAACAAAAATTTCTTCATATGTTTATGTCTCAATTAAAATAGTTCACCATGCAGCTCTAAAACTTTGTGTCTCCAACACAACAACCCATGACATAGCTCTTCAGGTTGGTACCTCCATAAAAAAAACACAAGATAAAAATCTAAAATAAGATGCATTTTTAAAATACAAATATCAAATCAATTTATGACAAGAATTTTTAGTTACTACATTATATAATACCTTGTAGGGAATAAAGAACCAAAGTTTCAACAAAAGAGTGCACCTATACAAACTACAAAAAGTCAAAAAAAGGGTGAAAACCCCTTTCAATAAATGTGTAATTATATAATTTCATAAAAGTCTATAATATATTAATTATATTTAATTACTTAAACACATTACAATTGATTTTTTCTTCATGGACAAGAGATTTGAGAAGACAATAAAATATAGACTTGTATCAGCTTGGGATTTGGAAGTGTGGGTTCATTTTATTGTTGTGTATACTTGAATGTGGTTGTATTTACCAAGAAAAAGGTTTTTTACATGTTTAATTTGCCCAATTTAAAATAACACAATATGTGTTATACTATGTCTTCAATATAATAAATATTGATGTAAAGTATCCATGTGTTCTTTATCAATTAAAAATAATAAAGTATATTATTCTAGAAATAATTATATTGCTATTGATTTAAATAGTTTTTAATTTGATGTATCTTATTATAATTATATGAAGGGGGTTTAACTATTAAGGTGTATATTCATTTGAATTTAGTGATATTGAACTATGGATTAGAAGAGTAAATCCTATTTTGTTTGTTATGATGGGTTTTATAAACATATAAATATGTATTGGTATGCATAAGAACAATTGATACTTTCATTATTGTAATAATATAGATGTTGGCTGATAAATGTTACATTCCTATCAACATCTATGAGAAATGAGCTATGCTAAAATGTGAGTGTTTCTAATTTTGATAAAGTTATGGTCAAGTTATAAGGATTCAATATGAATATTTATATGTTGGTGATGTAATCTACACTGCCTACTTATGCAAGTTGTGTCCTAGTTATCTATCATCATTTACTTTACTTTATTTTATTTTAATTTTTGAGATCCTATTATTTGTGAAAGATATATCTTTGGACTATTGTAATTTAATGCATTAATAGCTATTAAGATCTCTTATCATATCCTTCAACTTATATCTGCATCTAGACTCTTCCAATAGATGTTATAAATACATGTATCTGCAATGTTATTTGCATGCCTAAGAGCATCCCAACTGAAGATGGTAGACTATGAGAGAATTATGTCATCAAAAAATCTATCAGGAATGAGTGAGTGAGTATTTAGGAAGGATATGTAATCGTCATAGGCCTCAGAATGGCCATGGAATTTATGTTGTTTTATTGAGCATGGTATCTCATCACTATTTATCTGAAATGTGTTTAATGAATATTGACTATAATTCCTAAATGAGATTATATAAATGATAATATAAGTTGTCAGTTCTTATCTTTGTTATTTAATATGTTTTTGAATGGATCTTTGTATGTTTCAATACTGAATGGTTTGACAGATCTATCTATATGTGTTCTTTCTAATGTCACTAGTTATTTTCCCAACTTTTCAATACTACAAGTGGTTCTATCATTGGCATTGTAAGGGTTACCACTCTAAGTGGTCTATCAGTTCTTACATTGTATGCATATGTATGTTATAAAATTAGTAATAAAAATGGCACATCCATGTATAATGAGTATAGTTATAATGTGCCTGAGCATGTATTTAATTTTATGTGTTTATCTGAATCTTTATAAGATTTAAGGAAATGCAAAAATAATGATTCAAATGAAATGCATTATGTTTTTATGTTATAATAATAAATGCAAATCAAAAGCACATCAATGACCAATATAGTAACATGTAAAACATTTTCTTAGAAAATTTCTATGTTATATTTTTTGTAATATAATATTGCTAATAAATTATTCATTTTTTAACAAATTACAGACATTTCAAAGGAGGAGCTAAAATTGACTTCTAAAAAACTATTGATTTTGGGGTTGGATGACTTATTATTTATTGTGCATAAAACAAAAGATATGCAAATGCATCATATGAAAAAATATATATAAAATATGTCATACTACATTTGAGATCATTCCAAAGAATATTTGAAGGTGGCACTATAGTCTTTTTCTCATGTTGGCATTTGGTCGATGATAGAGGAGAATCATTTGAGGATACTCATTCAAGCCATGGGTTACACAAGTTAAAATTTCATGTTTGTTTAGGGGAAAATATATTATAAGCCATTAAATATAAACATAAATAAATTGGATGAATTTATTTTTTAAGGGACCTTTGAAGATGATTTTTTAATTGCCAACACGTTCGTTGATTGTAATTTTCAGAATTGTGTTAAAAAACAAAAATTGAAAATGATTTATGTCAAATCAAGTAGATATAATGGAAATGGAATTAAAAAAGATGAAAAGGATTGGAGAATAAAAATGGCATCTATCATCACATTCTTGGGAGAAATCAAAAATATATGAACCAATGTTTAGAAAGATGTAACTTCTCCATATTATGATTCTTTCAAGTGTATTTATTGATTATAAACTATAATTCTAGTAATAAACATTATCAAAAATTTCATACAAATAAATTCTAAATTATTTCAAATATACTTCAATTAATTTCAAATTAATTAATTCTAATTTAGAGTTACTTTGATCTGATTAAGTGCAAGTGGATACTCAATCAATTTATCTTGAAATTTCCCAACTTGATCCTGTAGTATATTGACACTTGCTCTTGAAGATCTTCCCAATGAACAACAAACAATTGTCAAGATATTTTATTATGTAGATGAACTAAATTGCTTAATATGTTTTCATCCATAATTTGGCTAGTCAAACGATGACATGTGTCCCAAAAACAAAAGGTACTTCAAAGGATCAATGATCGATATTAAGGCCTAGAAGGGTACCATGAGTTTAAAATAATCCAATCTATTCACAATGATTCGCTCCCAAATGGTTCGAACTAATTTAATTTATTTGGAATATAGAAAACATATTTATGGAGAAAATATTCTCCACTCAATTTTAGTGGGTATAATTTCAAATTATTTAAAATATCCCAATTTAATCAAAATTATCCATGCTTAAATGGTTTGAAACAGTCTAATTTATTTGGAATAAATAAAAATTATTTTTGGAGAAAATATTCTTCACTCCATTTTATAGGTACAAGTCTAAATTATTTAAAATAGCCCTATTTATTCAAAATGATCTATGCCTAAATGCTTTGAAACAATCCAATTTATTTTGAATATAAAAAAAATATTTTTGGATAAAATTCTCTTCACTTCACTTTAGTGGGTATAAGTCCATATTATTTAAAATAGCCTAATTTATTTGAAATTATATATGGCTAAATGGTTTGAAACACTCCAATTTATTTAGAATATAAGAAATATTTTTTTTTGAGAAAATTTTCTCTTGTCCACTTTAGTGGCTATAAGTCCAAATTACTCAAAATAGTATAATTCATTAAAAATGATCTATGGCCAAATGGTTTGAAATAGTCCATTTTATTTGGAACATAAGAATATTATTTTTGAATAAAATTTTCTCCACTCCACTTTAGTGGGTATAAGTCCAAATTATTCAAAATGGTCCTTTATATGTCATAAGATTCTCTTCTTTGGTCTAGTAATGATTGGTAACTTGAATAACAAGTGTTTGAGAATAACCAAAAACTTCAATGTCTTTTATATAAAGCTTATTAACAAGGCCTCATATTCAATTATGTTTTTGGTAGAATTAAAGGATAATCTATAGGACAAAGGCATTTATTTACCCTCAAAGTTGTGAAATATAATATTAGCACCTGCCCCTATTCTACATTTGTATCCATCAAAGAACATTATCCATGGATTGGAATATATATTATATGCCTCAAACTCATCACAAAAAGATTTCGTTAGAAGAAAGGTTTTGGTAAGGGAGCTATAGCTAATTGGTTGGATACAGTTTGACATTTTATTAACTTTTGTGATATAAATTTAAGATCAAACTCTATAAGTTGTATCACCCATTTTATAATGTATGTGTTTAGGTGTGTTTTCTTCATAAGGAACTTTAATACATCTTATGTAATTATAACATGAACCTCATTATTAATCAGATAATGTCAAAGATTTTGGGTATCGAAAACTAAGGTTAGACATATATTTTTTATTGTTGTATATCTCATTCATAATCAACTAACTAGTGACTGATGTAATAAATTGTGCACTCTTTGTGATCATCATAATATTGTGCTAATAGGGCCCCAACATCCTCATGAATGGCTAAGATATAAAGAATTAATGGTCCATCTAGAATAGGAGGTATGAAAATTGGTGGGTTTAATAAATATTCTTTGATTTTATCATAGCTATTTTGACAAACATCACCCCATACGAATTTTGTGTCCTTTTTTAGCAAACACATGAAAATAACTATTTTATCAACTGATTGAGCAATGAAGCACTAGATAAGCTAAATTATACCCTATAAACATCGTAATTAATTTAGATTGGTTGGTTATGGCACTTTTAAAATGGATTACCTTTTTTAGATCAACCTCAATACATCGCTAAGAAATAATATACCCAAGGAGATTTTCCAAAGATATTCTGAAAACACATTTTTGAGGATTAAATTGAACATTCAACTTTTTCAAGAATTCTAATATTTATCATAAATCAGTAACATGGTCTTGGTGATGTTTGGATTTTTCAAGTAAATAATTGACATAATACTCAATAATTGTTTGAATGAAATCATGAAATATATGAGTCATGTCCCTTTGATATGTGGCTCCTACTTTTTTGAGTCCAAAAGGCATGACCATATAAAAAAATGTGCCCCATAGTGTATTAAATGTTGTATATTGTTGATTGATAAGGTTAATTTAAATTTGGTTATATCTGACCAAGTCATCCATAAATGAAAATGTCTCATATCTAGGTTTAGAATCAACAAACATGTCACTATTAGGTAATGAAAAATCATTTTTTAGACAAGCCTTGTTGAAATCATGGTTATCAGTGCAAAAGTGAATATCACCATTAGGTTTTATAATAGGTTCAATGATAGAAATGCATTCAAAATGTGTAATAGATCTTATAAAGCCCACATCTAAGAGTTTCTAAATTTTGTCTTTTACCAATAATGTCACTTTAGGATGCATCTCATGAATATTATATTTAACTAACTTTGCATCTGAGTAAAAAATTATATTATGAATGGCCACTCATGTGTCAATCCTAGCCATATCTAAATATTCCCAAGAAAAAAGTTTAGAAAAAATATGAAGGAATTGTTGATAGGCTTTGCCTTCATCATCTTGCATCATTTCTATAAATAGAATTAGTTGAGGGTCTTTATCTGTTCCATAAATATATTTGATTATTTCTTCATTTAGAAAATTGGATCTCTCTATGATAAATGGTGTAGTAGGAATAAATTTCAATGCATCATGTTGGACATTGGTATCATCATTCTTGTCATAGTAATCTTGAGAAGAGGTGACACAAGGAAACCTATTCCTATGACAGAAGGAAGGGAGATCCTCATATGGCCCCAAGTACTCTAGTAATGATTCATCATTAGATAACTCATCTAGTATCATAATTTTCATAGAATCATTCTCATCAATCAAATTAGGGTTAACTAATTTGAGCTCAGTTGTATAAATATGCATAAATTCTATTTTGGCATTTTGAAAACAAGTTTTACTATGAGATTTATGCTTGTGACTTGTATCTTTTTCTACAAAACACAAGCCTTGAAGGTTTGTATTATTTTTATGAGAGATAGGTTGAGTTATGCCTTGCTCATTTTACCCAACCATTATCCTTTGTACCCATATTTCAGCAAATATCAAGAACTAAAAGTAAGATTATTGGATTATAGGGTGGGATTATTTGTTTTTTTAACCATTTTATAATGTTTGAAGGGACTAGTATCCATTGGACAAGTGTAAATGAATACCTAATTATTGACCAAATTTGACTTTTTAATCAAATTGGGGAACCTATAGTAAAAAAATTGACTTTTTAAGTATAAATGGGGTATAATTTGAGTGTCATGGGGTGTATTACATGTTAATTAATCTCAAATGATGTTATATTGGCCTTGGTTAATTAGTTTTTATGTCCATTTATCATTTTAGGTCATTTTAGAGGTCAAAAAGGTGAATTTAATGTTTTGTACAGGTTTTTTGGGAAATTTGAATGTGTAAAAATGTGATTTCATGCCCCATGTGTCTTGAGAAGTCTTAATTAATTGATAAAACTAAAATATGGTAGGTTATGCAGAAGAATGGGCAGTTTTCTTGAGGAAGAAGAGTAATTTGGCACTTGTATGGCCTCTTTAGGAAGTGTACCACTTGTAAAAGTTTTAAATATGACTCTTCATCTCCCAAATGCTTATTTCCATTTTTTTATTTGGATGTGTCATTTATTTCTCAAAACCATTCAGCTCTTTTTTTACCATTCTTAGCAAGTAAAAGTGACTTACATGTTTGTACTTGGTATAAATAGATCATGAGGTTTTAGAAAAAAAATATCTTGGAAGATGATATTAAACTTAGATACATTCATTTTCATATAATTAGTTTGAAAATTTATTAAATTTTCTTTATTAACCATTGCTAACAAGTTGACTATGCAAATCTGCTAGTGGTTTCATGCACCCTATGGTTTTTTATCTTGTTTGGGAGATTTCATATAATATAGATGCTGATGTTGCTCCCAAATGATTTTTTATTTTTCCTCCTATGGTTCCCATTATTGGTTTCATGTTTCATGGTGTTTAGATGAGCCAATAACCTCAAATTTGTAGATTGGTCTCTTTCAAGTGCAATGGGCAGTTTTCACAATTTTATGGAACTTTGTATTTCTCCATGGTTTCAAAAAGTTTTATTAAGTTCATTAAAATGTTTTTAAATTTCTCTTTATTAATCCTTCACCTTAAATTTCCATTATTCAAAGTAAATTTCATGAGTTGTAGTCATGGAGCACCATATGTCAACTTTGCTCACTGTTTACTTGTAACCATGGTTAGGCATGTGTATTAAACCTGTATGGAATGTTTATAGAGGTGTGATGAAGGTTTAAAGGCCCTGATGTATCCTTTATCAACATTAATAAGTTATCAAAGTTTCATTTGGTATAAAAGGAGGAACTAAGCAGTCATAAAGCATTTTCTCACCTAGTCAGCCATGAAAATGCTCTTCTACAGGGGATTCAAAGGAAGGATAACGCATCATATGAAGTATTTTACCTTGTCTTGGAATGATGTTGAAATATCCATATGAAATATTTAAATGGTTTAATATTGATGGTAATGTTATACTTCAGGTTCATAATTCACATTCATTCTTAATGCCCATGTCTGCCTGCATACAACTTCATCTCCACTTATAGGGGTCCTCATCGAAACCAAACATATTGAAATGTGGTGTATAAGCTAAGGATTGTCTTGAGAGTATGGAAAATCCTTTTGAAACTTTTTAAAAGGGTTAAATTACATTGAATCCTATAAATTATGCTCACTATCTACACTAAGACTTGTTGCTTGTATGTAAATTGTCTACCTACAGGTCATGGCACAGAGATATAGAGGTGGTTATATGAGTATTAAATTTCAAGACCTATCATGTGTGAAATATCAAGGAAATACTATTTGAAGTATCAAGTGGGAATAGATTAGTAAAGCTATGCTCAAAGTTTCAAGTGACTGTGTTCAAGGCTTAAGTCCCTAAATTGGCAAAATAAGGGTCTAAGAGGTTTTTTTAGGTACTTTACAACATGATTTCAAGGTTGTCCAAAATATCCAATTATGTGAACCATGTTGACTCTAGTATAGAAAATATATTTGAAAATTTAAAAGGTAAAATACTGAGTTAAGGATGGTTTTTGAGGATCCTAAAGATACCCTCAAAAGCACTGAATACAGGCAGTATCATCTATAGAATTGTGAGTTTGAGAAAACTATGTTTGAAATTTGTAATCTAGACCTCATATTCACACTTGATGGTTCCAAATGGTTCTCATGAGGCCTTTATGACCTAATTATAATTAAAAGGATAATATATTATGTTTTATACTCCTAAGGTGACCTACAGGCTTGTCCTAGTTCCCAAAATGTCCATCTATAGTAAGGAATGTAAATAGTGTTTAAGCATGATAGCCTTGTGTTATTTTTAGTCTTTTCAAGATGGATATAACATGATAATATAATTTTTTATTTCAAGGTTGTAATTAATGCATCTACACATTATGACTAAATTCAAATAAGGGCTTACCACTTGTAGGAATTGAAGAAAATAGGGTTTCTCAGTCAAAGGCAGAGAAGGAACTCAATTTGTGAGTTCAAGAACCATGCAAAGGGTATAAAGAAGTTAGAGTGGTGAAATAAATTTGTAATCATATTATTAAAATGCATGATCACCTCATGATCTCTAAATAATGTAATCAAAACTACACAGACCCCAAAGACCCTAAGTACACCTACAGGCACCCTAGGACAAAAGCACAGTCAAGTAAGGAGTTGAGAAAGGGGTATCTAAAGGATTATTTAGGTTGGGTAAGTGAATGGATGAATCCAATAAAGTGTGATAATGGTGTATAAATATTCAAATAGGTCTTGGGGAACCATTTTCAAATCCAACTTATATAAAGTATACCTACAACCATCATAAATGATGTTATTGGTAGTGAGCAGTATGAAGTGATGTTTTCTAGTTGTTAGTGTGTTTCAAACATCAAGAGATGAATTTCATCATAATTAAATGACTATAGATGCCTAAATGGATGTTTAAATCACTATATGTGTTAAGCAAAAAATATACTAAGAGGGGGGTAAATCATTATATTATATATCTTTTTACTTAATTTGATTTTTTATTTAACCACTTAATCACACATTCAAGATATGCAATAAAATTGAAACAATAATTTGCACCATATGAGAGAGAGAGAGAGAGCAGATTTTTACATAGAAACCCAAAGTGGGAAAAACCATAGAGAACAATCTCAAGTGTATGAATGAGAGCCAACTCAAAATACAAATTTCATAGGCGCTAACTTGTAGGATCACCAACCCCTTTTCCGAGCACCAACAAAGCAACTATTTGTGAGCACCAACCCACAAGAGCACCAACCCCTTGCAATGATTTGTGAGCAAAAACCCATGAGAGAACCAACCCTTCTTGTGTATAAAACACAACTATCTCTCAATGTTTATTACTCAACAAATGATATAACTCTACAATATCTCCTACTTTTCTATCTTTGAAAACAAATACAAACCATGCACTCTCTTGCATATTACAAATGGCTTCTCAAGCCTTTATTTATATCTTTCCAAATGACCTTTGGAATTCACCCTTTGTGACCCTTCAATCCTTATGGAAAATGGTGCCAAACTTGCAAGACCCTTCATATCCTTGCATTTGAAAATTCATATGGTGACCCTTCATAATAAAAAGCAGCCTTTCCTCTTTTGTCTTTATTTTGGTGACTTTTCGTATTCCTCAAAGTGTCCCTTCATGGAAAAATGTGCCATACCTCTTTTATCTTCACATGGTGAGTCTTGGAATTCATAAATATGACTCTTCATGATAAAATTCATCCCATTCCTCTTTCATCTTTTACGTCATGACTCTTTGACTTCTCCATGGGCCCTTTTTTGACTTATATGCAACGAAAAATATATTCATTAATATTAAATAAATATTAACACATATTAGCCAAGATACGAACATTAAAAACACCATTAAATGAAATGGGGAATTTATCACCAATAATTCTAGACATTTGATATCAATGACAATATTTCTAAAAATATGGAAGTTTAAGCTCATACAAAACTCTGCCAACAAGGGTATTCCAAATGGAAACACAGTCTGCCTTAGAAAGAACTAGATTTGGGAATTTGAAGCTTTGGAGGGGCATATGAGATGAAAATAAGATGAATTTTTTTCTATAGGGTAATTTCCATATATATATAATTATACAATTATTTTTTCCTTAGATAAATAGGGGAAGTACCCCCTATTTTGTCTCAGACAAGGGGTACTTCCCTAGGTGCAAACCTTGGCAGTTTTGACAAGAAGTGAGAAAAAGATGGTCTTAGGAGATTTTAAACATATAAAATACCTATTTTAAGTTATATAAAACCAATTAAAATGTTTATAACACCTTACAGGAGTATGTATCTTGACATGATAGCCTAAAACCTTGAAGTTATAGTTAAGCCTAAAGACACGGTGAAGCCTAGTTTTCAATTGGAGAACCACTCACTTCTAGCATTTGATATGCCTTATAACATATTTAATAATGTTTTTGAGACATTTCATGATGTGTTAAATCTATTTTAATTCATTTAATACATCAAAAAATCCATTTTGGGCTTAAGGTAGAGATAGACCTACTAAGCAAGGATTAGGCCTATGTCCAAATTGAGGGTCTTTCACACTTAGAGCATGATATGAGATTTTTAACATGTTTAAATATGTTTTAGGTACAATAAAAATGTTTTAAAACCATTGAGATTCAAATGGAACTTGAGAGACCCAATATTGGCTTGAGAGAAACTTTAGGCCTGTTAGAATGAAAGAAAAGGCTCGATAGGGCAAGTTTCAATGCTCATATATTTCATGAGGAATTGTATGGATGACAAAGAAGTTAGGTGAAGTTATTAGGGGTCTTGAAGGCCATTTTTTTGGAATTTATTGGCAAATTGGATGTTAGACTTTTATGAAACAACCATAAGAGGTCAAACTACCAATAAACCCTTCAAAAGCCTTGCAGGAACCAGTTTGAAGAAATGGAAATAAAAATCTAATAAAATGGAAAATTTTGTCTATGAAAATATTTTAATTTTTATAATACTCTCTCAATATCCCTCCCATACCCTTTGGTTGTACAGAATCTATACGGACATGGAAAAAATAGGGTATTTTTTACCATTTTTTGTGTTGTACAGGTTCTAAGAGGATTCTAAAGATGAAAAAAACTTTGGGAGAAATATTAAGACTTTTTATAACCCCCAATATTCATTTAATTCCTCATAAAAACTCATAAGTTCCTCAATAAGATATCTCATCTCAGCCAATCAAAACTGGCCTATTGGACAAGCTAGTGAGAAGTGTGAAAACTCTAAGGTAAATTAATTTTAAGGTTTAATTTGATGATTATAAGTCCATGAATGGTATTAAAATGTTTCATACACTTCCTACCATATATTTTCATATAAATTTGATGCCAATTTGGAAGCCAAGTGTACAAGGTGCATGAAGGAAGAGTTTTTTGGACTACATATCATGATAACTCAGTTTGAGATGATTCTATATGACCATACCATGTAAAATATTAATGCATATGAATTAATAATACCCTTAAAATTCATTAAAATAATTACTATTGATTATAATTAGTCATAAGGCTTTCAAATAGGGCTAATCATGCAAGCAATTGTTTTGAGCTAGAATGAGGAGTTTCTTGCCACATTTCATGAAGTTTATGATTTGGATTGACACTTTTACCTTATTTTACCTTTTAATGGTTCATCCCATACCCTCTTCACATGAAAAAATAACTTATTCTCTAATATTTAAAAGTGTCCTTGTGACCCTTAGACTTCTCTCTTCTTCTCTCTCTCTAGTTCTATAAGGACTAGCCTTTTTGGCATTGTAATGGATGCTCCACTTGAGTATGGTGAAGATATTATAAAATGTACACCTTTTTGTAAATAATAAAACTTATTTTTAACTCCTCTATTACTTTTAATAGTGTGTTTAATTGGATGATGAATCTTTCTTAGTGAAAACTATGGATTCCTTAGCATGTTATTCCATTCTTTCACCTATTTCTAGCCTCTTCTTACAGGGCATGTGAAGTGTTCCAAGAGATTTTCATGGTTTAAGTCAGTCTATTAATTAGTTCCCTAATATGACTCTTGTATATTCCTCCTATATTTTCAAATTCATCCATAGCCTCAAAATGTAACATTGATGTGAGAAGATGAATATTGGAGAAGAGTAATTTTAGCTTGTCCTTTGGTTTCAAGTGTAACATGCATACAGTTGGATAAAATCATGTTATTTGGTGTATCACATCCCTTATATTAGTTTTATTTTATTTCTTTCTTTCCCTTTTTACCCCCAAAGTTTAGTATTAATTACAATCTAAAGTGGTACATTAAGGGATCTAGCCCTGTCTAGAGATTCACCTCATTCCTTAGGCTATCCACAAGCCTAGAGGTTATTCCATTGTGCCACTTGGATAAGAATATATTTTCCTCTCCTCAAAGGGTTAAAATCCAAGTGAAAATGGGTTTTTTCATGCTTTGTGGGACTCTTGGTCTAATAATTTGAGATAATTTTAGTGTTGTCTCTCAATAAGTAACCTTTGGAGGCATATATCAAAGCATCAATGGTGACTCCAAAGTTGTATTAGCTGGTCAAATAATCCAAGTTATCCTTTGAATATTGATGGTAACATATTTTATTTGTGTTTTTTATTTCAATGAGGTTCATGGCTAACTTTGGTTTTTATTTTTGTTATCTACAAGTTGGAGAAACTTTACAAGCTTGTACCATTCCCCATCAGTATGAACAAGTTATTAATGATCCTTGATATGACTATAATTAGCCTTACCATGAAGTTTACCAATACTATAATCAACCTTGCTATGAATCACATTTTATCTCTCAACAGTCATATGAGCCATGTCAGTCCCATATTCCTTCATTTTCTTCTCCATATGGACACCATATTGTTCGACAACCCTATAAGAATAGCTACCAAGGAACCTATCTATCAACCCAAGAATTCACTTTTATTTGAGCTCACTAGTGATTTCCTCTTTTCCAAACCCATTAATAAGCCTTCCCCTTCATCCCATACTCCATATCTAACTCCTTCACCCTCCACTATATCTCATACTCCAGCTACTTCACCTCAAATCCGTGAGCCTATCCATCAACCTTTCCTTCTCAAAGGGGAACCTATCTTGAGAGAAGCAAGTAAAAAAGAACAAATTCAATTAATGGCTGACCAAGAGGATCTTATGAGTGATTATGAGGAAGAAATCACCATAGGGACTTCCCTTGGTGAACAAATGGACAATCCACTAGCTAATGTCTTTATATTTTAAGGGATGTGTGTCCATGAAAAATCCCCTACACTTCACCCTCAATCTAATTTTGAGTTTTATGTGCCACCTCCAAAACTAGTTCATCTTTTCCTCACTCTATCACTCTTTTCCTTAATGGACATATGGTATGGGAACCTAAGGAGGATCAATTGGTTGATAAAGAAAGAGAACTCTTGCTTGAAGAAAACCTACCTCCTTGGCAGCCTCATTGGGCTAGGTCACATGATTTCAAGATGCCTAGTCTTGTCATTACCATGAAGGAGAAAGATATGGAGGATCTTACAGCCCTTGAATAAGACTCTATAACTAATCAAAATATTTTAGATGATCATCTTAAACATAAATTGGAATTTACTATCAAGAATGAAATTTAAATCATCCCTCAAGAAGTAGAAGTCCTAGGAGAGCTCCATGAGACTAAGATAGAGGAAATAGTTCTTGAGTATTTCATCCATGAAGAAGAAGATTTATCATAGAATTTCAATGCCATTTTTAAGGAATTTGATGGGTTATGTGAAGCTTATCCTTCTTTGAAATATTGCACACCTGATAAAAAGCTTGTTGATGAGGCTAACCTTGATATTGACCGTTTAACCAAACACAAAGAGGAAGATCTTTATGCTGGTCAAGAACCTACTATCATGAAGTCACTTGGTGATGCTAGTATTAAAGAAGTTGTTGAAAAGGATGATTAGTAGTTTTAAATGGAGCTCTTTCAAGAGCTATAAGATCTTTACCAAGTTGAGGGTCAAGTTCACGATAAGGTGAATAAGGAATATTCCTTAGAGGATAACGACCAAGATTGGGAAGAATTTGCAAAGCTCCTTGATGATCTAGAATAACTTGTAACTGAGAGGAAGCCCAATCTTGTTGAGAGCACTATGGAAGACAAGAAGGTATGCCTTATTGAATCACCATTATAAGTCATAGGTGAAGGAACATATGATAAACTTGAGGCTATTTGGACACAAGAGGAATACTTTTACATTGTAGACCTTTTGAAGATGGTCTACTTGAGAACATGGTAATTGAAATGCCAAGGAATAGGTCAAATCCACAAAACACCCAATCCAAGGAGAAACATGATTTACACCATGTTCCATCTCATGAAGAAGGTGATGATTCAAACTTTCCCTTTTATCTAGGAGGGAGGTATGATTTATTATAGTTATATATGATAGGTTGTTTCTATTTCTCTTCATTTCTTTGAGCACATGTGTGTTTGCTTGCTTTTTTGGTGTGTGTCCTTTTCTTTGTGTGGTTAAGGTATTCAATTAGTTGTCTTATCTTCGTCAAGCTCAAATTTAATGTTCAAAGGTTTCCTTATTTTTCTCAAGCTTTATATGACTCCTAATCCCAAAGGACTAATAAGGCTACCAGTCTAGTTAGTATAGCAGGCACACTATCCCTATCAGTCACTAATTTGTTGACCAAATTTGAATTTTTAGTCAAATTAGGGCACCTATAGTAAACTTGACTTTATAGGTCTATAGGAGGTATACTATGAGTTTCATGGGGTGTATTACATGTTAATTAATCTCAAATGATGTTATATTAGCCTTGGTCAATTAGTTTTTATGTCTATTTATCATTTTGGGTCATTTTAGGGGTTAAAAAGGTGTATTTAATGCTTTTTACAAGTTTATTGGGAAATTTGAATGTGTCAAAACATTATTTAATTCCCCATGTGTCCCTATAAATCTTAAGTAACTAAAAAAATAAAAGATGGTAGGTTATGCAGAATAATGGGTGGTTTTCTTGAGGAGGAAGAGGAATTTGGCACTTGTACAACCTCCTTGGGAAGTGTGTCACTTGTAAAAGGTTTAAATATGACTCTTCAGCTCCCCCATGCTTAGTTCCATGCTTTTTTTAAATTTGAGGTGTCATTTTTTGCTCAAAACCATTCAACTCTCTTTTTACCCTTTTTGTAAAGCAAAAGTGACTTGCAGTTTGTACTTGGTATAGATAGCTCATGAGGTTTCAATAAAAATGATATTGATAGATTATATTAAAATAATATACCTTAATTTTCATATAATTAGTTTTAAAATTTATTAACTATACTTTATGAACCATTACTAACAAGTTGACTATACAAATCTGCTAGCTATTTCATGCACCTATGGTTTTTGCTCTTATTTTGGAGATTATATATAATATAGATACTTATGTTACTCATATATTATTTTTTTTTCTTCCTCCTATGGTCCCCATTCTTGGTTTCATGTTTTTTGGTGTTTGGATGAGCCAATAACCTCAAATTTGTAGATTGGTCTCTTTTGAATGCAATGTGCAGTTTTCACCATTTTTAGGAACTTTGCATTTATCCATGGGTTCAAAAATTTGCATTTAGTTCATTAAAATGTTTTAAATTTTATATTTATTCATACTTCACCTTTCATTTCCATTATTCAAAGTAATTCTCATGAGTGCAGTCATGGACAACCATATAGTCAACTTTGCCCATTGTTTGCTTGTAACCATGGTTAGGCATGTGCATTAAACTTGTATTGAATTTTTAGACAGGTGTGATTAAGGTTTCAAGGCCCTAATGTATCCTTTATCATCATGAATAATTGATATAAGTTTCATTTGGTACAAAAGGAGGGACTGAGCAGTCATATAGCATTTTCTCACCTAGTCAACCATGAAAATGCTCTTCTACATGTGCTTTAAAGGAAGGCTAGCACATCATATGAAGTATTTTACCTTGTATTGGCATGAAATTTAAATATAAAAATGATATATTGAAAGGTTTTAATATTAATGGCAAGGTTATACTTTAGGGTCATAATTCACATTCCTTCATAATGCCCATGTGTGCCTGCATACAACTTCTTCTCCACTTACAGGGGTCCTCATAGAGACCAACCATATTTAAATGTGGTGTATAATCTAAGGAGGGTCTTGAGAGTATTTAAACTCCTTTTAAAACTTTTTAATAGGCCTAAATTACATTTAATCCTGCAAATTATGCTCATTATCTACACTAAGACTTGTTGCATGTATGTAAATTATCTACCTACAAGGCATGACACAAAGATATAGAGGTGGTTGTATGAGTATTAAAATATGGTAAAACCCTCTTTCAATCCCTATCATGTGTGAAATCTCAAGGCAAGCATATTTGAAGTATCAAGTGGGCACATATGAGTGAAGTTATGCTCAAAGGTTCAAGTGACTATGTTGAGGGCTTAAGTCCCTAAATTGGCAAAACAGGGGTCTAAGAGGTTTTTTTATGTACTTTACAACATTCTTATAGGGTTGTCAAAAACATCAAATTAGGTGTGCCATGTTAAATCTAGTATAGATAAGATATTTTAAAAGTTAAATGGGTAAATAATGAGTGAAGGATGGTTGTTGATGATCCTAAAGATGCCTTCAAAAGCACTGAATACAGGTAGTATCATTTACAAAATTGTGAGTTTAAGTAACCTATGTTTTCAAGTTGTAAGCTAGACCTCATATTCACACTTGATGGTTAAAAATGGATTTCATAAGGCCTTTATGACCTAATGATCACTAAAAGTCTCATATCTTATGTTTTAGACTCCTAAGATGACCTACAAGCTTGCCATAGTTCCCAAAATGTCCATCTATAGCAAGGAATGCAGACAATGTTTAAGCGTGATAGCCTTGTATTATTTTTAGTATTTTCAAGATGGACATAACATGAGAATATACATTGTGATTTCAAATTTTCAATGAATGACTCTAAACATTATGACCAAATCAAAATAAGGGCTTACCACTAGTAGGAATTGAAAAAAATAGGGTTTCTCAGTCAAAGCTAGAGAAGGAACTTAGTTTGTGTTTTCAAGAGACATGTAAAGGGTATAAAGAAGTTAGAATGTTGAAAAAAAATTGTAATCATCTTCTTCAAATCCATGATCAGCTTATGATCTATAAAAAATGTAATCAAACCTACACAGAGTCCAAAGACCCTAAGTACACCTACACGCACCCCAAGACAAAAGCACAGTCAGGCAAGGAGTTGAGAAAGGGGTATCTAAAAGATGATTTAGGTTGGGTAAGTGAATGTATGAATCCAAGTAAGTGTGATCATGGCATATAAATCTTCAAATAGGTCTTGGGTAACCATGTTCAAATCCAAGTTATACAAATTACACCTATAACCATCATAAATGATTGTATTAGTAGTGAGAAATATGAAGTGATGTTTTCCAAGTATTAGTGTGTTTCAAACATCAAGAGATGTGTTTCATGTAAATTTTCACTTTAAGTTATAAGGAAGATATAAAATAAACTTAATATGGGTGTGATTTAAAAACTTATTTATTTGTGCATGCATTGAATTAGAAGATTATGAAGAGCTCATCTTTGGCTTGGGAGGAAGACCTGCAAATAAAAAAGCACTAAAACAAACTTGTTTGTTAGACAGATAGTTGGGTGGATTACTTAGTGATAGATAGATCCCAAAAGTGAGGGATTCCTTATAGGCTATCAATTCACATGTTTTAAATAATTAAGTTCACAAAATTAGAAATAAGGTACTTGCATCAATAATCAAAAGATACTAAAATTGAACATAAGAATGCTTGCTTGAGAAAATAGACTAAAATGATCAAATTAGTGATAAACTAATTAATACTAGTGCTAAGGGTTTGAGGTATGCTTCAAAAAATATGAAAGGGGTTTTTGAATGGTTAAAAACACAAAAAATAAAGCTTGATCTAGGTTAGGTGGGTGAAAATAGCTTATTGGTTTTCACTACCATAATGAACATCAATGGTTAAGGTGATTGTCAGTGGTTAATCTAACCATCGATAATTGAGAAAACCATCAATATTTTAGTCAAATATCGATATTTACTATGTAAGTTTTGTGTTGGTGAATTGATAAATAACAAGATCTAATAGATGGATTTTGGGAGATGGGTAAGGGCTAGGTTGATTGCAAAATGGAAATAAAGTATATGAATATAGACAAACAAGTACTTGGTTACCAAAAGTGGGTTGGGTGAGTGGTTGAATTAGTTAGCCTATTGGTGGAATCTGGCTTGATTCCAAAAAAATAATGGTACTTGAGGTCTTGGGTGAGAGGTAATGGTGGGTCAGCTCTCAATCAGATTGCTAACAACATTTGATAATGTTGATGTGTTTATTGACATGTAAAAGAAAACTCCAAAATCCTTAAGCTCCTGATAATTGTTGTAGATGGATTTGACCTCCTAGGGCTCTCTCTCTTATAGGCATAAGCAATAGGTGGAATTGAAGTTGTAACTAGTCCATCTAAATATAAATTTTCCATGCAAAATCTTGCAACAATATTTAGATGAGTTATAATTAGAAGATGTCAGTAAAACTTGCATGTTTTTTATTAAGAAGGTAGATCCTGACCATTGATGGTCAAGTGTCCCTAGGGCTGACCATCGATGGTTACCCTAAATATTGATGTTCAGTTCCTAAATGCCAAGTTGAGTTAGTTTGGTAAAACTGAGTTTGAATGGGTTTGGTTAGGTCTGATTGGTGCATATTGGTCCTAAGGGTGTCCTAGGTAGGTCTAGGAGGATTTTCAACATTTGTAAATGTAGGTGTGCATATTTCCAATGTCTAAAATATGAATTTAATCATAATTAAATGACTATATATACTTAAATTAAGGTTTAAATCACTTTATGGAGGGCCAAGCTCATACAAAACTTTGTCAATAGGGGTATTCCAAATGGAAACATAGTTTACCTTAGAAGGAACCAGTTTTGGGAATTTGAAGCTTTGGAGGGAAATATTAGATGACCAATATCTGAATTTTTGTCCAAATGGTCATTAAAATCTATATAAAATCATAAAATTCTTGGTTTTACTAGATAAATATGGGAAGTACCCCTATTTTATCTCAGATAAGGGGTACTTCCCTAGGTGCAAACCTTGGAAATTTTGATAAGAAGTGAGCAAAAGATGGTCTTATGATATTTTAAACCTATAAAATACATGTGATAATTTGGATAACACCAATTAAAATTTGTATAACACCTTATAGGATTATGGATCTTGACATGATAGCCTAAAACCTTGAAGTTACAACTAAGCCTAAAGACATGGTGAAGCCTAGTTTCCAATTGGAGAACCACTCTCACTTCTAGCATTAGATATGCCTTATAACCTATTGAATAATGTTTCTAAGACATTTAATGATGTTTTTAATCTATTTTAATTTATTTAATACATCAAAAAATCCATTTTGGGCTTAAGCTAGAGACAGACCTACTAGGCAAGGATTAGGCCTATGGCCAAATTGAGGGTCTTTCTGACTTAGAGCATGAGATGAACTTGGTAACATGTTGAAAAATGTTTGTGGGTAAAATAAATATGTTTAAAAACAATTTATATGCAAAGGTAACTTGAGATAGCCAATTTTGGCTTGAGAGAAACTTTAGGCTTTTTAGAATGAAAGAAAAAGCTTGATACGGCAAGTTTCAATGCTCATATCTTTCATGAGACATTTCATGGATGCAAAAGAAGTTATGGGAAGTTATAAGTGGTCTTGAAGGACATTTTTTTGGAATTTTTTGGCAACTTAGATGTCAAAATTTTATGAAATAACCTTAAGAGGTTAAACTACCCAAAAACCCTCCAAAACCCTTGCAGGAACTAGTTTGGATAAATGGAGCTATATATCTAATAAAATGGAAAATTTTATCTATGAAATATATTTTAAGTTTTATATTAATCTCTTAATATCCCTCCCATACCCTTTTATTATATAGAATCTATATGGACATGGCATAAATAGGAATTTTTTTACCATTTTTTATGGTGTGCATGTTCTAAGAGGAGTCTGAAGATGAAAACAACTTTGAGAGAAATATTAAAACTTGTGATAACCCCAAAAATTAATTTAATTACTTATAATATCTCCTAAGTTCCTTAATATGATCTCTCATCTTAGCCAATCAAAATTGGTCTATTGGACAAGCTAGTGAGAAGTGTGAAAACTCTAAGTGAGAGTGATTTTAAGATGTATTTGATGATTATAAGACCATGAAAGGTATTTATAAATTTCATCCACTTCCTCAAATTCATTTTCATGAAAAAATTATGCCAATTTAGAATCCAAGTGTGTAGGGTGCTTGAAGGAAGAGTTTTTTGGACTATAGATGATAATAGCTCAGTTTGGGATGATTCTAGATGACCAGACCATGTAACCAATGAATGGAGAGGAATTCCTAATACACGTATTCATAATTAAAATAATTATTAATTATTTAAATTAGTCATAAGGTGTTCAAATATGGATAATCATGCAGGTAATTTTTATGAGCCAAAATGAGGAGTTGTTTGCCACTTTTCATGAAGTTTATGACTTGGATTGACACTTGTACCTTCTTAGCCCTACATGGTTCATACCATACCCTATTAAAATTTAAAAATAACTTATTCTCTCAAATTTAAAATTTTCCTTAGGACCCTTGGACTTCTCTCTTCTTCTCTTTCTCTTTAGTTCTATAAGAACTAGCCTTTTTAGCATTGTAATGGATGCTCCACTTGAGTACAAAAAAGCCCTGAACAAATGTATACATTTTGATTGATAATAAAACTGATTTTTACCTCCTCTATTACTATTCTTAGTTTTTTTAATTTTATTATGAATCTTTCTTAGTGAAAATTTTAGATTCCTTAGCATGTTATTCCATTCTTTCACCTATTTGTAGCCTTTTCTTGCGGAGCATGTGAAGTGTTCTAGGAGATGTTCATGGTTTAATTAATTTAGTATATTAATTATTTCCCTAATATTCCTCTTTTATATTCCTCATGACTTTTCACATTCATCCATAACCTCACAATGTAACATTGATGTGAGAAGATGAAGATTGGAGAAGTGTATTTTCAACTTGTCCTTTAGTTTCAAGTGTAACATGCATATGATTGGATGTCATCATGTTATTTGGTGTATCACCTCCCTTATATTATTTTGGTTTAAGTTATATCTTTCCCTTTTCACCCCACAATTTTATTAGTATTTGTAGTCTAAAGTGGTACATCAAGGGAGCTAGCCCTATCTAGAGAATCACCTCATTCCTTAGGTTGGCCACAAGCTTGGAGGTGATTCCATTGTGCCACTTGGATGAGGATATTTTTTCATCCCCTCAAAGGGTAAAAATCCAAGTGATAACACTAATTAAAAAAATTTAAGAATGAATTTAAAGTATATGGAACTAAATACATCTCATGTATCCAAGGTTGTCCCAAAATAATGTTATAATTCATATCAATTGGCATAACTTGGCACAAAGTAGGTAATGTACAGGGACCCATAATAGTATTCAATGTTATTTATCCTAATAAATATTATAAAATCCATTTATGCACATATTATATGGTTCCAAATTTTAAATTCAAATGCCAATTAAAGAGAGAAAAAATATGTTGCAAATGTTGAGCCCTGAACCATTGTCCACAAGAACTAATTTTATTATTTTATTAAAAACACACACTTGGATGTAGAGTGAAAAAAAAATATAATATTTAGAGATGATAAATCCTAATTTCCAAATGATATATTATTCTCAATACATCTAATGTAATTTAAAATAAAAGCCAAATATGGTGGTTCCACATTGCAAGGTAATATGGTCATATGCAATGCATACAAAAGGAGATCTTTGTAATGGGATGAACAATGTAACAAGTCCAAGAGTGAAATTTTTAGTAGTAACATCATTATATTTGGTGGTAAAATTTCATGGGGATAGTGGTTTTTTCATGCACTCCCTTTGGTACTTTTTAGTAATAGGTAAAATCTCATTGTAAACATTAAAACAAGAAGGGGTATGCAAAAATGTAGTAGATTGACAATAAATAGATTTAGAACACCTTAAATATTGAAATTATTTAATAATGCATGAGTCATAACAATAAACAACCACCATAAGGTATTTAAACAAGAAATAATTAATAAGGATCCATAATAAACATGATTTTAGGAAAAGAAAATCTATTTCTTTGCAAAAAGATATTTGTGGATCATAAATCATATTTTGTTTCTAGAAAATAGAAAACCCTAAGCTACCTAGGATTTTAAGAAAAAATGTTATTTTCACCAAATTTTTAAATCTAAATTATAAAAGGATTCTAATGGGATAGATAGGGTTAAACTATATAATTCAATAAGTATAAGGGTGATAAACATATCTATAGCAAACCAATTAATTATAAAATTCAAATAGAACATATAGTGAATTTATTATGCTGAGATATGCTTAAAATGATGTTTAAAACAATATACTTACCTGATTATAATGCTAATATATATTTGGATCTAGAATATGTAAGAAGAATACTAGAAGAATATTCTATAACAATCACCAAATCATGGATTAAATGCCTCTGTAGATGTGGACACTTCCAAAATCTTGGGATGATTACATAGATGCTAGTATTTGGATCAAAAATAGGTGTCTAGTGTGGAATAAATATTGAAACAAGATGTGACCACATAGATGATTTTGGCTTCATCATCACTTTTGATTTGGTGTATTCAAATTTGGGTCAAGGACTATTTCTCCTTGTCTAATAATGAAACCCTAGTTATTCATCCTCATAGTAGCTATGAGAAAATGGGTTAGTGGGAACATAATATCAAGATACTACAAATACCCTTTGTCAGTGAGTGTTTCCTACATATCCAATACTTTGAAGATTTCTTCAGACTTATGTATATTTCTCCTATATTTTAGCTTGTGTATGAATCTTAAAATATGTGATTAGTAAGTATAATAATGACCTATCTTGTAACTGAGAAAATATAGATCTTGGGTTACTCTTTTAGTCATTTAGACCTGTATATGTGTTATACCTATGACTAGTATGGAAATAGGAGAAAATAAGGAAGCTTTACTCACTTGAATGTTTAATATAATGCCTTTGATAAGTTTATTTGGTCTCTTTAGGTCTTTTTAAGGTATGTGCTAGGTGAAAAATGAATGAGGAGTGATCATGCATAGATACCACTCATATCGGGAGAATATCTCACATAAAAAAACTTAGACCGACCATTAAGATATATTTCATTTGTAAATTAGATGACTTTAGGGTAATGGACACTTGTGTCGAGTAAAGACACTTGCATCAATACAGGTGTTTGAATAAGATGCAAGTGTCTGAGAAGCAAAAAATTAGGTATAGGTTCAAAACTTATAAAAGTGGAAGATAAGTAGGTTTTAAGTATTCTAGGCAAGATAGAAGGCCTGGATCATCAATATAACACTAGTTAGACTAAGATATAGGCCAAAGGGCACAAGAGAGAGAAAATATGATACTTTTGGAAGCATGAAAGGTCTTGAACTAAGAGGAAAAACCAAGGTTTGAGTTTTTCAAGTGTACAAGACTGAGGTGTTATATAATTCATAAATATTATCTATAATTAGATAACCAACATCAACATATTCACGAGAGGAAGAGTCAACCTTTAAATTGGCATTCTTATGGAGCCTCAAAGGCAAAAATTAGCTAATCCACATTTCCAAACACATCACCTTCATCATCAAGATAAGGAATTACTTCATCTTAACCATATGTGCTAAAATTTTAACTTTGGTCTTTACCAGTGAAAAATGATAAGTTGTAACATTCTAACTACATAGTATCACTTATACAAGATAGACCTGACAATAAGGGTCATGACTGCAAACATGGTAACACATGTGAAAGAAGTCAAAGAAAGCATCAAATGCATGAGATAATCTAAAATATCAACAAAGGCACATGCTTTACACGAGGACTGGTACATGCTTTGGTAATAAATATGATGGGATATGTACATATATATTTGATATCCCATGATGGGATATATATATATATATATATATATATATATATATATATATATATCCTATCATGTATATATGATGAGATATATACATATATATCCCATCATATATATATGATGAGATATATATGTATCCCATCATTTATTTATGTATATGATGGACTATATATGTATCTAATGATGGGATATATATGCATATCCTGATATAT